>JAZAVK010000084.1:0-189111 GCA_037954305.1 Neonectria magnoliae | reverse complement strand
AAAAAAAGGGTGATCGGCCGTCTCCAAACGCCACGCCATGTCCATTCTTGAAACCCTTGAACGCCAGAAACCGAGGCCCCCCAAACACAAGACAACCAGCTGAACCAGGCTGCGTCAATACGGCTGCGCCCTATCGGATAATCCTGCACTCCCAGACATTGATCCCCGCCGCTGGTCCCTCTCAGTCCTGGATGCTATCGGGCCCGCGGTCGTCGTCGTCATCGTCGTTGCCCTTGAACTGGACCTTGAGCACGCCCAGCGCAACGCCGACGATCAGGGCAACCAGGAACAGCAGCACGGCGCACATGGCGAAGATGCAGATCTTCTGCTTGCGCCTCTTGCGCAGGCGCGCCTCCGCCACGGGCCCCAGCTTGCTGTGCGACCCGTTCTCCAGGCTCGACCCGGCGCTGCCGTAGGGGTTCGGCGACGGCGGATGGGCCGAGTACGGCGACGGCGGGGCGTAGTGCGACGATCCCGGGGGCGTGGGCATGACGGCGGCGGCGGCGGGCCGCGCGGGCGAGGCCGTGTCGAGCGGCGAGTATGCCGACGGCGGCTGCGTCGGGTCGTACGGCGGAGGCGGGCCGGACGGGATGGCTTGCGGTTCGGGGACGGCGGCCCAGCTGCTCGGGGCGGCGGGCGAGGGGTGAGGCGAATACGCCGGCGTCGTGTGGAGGTGCGAGGGCGAGTATCTGTCCTGGTGATGCTGCTGCTGCTGATGTGACGACACGGGTGATGTGCCGCCCACCGACGAGTTCACGCCCAGGTCCGGTCTGGAGCCGCCGGGCTGGTACGGCGAGTCGTCCGGGTACGCGGCGTCGGGGATCGACTGCGACGGGTGGCTGCCGTCGTGAGGATCCATGGCAGAGAACGATGTTTGACGAAGTTGGAGAGTGAGAGTGAGAAGAGAGGGAAGAAAGACGATGGCCCGCAGTTGGACGGTCTGACACGCGCGGGGGAGAGAACGAGACTGCAAGGTCCGCTTGATGACGGCGGATGCAAAGCCCAAGTTCGCGTCAGACAGACCGGCCCGGGGGAATCGATCTGCTCTGCTCTGTCAGAGTCGTCCGCTCTATCTGAGTCGTAGTAGATGTTTAATGAAGTGGTTGCTGTCCCCCCGTTAGAAAGCTGGTTCTTGGCAGTTCGCCGCCGCCGAAGAAAAAGAAACACTTGGCAAACGGGGTGGGACTTGGTCCCAGGCGGGTGGGTGGGATGAATTGAGGCTGAGTCGCCCGTCTGGGCTGAAGCCAATCTGACAGAACGGTCACACTTGTTATGTGTGATTGTGTGATTTCCGGCGGGAGGGGAACACTGCGACGTTTTGTTCGTTTCGCGCCCCCGTCTGCGGCAGCCTAGAAGGAAGCGAAGAATAAAATAAACCCGAAATAAGTCAGGAAAGATCCCGTAAGGAAGGAAGAAGAAGAGGAGAAAAAGAAGCACTGCCTCCATCGCCGAGTCCCCTGGGGAGGAGGCCCTGGATGAACCCTACCGGAACCACGGCCGGCTGCTGCAGCGCTGGCCAAAGAGAGCGACGCACGCCCCCGCCGGGGATGCGCGATAGGGACGAAACACAGCCTCAAACTATGGGGAATAGCTCGGAAGTAGCGCCAAGGCCCCTGCCAGGGGGGTTTATTTTCACCAATTGCCAGGTTAATTCGTTCTCAGTGCCTCTGTAGGAGGTAGGGTACTGATAGATTGGTAGGACTAAGTAGGTACGTAATTTGCAGCAGACGGTAGGCAGTAGGTAGGTAATTTGCAGCAGACGGTAGGCCAAGACTGAGATCGAATAACAGCCAATAAAGAGGAACGATGCATCACCTCAGGGACGGCGAATTGAGATTGCCATCCTTCCAGCATGGTCCAGGCCCTTTTAGAGTTGGATGTACCGCTTATTAAGCTAGTGGTCTACAAGCTAAGCACCATGCTACAGTAGCATCATCCGTACCTTAATTCCAGTTGGTGTTTTCTTGCAAGCGTCGCATTACAGGTGCCGAATGACCTCTCTGATCACCAAGGGCCTTCCAATATACATCGAAATCAAAAATGAGTCGCTAGGTACTCTACATGCAAACATGCCGCTGTTGTTGAACCTCTCCCTTTACCCCTGCATTCCTGGAACACTCCGCTCGTCTTTCCCTGTTGGAACTCGCTCCTCCTCATAAACCAACCCAATGTCAACGTTTCCCGCTCTTGTCTTGTGCATATAGATATTAGTACATAAATTTTCGCTCACCAGGAATCACCGTCCCGTATTGCTTAGTCCCTTGTGTCGCTTCCCCTGTCTGTAACTTGTCCATATGTCGAACCTGTACCGTTGCAACCCAAACTACCGTTTAGTAAGGCGGCCTCATTACGTTGCCCAGGCTTCCCTCGCCCGATCGGCTGTCGATACCCCGAAGAAGATCTTGCAGGTCCATACCCTTTCCGCTGTCTTGCTGGGACCGGTCGGATCGCGAAAAAGTGCTGTCACCACCCCTGCTGCGGAGGCTTCGACGTCCCGACTTGAAGCCTTGGTCCTGAAACGACACCTCCGTCGAGTGAATCGGGCTCTTCTTACCGCCCAACTGACCAACATTTGGCAGCGGTGGGACCGGAGGTACAATGTCGTCCTCTTCCCTGGCTACGTCGTACAGGTCTGGTGGTCCTTCGTGGGGCGGGTGCGCGCTCAGGGGACCTCGGCGTCCCACCGAGACAGACCGCTTGGGACCACTGGTCGGACTAATCGCCTGCTGCTGCTCGGCCTGCGCAGGTGGGTTAAAGCTGATCTCTGAAGGGCTGTAGTCGTAGCTGACCATGCTGTCCCCGCTATCGTCGTCGGCGCCGGCAAGGCCAGCTGTCTTGGGTGGGGGGTTCCCCGACAACACCAGCTTCAACTGGTCCACCGATGCAACGCCACCACGGCTAGACGTGGACATGGATGGGGAAATGGCACTGCGCATGCTGCTCTTCCGCGGCTTGCCCGTCCCTTCTCGCTCCTGGTTGGTGTGGGCCGAGTGTGGCCTCAAGTTAAACTGGCTTCCGTAGGGCGAAATCAGTCCATTGCCGTTCACGTTTCCGTTGCCGTTCGCGCCGCTCGTGTTGACCGTGAGGTGGCCCCGGGTGGTAAGCGAAGTTCCCGTCTTGGATCCTGTCAGTGATTCCGACTTGCCAGCCGACGCTAGCATAGCCACGGCCGCGTCTCTGGACCAGTCTGTCAGCATCTGCTCGCGGAATATAGGCGGCAGGTCCGATTGAGGCTCAGAAGTGGGAGCTGGGTTTATAGTAGATCCCAAGATGGGCCCGGATATACTACGCCCAGGTGATGTAGGGGGACTACCTGGGGGGGTCAGGAAGCTGTCCTCGTAGCTGGTGGCGATACACTCGACAAGAGAGCTCCGGTCATCGAACGGCAGCAGTTCTTCCCTCTCCAGCACGTTGATATCCCAACGAGGTTGAGGTCGCACCTCGCCTGGGTTTCCCACGAGAGTGACATCAGGCGGGGGAATGTGAATTCCTTCCACCCAGAAGCCCTTGCTTCGGCGTCGCACCACTTCGTTCTGAATTGCTCTACCCACCACAGAGTCTTCAAAGTCGAACTTCTCCGTCAGTGCCCAGAAGTATCCATGACACAAGGCAGCCACTCGCACTTTGTGGATAGGCGTATCGATATCTTGGATCTCCTCCTGCAGCCGGTAAACCATTGGCACACCGTGTCTAGTAGAGTTGACTCCGAGCTTGAAAACAAGCTTGGTGAGGAGAACATGGAGCAGGACCAGGTCGTTTTCGTACTCGACAAACTGTAGCGCGTTATCATAGATGACAAGATGCAGCAGCGGCAGGAACTGCAGTTGTCCTGATCTCGAGGTTCGTTCCCGGTTGGAGGCGCTGGAGACTACTCGCCGGGCTTGATTCGAGTTGGCCAGTTCCCGGTTCATCTTGAGAGACGAGCGAGAGCGTGGCAAGGTCTCGTCTCTCGCCTTTGCGTCAGTGGGGGTGGCTTCCCGGTCGAGCCATGTTACTAGGGCATCAACGTATGCTTTTCTGACCTTCCCATCGGGATCGCGGAGGAGCCAATGAGTACCTTCCCAGACCTGCAAGGGGACTGGGTTCCGCGACAAGGCTCGGTTGCCGGTAAGCTTCTTCTCGGGGTTGGCAACCATGAGAATAGCCTTGACGACGGTGAGCGCCGAAGCCCTCCCAGCATTGAGGCTAAAGTAGTGGTCAACCTGTGACTGCCCCTCGGTCAGTTCGACAGTGGATATACCAGGACCGGCGTCGTTGGTCCCCCCTGCCTTCTCTCCGGGGGATGAATTGGTGCTGGAAGATCGTGACGGCTTCAGGCGGACAATGACGGCGGCAATCATGTCCGAGATCTGGTCCGCGTAATAAACGTGGGTGGCGAGGTCTCCGATACATAGTTCGAGTCGTCCTAGAAGATCTCTGGTTTGCAGGCGTGCGCCCTGCTCAACGTCCGTTGCACTTCCATCGTCGCTTTGGCCAGTCGAATTCCGTAGCTTGAATAGCTTTCGCATCTGCTTGATCAGTCCGAGGAGGACATCCATGACACTCAGTCCAATGAGATTCACGTCGGATCGCAGAAGAGAGCTCATCATTGTCGTCAGCGCCACCTGCTGGTTAAGAGTTTGTTCCTCAATGGGAATTCCCAGGAGCGTATCCAACGCGGCGACCAGAATAACGTAGCGGTCCTGCACAGGGGCCCATCGCGAAATGATGTTGTAGATGGAGACGGCCCAGCCACTGTCGCGCTCTCGATCCTTGTTGAGGGTGACAACGGAATCGCCCTGGTTCACGCGCTCGAGGATGAACTTCAGAAGACAGACCGTGGCGCTGTGGATCTGGGAGCGGTTCGGAACGACGAAGATGGTCTTGAGACACTCCATGGCCAGGACCCCAATGTCCTCCTCTGCCAGCTTGTCGACGTCGAGAGCAGTTCCAGTCATGGCGACGGGGTTCGTGTCGCCGGCGGTATCGACGGTCGCAATGCTGGTTCTACGCTTCAATAGCTTCTCGGAATCACCCTGCTCCCCGACCTCGACGCGCTGTTGCAGAACATCCAAGAAATCCTTGTTGTCGGACCACAAGTTCTCGAGGATCCGGGGAACAATGACATCCATCTGGCGACCGGTGATGGAGGAAAGGGCCTCGGCAGTGGAAATGCTCCGAATTGCCTCGAGCCCGGCGTTCCTCCAGCGCATCTGAACGGGGTTGCTCACGGGGTCCTTTCCAGGCGTGTGACGGGGTGAGGCGAGCTGGGTGTAGAGTTGGACAATGTCTTCGTACTGGCGCAGGTATATCTGGTCGGCGGAGAGGAGGGTGCCATCATGGTAGTCGCAGAAGGCCTCGAAGGTGGGCAGAGACGACTCGATCATGGTAATGTCGTCGGAACGGAGGACGGTGTCGAGGACCTTGAGTACGTAGGGGGCGATGAGGACGACATCTTTGTGGAGTTTTTCGATGAGGGCAGCGAGGATCTGCAGCGTCACCTGGACATTTCTGCGAGGCGGGTAGCCGGGGGTTAGTATATGGCGGTGCACAGGGGCGAGCACGGGACAGAAAGAAGGCAAGGAAGGAGAGGAAAAGCTGCATTTTCGGGCAGTTTGGGGGGTATGCGAGAGTGCGAAGGACGGAGAGATGGGATAGATCGGATGCGTCGGTACCCGCGCAGACGTACCCAAAGCGCAGGCGCCAAACATCACTGGCCGTCTTCTTCTCGAGAAAGGCGCCAATCTTCTGGATCTTGGAGCGGCGGCTGGTGGCATAGTAGAGCAGATAGCTGAGCTCGCTGCTGTTGGGCTTGATGTCGACGGCGCCCTTAGTGGTCCGGGGATAGCACTTCAGGACCAGGACCTGGTGTTTGGGGCGACACTTTTGCTGGAGGGCGTTCATGGCGATGGCGATGGCGCTGGCGCTCGAGTTCAGCTCAGCCCAGCCCGAATTGCCGCGCTGTGCGTGCTTGCGGCGGTCGTCAACGGAGAGGGGGAGGCGGAGGCGTAGTCAGAGTAGGAGAGAGAAGGACGTCGGGTTCTTGAGAAGCAGAGAGCGATGCGTCTCGAGCGAAGGAGGTTGGCGTTGATGTAAGCGTGGGAGGGAGTGCATGGGGATGAAGATGGATGGGAGGAGCCAGGAGCCAGGAGCCAAGAGCCAGGAGCCAGGAGCAAGGAGCAAGGAGCACGGAACTAGCGCAGCTGGGGCGGGACAGGGCCAGTTCACAGCGGACAGTTAGTTCAGTGGACGCCTGAACGGACAGGCCAGTGCACCAGCCACCAGGGGACAACGCTAATAGAAAAAAGAGCAACTTATTTAACGACTCATAGGTACTTTGGCGGTACGTACTCGACACCGACGAAAAAGGGAGCCCACCCGGAATGCAGAATAATGAGAAGATAAATCGATGCAGGCCAACACCAGCACCGAGAAAAATGAAGTGATCCGGGAAGGACCAGATCACCAGACCATCTCCTGCATCAGCTCTGTGCTATTGATTCCTGCGTTGTCGATCGCTCCCCCGCCTACCAATGGGCCCTTTCATTACCGCCTGGTTGTGTATCAAGCAAGCCGTGGATTGCGCTCAGGGGTACCTGGTTCCTGCGTACCTGAGGAAGTGCTCTGCATCCGTGCTGCGGCTGATGGGCGTCTGTGGCATAGACTACATAAGTCATTTATTTTTGCAGAATGGAACAAGTCTTTCAATGGGAGGAACGGACGAAGGAAGCATTACTTCATGTGCAAGGGTTCCTCTCGCCTACTTTTGCACCGGTTGTTTGTTTCCTGCCCAAAACCGACTTCATCTCATCTCCATCCATCTCACCTATGGAAGACAGACAAACAGACCCCTTTACCGCCAGACTGTCACATCGTCCCCCGTCTTCCACTAGGTACACACACACACACGCTACTGCCCAGAAGAGGTTTCCCGCAGCCACTAGAGTTGCTCCCGGCAAAAATGGTGGCGTGGCTTTGGCTGCTTATGCCTTTCCCGACCTTGCTTGGCACTGTCTCAATGTGTCTCACCCGCCAAAAAGGTACCAACACAAAGGAGGCAGTTTCAAGGAGAGAGACAAAAAAAGAAGCAAAACGGTGGGTGGCCGTTGGCTTCCTCCACGATGTTTTCCCTTGACTCGGGTCTAATGCATTGAGCACTTCATCTACGCAGCATGATCTTCACCGTCATTTAGCCGTGCGCTCGTCCAATGCCCCAAGTGGGAATCGGACGTCCGGATACAGCCGCGGAATCACCGTGTCGCGCCGCACACACGTCGCTCGCTCATTCGCAGGCTTACAGCGCTCTAGAATGTCTCCTCCACTGCATGTACAGGGTAGGTGGCGTACGACAAGTTTAACTCCAACAGCTTAAGTAAAAACGTCATCGTCCATCCGCCTTAATTATTAACGACGACGTCAAAGTAATATTTTCTTGATTTTGATACTTCCTACCTGAGTCTAGGTCCTCCTAACCATAGCCATGACCAAGTTTGAACAACGCGATTCAACCCTTGCCCACAGAGCACCACCCTTCAGAAGACATGACCTGCTCGTCCCGGACCATCGCCGCATCCCATCTCTCTTCATGCGCATATGCAACTTCTCACCGCATACCGCCATAACTGACGCTTTTTCCCCAACAACTCCACGTCACCTCACGACACCAAATATCGACCGCTTCCGCGACTATTGTGGCCCCACCAGACATGATCGCAGCCACGTCCTCTGTCCACCTCGATCCAGTGCTATCATCGCCGCAGAGACGCCGCAAGAGAGTGCAGGTTGCCAACAAAAGTCCCTCTTACACTCCAATGCATTTCGGAGTCGGACGTCAGTAAGTGTTTGCTGCTCTCCCATCACACACACTCGAACTGCACTGCGACTGCACGGATAGAGTGTCTTGCGACACCAAAATAAGACAAGCAAGGACCTGTACCATTTACAGAGTGATGCTTGGCCGTTATTGGCTCTGAGATACGCTTACTTCCCTAACCCTTAACCCTTAGCCCTTAACCTGTAAAGCCGGTTGCCAAGTCGTATGCAGTGCAACATGTCCAAGAATTCTCACGAATAATTGCTATTCTTCAACGTATCTGCTAGGCTACTTTAGCTGTCTCATCCAAGCCCTGTAGAATCTCGTCGACTGCCTTCTCGATGTCATAGTGATACATCCAACTCCCCTGCTCCCCTCTCGTCCGCCTGATGCGCTGCGCAATCTCCTCGTCCACCGAAAGGCGCTCGGCCGCAACCTCAGCAAATACACCGCCGTACCAATCCAGCACCGCGTACAAATCTCCGTAATGCGGCGACCGGATCCGATCGTATAGCTCCAGCGCTGCTGCGACGCCCTTGCCGCCCTTCCACGCCCACTCCACGCTCTTGGTGAGCGCATACACGTCCTCCAGCGCGAAGCCGGCGCCTGCTCCGAAAGCCCCGGACAGCGGATGGGATGCGTCGCCGATGAGGGCTATGGCGTCCAGAGCGATCACGCTTTCCAGCCGTGGACCGGAGAAGAGGGCGAATTCTTGCGTGCCACCGTGGGCGGCCGCGAGGGCGACGACTTTGCGCACGGGTTCGCAGAACCCATCGTACTCCTGGACGAGAGCGTTCAGATCAAAAGGTTGTCCCCAGCTGACATGCTCCTGTCCCTCAGATGGTCGGCTGATGCGTGCGGTGACCTCGAAGTCGTCGCCACCGAGAGGGCTTGTGAACACGTATCTGCCTCCCAGGTTCTGCCAGAAGACAGACGCCTTGGGCATCCCCTCAATAGCTTCAGCTGTGGGCTTGTGGATGATGGTGCGGTAGGCTGATTGTCCGTTGTACTTGATTTTGTGCGATGGGAAGGTGAAGGACCGGACGAACTGCCCACTATTAGAAAATTGTTCACATGCGCACGACTTGGTTTCTTACCGATCTGATACCATCGGCTGCAACAAGGAGGTCGACTTCATCCCTGTGACCATCCTCGAATTCAATCTCAACCTTGCCGCTTGGCAATTTCTGCACCTTGACAAGCTTCTGTGAGAGGCGGATTCTAGACTCGTCAACCTCCTTGAGGAGAGCTGCCTGCAACAGGGCCCGCCTGAGGCGACAGCTGACATATTTCGGATTCACATGACGAGGGTAGTAATTCTCCTCTATAATCTCCCCGGTTATTCCATTCCTGCTGTTGGTCAGCCTCGGATATCATCACGGCCGGCTTGATCCAACTTACCTTTGCTGTCCGCCGAGTCCTTCCGGAGACCTGAAGAAGTCTTGTGGCTTTATGTTCTTGGCCGCGCCATTCCACTCTAGCATTCTCCACGTATGTTGCTGGAGACTGATTCCACCACCCGTTTCGCTGATCTCGGGCTTCTTCTCATATAGAGTCCAGTCAACAAAGGGGAGCTTGCTGAGAGCAATTGCAGCCCCAAGACCGCCTGGCCCGCCGCCAATAATGGCGACTTTCAATGGGGCGGCACCGTTGGTGTAGTCCTTGACAGCCATTGCACCCAATCAACCGTGTAGGTGTCACTTGCTTGGAGTAAGAATTGGTGAGCTTTCACTGTCGTGCATCGACTGACCCAACCCCAAAAGATCGATAGAAAGCTTACCAGTGTGTTCGGCCGGAAATAAGAGGATCACGACGAGCTATATATCTATTTGACATTACCCAAGATCCAACCCGCCACCATACGATGGGCCTATCCCACTACCATCCCACCCAATTGCGCCATCCCACGACCGCATTGCTAATTATGGACGACGGGCAATAAGGGAATCAACCCTGGCGGAATGAGGGAACGAGGCTTCTAATCTGCGGAGTCATGCTGAATAATTCCAAGAATGGTAAAGTGCTCACAGCGAAGACGTTTTGAGGCGGGTTATATTCGTGATATCTTGAGACCATCCATCCCACTCCTCCGGAACCGGCCGCGCGTTCTGGGACCATCTCCAACTATCGCACCATTTTATAAATACGCAATGTGAAGGAGGGTTGAGCTGTGCCTCGGAACAAACAGTCTTTCCGAACTACACGATGATGGCGAATTAACACCGAGTCCATGGCTGGCGCTTCATGTATATCTGTAATCAAACATTTTGATCACCTACTGTTCAACGACTTATAATAAAAAGTTCGTGGCTCCCTAGCTCACCATTTAACGTGACCTGAACTACTAATACCTATATTACAATTGCGCATTATATTGAAGGTCACTATTGATTTAATTCGCCCGAAGTGCCTCTTAAAATTTGGAGCTCTAGATAGTTAATATATGATAACGTACTTGATAAGCGAGCGCCGCAGACAAGCGAGCGCCGCACTTTTCCCTCTTACACCTAACTTTTCATTTGATTAAATTATTCTTAACCACTAAATATATCAGACCTAAATATTAAGGCTAGAACGCTTCTTGCCCTTTAAGCCCTTCAAAATAACCTAAAATTAAGCATATAATACGCTATAGGGGTCTATAAAATCGATAAGCAGCGGCTATATCGCTGCTAATAAGGCATTTAGTCTCGATACGATACTATCCTAAATTCATGCTAACTATTTAATCTAGAGGAATAGATTATAGTTTAGTTTATTCTAGACTTAGATTTATAAGGATTTTCTCCTTAACTATATACTATTAAAGAAATAATTAATCGATTGCTTGCTAACTGCAATATATTACCTATTAGTAAGCGCTAGGCTTATAACTTTATTAGGTAATACCCTAACCTAAAGATATATTTTTTTTATAAATATAACTACTAAAGGGCTAAATATAAAGATCTAACTATTATTTATAATTAGTTTTAGCTTATAGTAAATATAATTATAAAATATAATATTTAATTAGAAGATATTTATAATTTTAATAAGACTAGCTTCCTTATAGGTATAATTATAAGTAGAATAGTTATTACTAATTTAGAAAGATATAAAAGACTAAAATTAGTATAGCCTAGAAACTAGGAATAGATTATAGTAATCTAGATAATTAATATAGAAGGCTAGGTAGTCTAGCTATTTATTATAGGTATAGGCTAATATTACCTTACTAACTAGTACTAAAATAGTAATCTCTTAGGTAATTAAGCTATTATAATATCCTAAAATAGCTAGACTAATAATAAGATAGGCTTTAAGTAGCTAAAGTACTTTAATTAGTATATAAGTAAGTAATTAGTTAGTTACTATTATCTTCTAATCCTTAATAAATATAAAAGCTATTATTCTATTAACTTTAAGAGATATTATAAAGAGAACTAGATTATTATACTCTATATACTACCTTATTTATCTTATCTACTTTAGCCTCTTAATATTAGGTACTATTATATACTAAAGTATTATTAGCACTAGAACACTAGAAGTAAAGTAGTAGAAGTACTATAGTCTTAGAGTAATTATACTAATTAGATACTATTAGTATATTACCCTACTCTAGATAACTAAATAACTAAGCTAAGGCCTAGAAGGTTAAGGACTAAGATAGTAAGGGCTATTATAATAGAATAAAGATAAAAGGAGCTTATATAACTAGAAAGAATAGAGAGATTAGAGATTAATTTATATTATAGTACTATTATACCTTTCCCACTATACCCTAGTAGTAATCTAGTAGTCTATCTTACCTCTTTACTCCTTACTATAAATACTATCCTTAATAAGTTAATCTTTCTAAACTTATAGGTATAGCGAACTATTAAGGAAGATAATTACTACTAATAACCCTCCTAGTATACTACTTACCTCTTTAAGTTTATAGCTAATAAGTAGTGAAGATCCTATAATATTATAGACTTAAGATAGATAACCTAGGAGTTAGATATTACTATTAAACCTCTCTTTCTACTATAATCTTAACCCTCCCTCTAAACCTATTAACATTCTTATAGAAGAGGTAAAGCTAAACCTTTATATTAAAACCCTATAAACCTTATAGTAAATTAATTATAAGAGATACTAGCTTAAGCTAACTATTACTAGGATTACCCTTAACTTTAACCCTAATATTAAGCTATAACCTATAAAGTAAACTTACTATACTTATAATATAAATATATAGTAGAGCCCTAACTATAATATTAATAAGCTTATCTTAAAGACTTCTTATTATAATAAAAAGTCTTAGACTAAATTAAGAATCTATCTTACTAACCTTAATAGCTAATTCCTTTTATATCCCTTAAGCTTCTATATAGACCTACTAAAGGTCCTACTTACTAATAGCTATCTTAAAGGATTAGTTAAGCTATATTAAACTAGCTTTCTTAATAATAATTAAAGAGGCTAAATTAATAAAATTATATAGAATAATTACCTTACTTAGGTTAAAGAGACTATTAATAATAACCTTACTTAATACCTTAAGATAATTAGGAAGCTAGTATACTACTATATAAAGCTAACCTAGACTATTAGGAACTTCCTTAACTACTATAAAGCCCTTAAAGCTAAGCTCCTAGAATAGCTATCCGAATCCTATTAAGTTTACTTAGTAATTTATTAACTTATACTTATACTATAAACCTAGGTAATTAGCCGTAAGATCCTTTTAACTTAGTAGAAGTTTATTAGCTTAGTTACCTAAGTAGAGACTATTCTTAGAAGACCTAACCCTAGCTATAATAATATAAACTTAGTACTTACTTTAAGTATTACCCTAAATACTAACCCTACTAATACCCTAGTAACTTTATAGATACCTAGCTAGCCCTATAGAGACCTTATTATATACTATAAGTATAGAGAAGAGGGTTATATCTTAATAAAATACTTTAAACCTAATTATAAGATATATAAGAGTAATTATTATACTATAAATTAGTATTAAGCTAGCTACGACCCTACTATACCTATAATAGCTCCTAATAATATCCGATTTACTAGTATAAGAACCTAATAGAAGCCTAACTAGACTCTATCCCTATTAATATATTAAACTATTAGAACCTAATTATATATAGAGGGCTAGTAGAAAAGATTAGAGGGAGATACTTTAGCTAATATAAGAGCTAATATAAGCTTTATTTACCCTTATTACTTAATTACTACTAAATAGAAGGATATTAGACCTAGTAAGGTCTAAATTAAAGGAGTTAATAATAAAGTCCTTAAGAACTAAGGAACCTTCTAATAATTAGTAATAGTTTATAATAGTATAAAGAAGGTAAGGATATATAAAGTCTGCTTCTATATTACTATAATCTATTAGTATATAGCTATCCTTAGAGACTTTTAGTTTTATAATATAGAACTCTAAGTCTTTAAGTAGAAAATAAAGACTTAGAGGTATAGTATACTATAAAGTAATATTAAGGTTATTATAAGGAAGAAAGGGATACGTAGGGCTACTAGAGAATATATTACTACCCTTATAATTACTAATAACCTATTAGATATACTTACCCTTATAATACTAAAAGAGATTATAGAGGAGTTACTATAACCTAGTAATAAGAAGCTAGTAAATAACTACCTAGAGCTCTACCTAGAATTTAAAGATATCTTTAAGATAGAGAAAGTAGATCCCTTAATACTTAAAGGATAAATATATACTATTAATATAGAGAAAGGCTAAATACTACTATAGGGACCTATCTATAGTCTTACTATAAAGGAGCTAGAAGTCCTTTAGGCTTACCTTACTAATATACTAGTAAAGAGTTAGATTTAATAATCTATTAGCCTAGCTAGGGCCTTAATCCTATTTATCCTTAAGAAAGAGGGTAAGCTATACCTTTATATTAATTATTATAATTTTAATAAGATTACTAAGAAGGATAAGGTTCCCTTACCTTTAATCTATAAGATCCTAGATTAGCTTAGTAAGGTATAGATCTTTATAAAGCTAGACTTAAAGGATATATACTATTAGTTATATATCTATAAGGGAGATAAGTAGAAGATAGCTTTCTATTACTACTATAGTTACTTTAAATACTTAGTTATACCCTTTAGACTAGTTAATACTCTAGTAATATTCTAAGAATATATTAATAATATTCTTACAGAGCTTATAGATATAATCTATATTATCTATCTAAATAATATCCTAATATATAGTAGTAATCTTAGTAAATACTTATAGTATATCTATAATATCTTTACCTAGCTATAAGCTACTAGCTTATATACTAACCCTAAGAAGTATGAATTTAACCTTAAGTATATAAACTTCCTAGGGTTTATAGTAAGTACTAAAGGAATTTATATAGAACTAGAATATATTAAGAGTATTATAAAGTAGCTACTACCTAGCTATATAAAGGATATCTAGATCTTCTTAGGATTTATAGGCTTCTATTAATATTTTATTAAGAATTATAGTAAAATTATAGCCCCCCTTATAGACTTACTATATAGTAATAATAAAAGAACCTTCTAGCTAAATTACTATAAGTTTAATATATTTAAGTAGCTAAAGCTAGTATTCTTAGAAGAACCTATTCTTACCTACTTTAACCTTAAGTTACCCCTAAGGATTAAGATAAATATATTAAGATATACTATTAGTATAGTCTTATTATAGCTATAGTAAGGCTACTAGTATCTAGTAGTATATATATTATATAAGCTAATAGGAGTAGAATTATAATATTTAACCCCTAATTCTAAGCTTCTAGCTATTAAGGAAGCCTTTTATACTTAAAGGTACTATTTAGCCTATATAAATACTAAGATTAAGGTCCTAATAGACTATTTAAACTATTAATACCTTATAATAAAGCTAAAGCTATTATCTAAGTAGATAGCTATACTTAATAATCTTTACCCCTTTAACTTTAAGATTATCTATTAACCTAGAATAAAGAACCTAGTAGATAGTCTATTAAGGTAGCCTAATTACTTTAATAAGGAAGTAGTAG
This sequence comes from Neonectria magnoliae, assembly GCA_037954305.1. Taxonomy (NCBI): domain Eukaryota; kingdom Fungi; phylum Ascomycota; class Sordariomycetes; order Hypocreales; family Nectriaceae; genus Neonectria; species Neonectria magnoliae. The sequence goes on along the minus strand of JAZAVK010000084.1, from coordinate 174,288 downwards.
ATAGAGCTTAGATAACTACTTTACTACTATTTCTTAGTAGATTTAAAGCTAAAGGGTAGGATAGTAATAGTAAGGTAGCTTCTAAAGTAAGCCCTAACTATAAAATACTAAATACTAGCTTTAATTTTAATACTAGAAGGTAGCTTAATAGTAGTAAGGTAGCTCCTAAAGTAAGCCCTAACTATAGGATACTAGCTATTTAGATAGATAATCCTCTTAGAGAAAGTAACTCTACCTATAGCCTTATATTAATATATATAATAGTAACCTTATAAAGCCCTAGTAATAGTCTTATAGTAAGGTTAGTAAGCCTTTACCTTAAAAGAGCTAATAAGCTAGGAATAAAGATTTCCTTAGCTATAGCTATCTAAAATACTTAAGAAGTAGATTCCTTTTATTAGAAGAAGTTATAAATAGTTTACTATAAGACTATAGTAAAGAAGCCTATAAAGAAGTAAGGAGCTTAATAGTCTATTAGTATAAATAGCTTACTTTATTATAGCTAAAAGATCTATATTCCCCTTAGTATATATATAGAATTATTAATACTAATATATAATAATCCTACTCTAGAATACTAAGGAGTTAGTAAGAGTCTTAGAAGGCTATAGGTATAGTACTACTAGCCCTTTATAAAGAAAGAAGTAAAGAAGTATATTTAGATCTATATAATCTACTAGTAGATTAAGCCTTAGCTATATTAACCTTATAGCTATCTTACTTTACTTTTAGTACTAACTTAACCTTAGGAAGAAATCTCTATAGACTTTATTACTAACTTACCCTCTATTATATAAGAAAAGAGCTATACTTTTAATAGTATCTTAGTTATTATTAACTAATTTATAAAGTACTCCTTATTTATATTAACTTTAAAGTAACTTACTACTAAAGGACTAATAACCTTATTCCTTAAAAGAATCTTCTAAGACTATAGGTTACCTAAAAGGATTATTATTAATTATAGCTTTCTCTTTATATCTAAGTACTAGAGAATATTCTATAACCTACTAATAACTAAGTAATTACTTAGTACTACCTTCTACCCTTAAATAGATAGTTAGATAAAGAGGCTTAACTAAACCCTTAAGTATTATATATAGTATTTTTATAACTAGGAATAAACCGATTAGATTAATATCCTTTTGCTAGCTTAGTATACCTATAATATAAGTAAGTACTTATCTATTAGTAAGAGCTTAGTAAAATACCTATAAGGCTTTACCCCTTAAGGACTAAACTATATAGAAGAACCCTTACTAATTGTTAGCACCTTAGCTAAGTTATAAAATATCCTACTTTACTAGTATTATAAAGTAATATAGAAGCTACTTAGTAGTATTTATAAATATTAAGCTACTTAGTATAACCGTAAGAGAGAACTAATATTATTTAATATAGAAGACTTAGTCTTACTATCTATAAAGAATATTAAGATCTAGTAACTTAGTAAGAAGTTAGTAGATAAGTATATAGAACCTTACTAAATAACTAAATATATTAGAGACTATTATCTTACCTATAAGCTTAAGCTTCTACTATAATTATAGATATATAATATCTTTTATATCTTAAACCTAGAGAAATAGAGGGGTAATAAACTAGAAGTAATATAGTAGTAAAATAACCCCTTTATTACTAATAATATTTATATTATTAAATATATTATTATATATAAATATTCTAGAAGTAACTAGTAATATCTTATTAAGTAAGAAGGGTATAATAATACTAAGAATTTATAGGTTAGCTATAAAGACTTTATAGATAAGAACTTTATTATAAACTATAAGTAGTGAATTTATAGTAAGGTAGTAAGATAATAAATCTAATATATAAATTAGGTTAATTCTAAAAAATACCTAAAGGGTAAGGAGAGAGCGTACTAGCTACCCTTAGCTATACCGGACTAGGTTAAAACTCTAAAAAATAAATAGTAAACCTACTATATACTATTAGTAGCCCCCTAATAATACCCTTATTACTCTTCCTTATTATTATTATTAGCTAGGTTAAGGGCCTAAGGGATTAAGTTAAGCTTAATATAAAGTAGTAGTAAGGCTATACTAAGAACCCTATAACCTAAGGTCTCTATAATATTATAGAGGGTATTAGTAATATCTAGCTATACCTATAGCTAGGTTAGCTCTATAAGCTATAAGTATACTACTACCTTACTAATAGTATAGGTAGTAGTAATAATAGTATTAGTAGTAGTAATATAGGCCTAGGTATTCTTATTATTAAACTTTAGGTAGTAGAGTAGGTAAAGGGTAGGGATATAGATAGCTTAAATAGCCTAAACCCTAGTAAATTAGTAATAAAAGTATAAAGGGATTAATAATAACTTACTATAAGGTTAAGGTACTTAGCCTTAATCTTAGGGAAATTATTACTAATAAGTACTATAAAAAGTTAGATTAAAACTAGTTAGTATAAGCAAGCTAATTTATAGTAAGTTAGCTATACTATAAGTATAAGTAAGTAAAGGATAAAGTAACTTATTAGCTTATATAGTTTCCTATTCTTAATATATTAAGTATACTTAGATAAGGTAGCTATAATAAGAAGTTAGTAGGTAGCTTACTAGTAAAGTTATAGCGAACTTATAGCTAGAGATAAGAGTATAGGAGGTTAGGGCCTCTATAATTATATTTCTACTCTTAGTATAGATAGTTTTACTAAGGTACTAGTAGGTAGTAGTATTAAGGTAGTAGTGATAGTAGCTAGATTATATAGAGTTAGTAGCGAACTAAGAAAGTTACTAGAAGTATAGAAAACTTATAGAGATATAGTAAGAGAGAAAGAGAAAGAGAGAGAAAGATAGAGAGAGAGAGAAAGGCTATAGCTTATTAGTAAGGATCTTATAGTAAAGCTAGCCTTTAAAGCTAGGCTGGAAAGTTACTTATAAAGATAATAATAATAATAAAGAAGGAAGAAAAGAGTAAGGAAATTAAGGGCTAGATAAGGCTTTAAATACCCTATAAACCTATAGCTAATTAGCTATTACTAATAATAGTTAATATAGCTTTATAATAACCTAATTAATAGCTATTATATTATAATTATTCTAGCCTAATTTAGTAATAGAATATAATACTACTATTTATAACTAAATATATTCCTTACTTCTAGCTTAGTTAGAGCGATCTTACTACCTATTTTAGTAATAGCTAAGAACCTAGGAATAATACCTTAATTATTAATATTATTACTAAAATATCTATAACTACTTATAGCTAGGTTAGCTCTACCTTACTACTAAATTAAGTAAAGCTATTAGATTAAGAATAAATACCTTACTAATTAATATTATTACTAAATTTCTCTAGAGCTATTTATAGTTAAGTATTTTATCTTTAAAGCCTAATTAGGCTTAGCTAATAGATTAGGACTAAATATATTATAGGTTTGCATTAAGCCTAGCACCCTTATAACTACTTATAGCTAAGTTAATATTACCTTACCGCCTAATTAGGTAACTATAATAAACCTTAGGGATAATATAAGGATTATATATTTATTATTAATAATTTACCTATAACTTTACTTATAGCTACCTTACTAGAAGATTAAAGGCCTAGGGATAGGCCTTTATAAGTAAGAAGGCTCTATTATATACTAAAGTATTATTAGTACTAGAACGCTAGAAGTAAAGTAGTAAAAGTATTATAGTCTTAGAATAACTATACTAATTAAACGCTATTAGTATATTACCTTACTCTAGATAATTAAATAGCTAAGCTAAGGCCTAGAGGGCTAAGGATTAAGATAGTAGGGGCTATTATAATAGAATAAAGATAAAAGGAGCTTATATAACTAGAAAGAATAAAGAGATTAAAGATTAATTTATATTATAGTACTATTATACCTTTCTTACTATATCCTAATAGTAATTTAGTAATCTATCTTATCTCTTTACTCCTTACTATAAATACTATCTCTAATAGGTACTTTAGCCTACTAAAAAAGGCTTATAGTTAAGAAATAGAATATCTAATTAAATACTCTATAATCTATATTTTAAAGATTAAGTTCTTCCTAGCTTTTTATACTATTTATTAAGCTATTATAATAGAATAAAATATTAAGTTATCTTTTAAAGAGGCTAGGCTTATCTCTCTAGACTTAGAAAGTATAATCTTAAAGCTTAATATATAGCTATAGACCCTAATACTAATTAAGAAGAAAGCTAGGCCCTTAACCCCTTAAGCTTTAAAGACCCTAAAGATAGTACTTAAGGCTAGTTCTTAATCTAAATACCTTAAGCAATAAATTAGAAGGTATTAAAGTAGCTCCCTAGAGTTAATTCTAAGTACTCTTAAGTTTCTAACTAAAGAAATATTAAGTATATTATATAAGAATGCCTTATTAAAGGCTAAGGTATAGGATCTTTAGTAGGTAAATAAAATACTAAGCTAGCACTAGAGGGCAAAAAGAAGCCAGCTATAGAAAAGAGGGGTAATAATAATAGAGGAAGGAAGGTAAGCAATTAATCAGATAGATATTAATGCGCAGGTAGCTGCAGAATCGTCGAGAAGTAGTAGTTAAGGAAGGTCGGTCGGACTGGGCGTTCGGCGGTGTAGAATATACAGTAAGCTCGGACATAATGTAAGAACGTATTAGGTAGTGATTGAGACCTCTGGAGAAGAGTATAGCGAGTAGTTTTAATTGATCAATTGATTCGTTGCGTTTTTATTATAGTATCTATCTTGTAAGTGCTGAAAAGTGCGGCGCTCGCTTGTCTGCGGCGCTCGCTTATCAAGTACGTTACTAAAATCCAATGACGTCACTTTTTGAATGCGAAACAGTATTAATAGTATCTTGAGAATCTTTGAGACTGTGTTTCTTGTGTAGTGTACTAGAATAAAATGGGCATAGAAGCAGAGACAAGTGTTTGAAAGTCGGCAAGTGTCACACTTGTAGTCTGGCGTTTTCAGTTTTAAGTTTCGCCCTTTTTATTTCGAGGGAGTTCATGCTAATCAACATCGCTGAGGACAGCCCCTTAGCCAGTCCATATAATAATTTATATCACTTGTCTTAGTTATTTTAATTGAAGAGGAATGATGCCGTTGCTGAGGTCGCTAATACAGTAGCTGCGCGGGCAGCGCCAATCACTTATGGAGCGGCGGGTCACGAACTTATCGGACAAATTTGCCGTCTAAATAGCATAAAAGAAAAAGAACAAGAAAAAAAAAACAGCTGTGTCGACTCTCCATTACGCCCCTTTGAATACAATTCAGCGATCTAATATCTAATATAAAGCTTACAATAGCACTTCCCTCTTACGTAGTACCAAGCGGTAACTGTACCAACCAGCCGATATCGAAGCTTAGATAACCCCAGGTCGTTATCTGCTTCTCTTGAACTGGCGCAGTTTACCCCTCACCCTCATATACTTTGCCATTGACGACCGGCTCACTGTCGAAACCACCAAGATGTCTCCTCCTGCCCTGGACATCAACCCTCCTCTCCTCAACTCAGCCACACCTTGGGCCACGAATCTTGAGAACCTCAGAGCTATTCTCGTCTCTCCATCGACAGGCGCTGTCACTACGCGCACTTCTCTCATTCATGGTTTCCCCCACCAACACTCCGATCATCAATACCTCTTCTTTGACCCGGCATCCTCTACACCGGACAAAGGCACTTCGTCAACTCCGGAGGCGCCCGTTGGCCATACAGAAACCGCTACGGCTAGCCTCAATAACTTAGGCTACAGTCCAATCCCATTAGATGGTTACTTGGACTTCCTCTCACAACTGGCTCGTGACCACACGGAGCTACGAAAGACCATTATTATCAGCGTCACCGGTTCTCCTCAGGAAATCCAGACCTGCTACGAACGTATCAAGGCCGCAGCTCAGGACATCCCCTTCCCACTTGCTATGGAAATCAACCTGAGTTGCCCGAACATCACCGGCGCACCACCGCCGGCTTATGACGGAGATGCTCTTGCAAAGTATCTCGCTGTACTCCCTGAAGCGCCTGTTTTGGCCATCGGAGTTAAGACACCTCCCTACACCCACCACGACCAATTTTCGACGCTCATTGACGCCCTACGGCCCGCAGCTTCGTCTCTAAGCTTCATAACTGCCACCAACACGCTTGGCTCATGTCTGATTCTTGAAGATGATGATCAGGGTGAACTGAAGCCACAGTTGCCCCATCTTGGCATTGGAGGTATGGCTGGTCCGCCGCTTCACCCTCTTGCGCTGGGAAATGTGTCAACAATACGGAAACTCTTGGACGCATCACCAAAATTGAAGCATTTGCAGATTATTGGTGTGGGTGGTGTTCGAGATGGTGATGCCTACCACAGGATGAGAGCCGTGGGTGCGTATGCAGTGGCTGTAGGCACGGGATTAGGGAAACAGGGGCCAAGCGTATTCGAAAAGATTGAGAGCGATATCAAGGGGGCATGGCAAGAAAGATAAAAAAAGGGCTCCAGGTTAGCTTATGACAATAAAGGGAAAAGCGGTTAGATAATTACTTCATACAACTCCGGAGGCGAGGAGAATAAACAAGCTGAAGAAGCCTCAAATACAGCATGATGGTTTGACATGATTGAAAATGAAATGCAGCTCAAACTATGGATCTAAAAAAAAATGAAATTGCAAAGTGAAGGCGACTTGACTGCTGATGACTGGGGAACCCCATTGTTCATCAAGAAAACGGACAGCCCGGCCACTAAGACAAAGAAGAAGAAGAAAAAAAGCGTCAATCCCAACTTTCGACCCCTCACCTAACATCTACTTCTCGCGTCGGCTCTCGTCTTCCTTTGCAGAATAGTGATATACGCCATTGACCTGCTGCACCTTGGGGCTTTTGCCTGTTACACGACAATCCTGCCAGTAGCCATCGACAAGAGGTAAGACAACCGGCTCATCGCCCCCCTGACTTTTGGATTTGAGGCCATTGACCTGAGTACCAGAGCCATTCACGCTACAGCCCTTGTAGCTGAAGTAGCCCGGGACCGGAACGAACTCCATCTTGACCTGCTTGGCCGTGGTGTCGGATAGGAAGCCGTTGATTTGGTGTCCCGAAGCTATCGTGCAGTCACTCCAGCGTTCCATACCAGGCCCGGGTTGTGCTCGATCAGGACACTGCTGATCTTCTTGTGACCTCTGCGTGCTGTTCATTGCGTGGTTGAAGTTGAGTGAAGAGACCGAAGCTTCCTCAACCCGGCCGGAAACCGGTTGAGTAGAGGACCAACTGTGTCGAACGAGGGCAGTGCTTGCGACTGGCGATGTGGACGAAGAGTTGCGTGCAGCTTCTTCAATTTCAGAATCTTGTCTGAGTGATGTTATCTGCGAGACAGAAGGCCTGTTGGCCATGATTCTGATGTCGGATTGGATTTGGTGTAGAGCTCTTGCTTGGATATCTTCAATGAGCAAGGAGAGATTTGTTTTGTGGCGCTCAAGCAATGAAAACGTGTCAAGGAGATCCCTTTCTTTATGAAGGAGAGCAAGTGTACGAAGAAATCGACCCTTTTGGAGTAAAGAAGTGAGGGAGTTGTTGTCAATTATGGCAAGAAGGGTCTGCGTGTGGCCTCCCACTTCGGCTGTTTGAAGAAGGGGATTTGTGGAAATGGACTCCGAGACACCGCGAAGCTCGTTGAGTTGCTGATGATATCTTTTGAGGGTAGATGAACCAGCTTTTATCCTTTTCATGAGATCCAGCAGCGAGACACACACCACGACCAGCTGCGTCGCTGTTGCGGCGACGCCGACAATCTCTGCCATGACGACTTTCAAGCCGGAAAACAAGGCAACATGGCTGAGCTTGGGTGTCGGAAGGAATATTGGCTCAAGAGCCGTTATTGAAAGGCGGTGAAAGATATCAGACCGGTGAAGATGTTGCTACTCCCACGACAGCTTCACTTGTGAAGGATCGTGTGGTGGGTTGTATGCAAGAGCTGTGATGGCTGCATTAACGTGGCATCCAAAGACCCCTACGTGTTTTATGAAAGCGGCCGCTTTCAAGACCTCGGGGGATTGCGAGTGTGAGGTTTTAGGCAAGGGATTGGGCGAAAATCCTTGTGAGGCTGTGAGTCTGGACTGAAGAGCCTCATCTGCGGTGCAACTTGAGCGTGCTGGGAGATGGGGGCGGAGCAACTCACGGCACACTGGTAGCGACGAATAAGCCGTGTGAGTGTAAGTAGTTGGTAAGACACTGGTAAGGCAACCGAGGTGTTGTCAGACTGAGGCAAAACTGGACTGAGGGTGTGCTGGGAGTGGGAGCATTGCGAATTTGAGCGTCACAGCGGAAAGGAGGAGCCGAACTCTTGAGGTGACTACTATGATATGAAGAGACATGTCAGGCAAGGGTCGCAAGGAGCCAAGACAAGAAAGGACTTCTCATTGCTGTAGGTAGTCTATCTACATCTTACCTAGAATCCGGTCCTGTGCAACATCGTTGTCCGTGTTTGAACTAATTCTTCTGGCCTCGGTGTAGCTCGGCCAGAAGAATTCTCGCTCCGATAACAGGGCAGACGCTGACCGCGAGGGCAAGTCAAGTAGACTGCAGAACTCGAGGTTAGATAGCGGACCGATACAGGGTGGAAAGGGTGTGAAGACTAACATTGACACAAGTAAGCTTGTACGACTTGGGGGCTGTATGTTGAGGAATCGTTTCAAGCTCGAGACTTCCGACGGCATTGGAGATGCCCAATCGAGCTAGCAGCGGATGGAAAGAGAAGGAATGTGTTTTAAAGAAGAAAAGCAAAGAAGGCGTCACGAGGCCCTCAATTCTCTTGGTGTGGCAGACGCCGCATGGGATGGCACCACGTAGGCACACCAACTGCATGTCTTCCATGCAGGCGAAGAGACAGATGGTTGGCTGTGTGCGTCGGGGTCACGCCCAACTTCTTTTTTACCAGCATGAATCTGAGGGAGGACAATTCTGGATATTAACTTACTTGCTTCTAGGCGCCCGGTCTCAAACTTGGTCCATGGTATATGATTTCAGAGGGGACGATTGAAGGAATGACAATGAACGATTTCGCAACATCACGGTCTTATTTTCTTGTAAGAACTGTACTAGAGGTCGATGGGGTCTTGTAAGCTAGAGAATGAAAATTGAGAAACGAAGAGTGATATGTGACTTACGGCTCTCCATGTCGCCGCGGAAACGCCAAAGGTGACGCTGTGCCTGCTCGATTCCCCCAGCCTTGTTTGTGAAATGGTGAAATGGTGTCTTGACGCTCACCCCTGTCGAATGACAACCCTAGGCCCCCGGGCGCCACACGCACCAAGTTGTTCTCTCCTGTGAATTGTCAATGTCGGGTGCGTCAAACTCGCACTCTGCATGAGGCGAGCCTCCACAATCATAGCACGCAGAGGTGGGACAACCTCACAGGCGCCGCTTCGACAGAATCGAGGCAACCAACCATACCGAGCACCGAGTCTCACATCTGCCAGCCATGAGGGACGCCACATGGGACCGTGAAGCCAATACCGGCACGAATCCCGAGCGAGCACAGTTCGAGGGGAACGTCGCCTTTCGGGAGCAGGTCAATGGGTTTTCGTTGGACCTGAGGAGCGCCACCGTTCATAACACCACCAACGTCTTTGTCTCCCGGCGACTGGAGCGGAGCGAGCCAGCCGCCGTCCAACGTGGCCAAGACTGGAAGCGTCGGGTCTGGCGATTGCGCCACGGCGTGAGCTGTTGGACTGTGATCAAGCTCCTCACCATCGCCGCGCCGTTGTGGTTGACTTGGAGGACACTCGGGATGATCAATGCTGCGGTGTAAGTGCATGGCCCAGGGATTCTTTGTCCGCTCTAATTACAGCGCCCCCTCGAGAAGCTGGGTGCTGACTGCTACTTCGGGGTACCTGCAGCCACGCAGCCTCCCTGACAGGTCAACTGACGGTGGAATGGCCCAAGCACGGACTGAGACTCGTCGTTGGCGACCTGCTGAAATGACCGGTGATTAATTACGAGCCTGGCCGTGCTGGCGAACCACCTATCGTTCCCCCCCGTGGGTGGTTGGTAGGGATGGTTGGTAGTGATTCGGGCCCCAAGACGTTTTACTCTGCGAAGGAGTGCGGTTTCTTTCTTTCCCCTGGCTATGGCCTTGGACTCTTGAAAGCAGATGGAGTAAATGGAGTTTAATAAAGCGAGAATACATTCTTGGTTAGGCATCAATGTTACACCGAATTGGAAGAGTAAAGTCGGAGAATAGGGGTCGAATCACTGCTATTGATCTTGGGCTCTTTCTTCGCTGTAATCGCCAACAGAGGCCCCGTTGTGTCCGTCTCTGTTCCCTCTCGCAGTCAATAAAGTAAGACCTATATCTGCACCATTATCAGCTTGAAGACACCGGACTACGACATGGAGCAACTTGGGTCAATTCAGTGCAGCATCGTTTCCTGTGGCCAAGGAAGACAGAATGTAATGATTGCTTTAGTGCCTCCCGTTAAGATACCCAAATAAACCAACACAGCCCCTTCTTTCCTACCGTCCATACTTTCAATAGATATACCTACACATCGTCCTGAGAGGCCTCACAGCACAGTACCCATTAACGACGCCAAATCAATGACTACATTACTCGACGGACATTGCACTCCAGCGAGAAAGCAACGCCCCCAGTTCCATCCCGGGTGCGCCACCTCTATTCTCCCCTGACAAAAACGACCTCACAGTCTTAGTCGGAGGAAGCGCGAGCGCCACGGGTATGTCCTTCAACTCATCCTTCCCGGGCCCGAGATTCTCCAGATGCGGAAGTGCCTCCGCCGGCACCTGGGCCTTCAGCGTCCACGCGAGCGCCTTGGCTCCCAGAAGGATGAAGCGGACCATGGGGAAATCGCGGGCGGTCCACCGCAGCATCAGCGTCGCTCGGAAGAAAACGCCGTGGGTCCTGGGGTCATCTAGATAAGGGACCACCGTCAATACGGCGTTGTATAGCCCGCACAGGACCATGACTGAGTAGTCCTGCAGGGAGAAGGTCCGGATGTATTGCTCGACGACCTTTGTGTCGATGTCGGCGTAATGCATGCACAGGTCTTTCACACTCGACCGGTTGTCGAAAATGGTATCGGGCTGTGACGGACGCAGGACGCTCACCAGAACCTCGTCGAAATACACCCTAAGGCTACTGTTAAGGTCATTCTTTCGGAAACTGGAGGACCAACTAACCTCAAGAAACATGTCTGAGGAGTCAGATTTGACTCGAACTTCATGTACGATGGGAGCAGTCTTCTCCACTGGACTAATTCTTGGTGAAGACGGCGCCTCGTTTCAAGATCCTCGTCGCTGCCAACATTGGCCCTGTCATTTACGCGCATGGCTCGATACAGGAATAAAGACAGGTCGCAAACGGCGTGTTGAATACCCGGAACAAAGGGGGGTGATGTGCCTGCAGCAGTGTACGGATCACCGAAGAGATCGACATTTCCTGGCTGAGTAGACGACAGCCGCTCGTCCGCCTCGAAGCACCGGGGAACCTTCGGCGGTGGGATTAAAGACAGCTCCAGGTACATATATGCGACAATGCTACACAACATTTTCCAATCAGCTTGCTTCGGAGATTACCCTATGCTCATCTCACGTACCTTTCGTAGCAGAACAGTCCCCAGAGGGCTTTCGATATGACCTGCCTGTGCCGGAGCTTCACTGGATCGTCTTTGATCCTGTCGAATATTTTCTCAAGGTTCAGTCGGGAGAGCATCTCGCAGGCGGAATAGCGGTATATCTGGCAGCAACGTTAGCTGGTAGGGAACAGACTCTGGCGTTCAACGAAGGCATGCGCTTTTCAGAGTATTTAGAAGAAGATCCGAGCCTCTAGAACCTGCGAATTATCCGCATTTCTGAGGAAGTATACGTACCATGCTAGCTCTGTCTGTCCCGAGATAGGTGCATATTGAGAAAAGCAGAGTAAGCCCCTGGACAGTGAGGAGAGTGGCGCGTCCCCCCTCAAGATCAAGCAGTTTCTTGGCCTCGTCAAAAAACTGAGTGCCCAGGTCTTTGACGCCTAAAGAGGACATGGACTTTGCCCTATCCGAGGTGAACTAAAAATAACGAATTAGGAGCCGCGCTGCGGTGGTGTGCAACTGACACGTACGTATCGCGAGGCGCACATGGCGTTGACCAGAAACGGCGAGCAGTACTTCGCCGTCTTGAGATCCCCGCGTCGCATATCTTCCAGGAAGGCCTCCCGGTCGATGAAAGAGAAGAGGAAAGCGTCGTCCCATGTGAAGAACGACGACACCAGCTCCGAAACCAGGCCGTCTCCGGCGACGGCCGTCCACGGGCGGGCATGGACTCGGATCCGGCTCTCGCTCAGCGCCTTGAGGTCGAGGCTGTTGATGCGGAGGTTCACCGGAGCGACGGGAGGTCCCGAACTCGGGCTCGGATCGGCGAGGTACCGCGTCGAACTCCGGGCAAACCTGAGAACGGCAACGGGGTCGTCGACGGCGCGGACCTGGGCGAACGTCTGGCGTGCCTCTGCCTCGGGGAGTCGGTGCAGCATGTGGTACAGCTCGCGCCACTGATCGTTCTCGACCTGGAGCGCCTCCAAGCTCTTCTTGAACGGCGTGGTGCGGAAGGGATCGCGCTCGACGTGGGGATAGCTACACTCCGTCGCTCGTATCACGCAGCGGTCGCAGGAAGGGCGGTTCCCGTTGCAGCGCTCCTTGCGCTTGCGACACACGTTGCAGGCGACCGTGGTGGGCTTGCGCTTCGGGACCAGCGTCCTCTTGGGAGGCAGTCGAGGACCTGGCTTCACGACGGCGAGCCTGTGCTCTTCGACCTGGCTCGTCATGGCCTGGATCGACGGCAGCCCCAGTTGGGGTCGATTGTCCGCCATTTGGAGTCTTGGAGTCTTGGAGTCTTGGAGTCTTGGGGCCTTGGAGTCTTGGAGGCGGAGGACGAGTGGAGTGGTTGATTTGTCTAGGGCGACTAACTTGGTAGAAGGGACGCGAGCCGAGAACTTTAGCCCTTTTTCTGGGCGGATCGGGAAGAAGAAGGCTAGAACGACGGTGATCAGTTGACGACCGAACTAGAGACGTGAGAGGGAACCGAGATCTGCTTGGCATTTGGCGGCACTGCACGCACAGCGGCGTCACATTGACGTTGGGACAAGAACGCGATGGTTTCTTGTTCAGCTTATCAGCCGCTCATCTGAATGGAATGTGACTAGTCTAGGTAGTCAATCCAACTAGTGCTTTCTTGGATGCGCCATGCTTACTCACATGAACGCTTTGAACCTGGTGCATCAAGTCCTGGGAAGATTGGACCGGGCTGGCACGAAATACATTTGCTTTTTGAGTAGATCCAGGCAAGATGAAGCAGCTACTTTAGCCCAACCCCAACCGTCACGCAGAGCGTCTGATTTCAGTTCGGTTCCCCCGCAGCCGTGAGCTCACGAGGAGCAGCATTCAGCAACTCGAGGTCAAGACAATGTACAATGAACATGGCTTCAAAAAAGCGAGACATCATTAACGAAAGTCCTACCAAGAAAGTCCTTAACGTCAAGGCTGCGATTCACCGCCTAGATAGCCTGCAAGTGAGAACAGACAGGCGACCATCCGCATGTCATTGGCTGAGATAATGCTCCTTGACTCAAACCAAAGCACTTGCTTTTTCCGATACCCTTTCATTTTGCAATCGAGCCAACAGATGCCACCGGAAGTCACCGGACGTGTGTGCATTAGACTGAGACGCGGCTGAGCGGGGATGTGCACGCAGAACTGACAGGCTGTGGGGGAGGTGGTAGATCTAGATCCAAGAAAACCGTGCTTGTTTTAAGAAAATGGCGGTGGGGAAAAGGGACGTTCATTGTAACAGCTATTCCTTTTTCCAAGTCTTAAGTAGCTTACAAGGGAGCTAAGTAGGCGGAGGTCATCGTGGATAAGGATCTTAACAAAATGCTGACTATCTTGCGATGTTTTGTGGCATTCTGATTCATACTTCCTCACGCAAGTTATGATGTTTTCTTTTAGAGTTATTTCTCAAGGCCAACCGTGAGGCATACCGGACGTTTGAGCATAGAATGCCGCGTCACGCGTCAGTGGTCGAGGAGACATATTCAAATTAATCTAATCAGCTTTTCAATTAGATCTCGAGCTATTTTCTAGATCCTTTGAGGCACAGTTCTCCCATGCTTTCAGCTCTTTGGGAGAAAGCCTTGGGCTTGAACGGCGAATGGCGACTGGCCATGAACAAGAAACCCCTCTCTACAACCACGATCGCGAGGAAATAAAAGTGAACCCTTTAGGCCGACAGGAGAAGAGCGGAACGGAGCGAGTAAGGGTACTGGTGAATCCAAGATGCGTTGGCTCGGAGGTCAGTGTCTAAGTCCCGTTGGCTATAGGCAGATCGACTTACTTAAACAGCAAGGAGGAAACGTACAAGCAAAAATCACGATAGAGGCGAAATGAGTTGGAATTGTCGGCTTCATTGCAGGATTATAGGAGACCCAGTGAAATCACCCAAGGTTTGCTCCGTACATGCATGTAAGGATAGGACCCGGAGAACCTTTGAAAATAGTAACTTAGCACTCGAAAAAGCCAATATACGAACGACAAAGATGCCGAAGACACGGTTCTGGCCCCCGGTATTTCTTGGGAAGAGCGAGTTTTTTTTCCTTTGCTTGGACACTCCTGTTACATTGTGACAATCAAGCGGTGAAGCTTCGGGACTCATGGCCCAGCCCCTCGCCTTAGTAAAACTGGTGAAACGGATCCATTGATCAACATTCCCACAACAACAAAATCGTCAAATACGAAGCCGGCACCACCGGAAAGCAATTACAACCGTCAGATTAATTTGAACCTGGAGGCTATTCTCATCTCACCTCTGTACACTACTGCACGCGCCCATATAGGCGACAGACATGTCCCCCTCGACCTACCTCTCCCAAGCCTCTCTGGCCGCAACTATACTCGCATCAACTGTCGGAACGTATCATGCCCTCTCTCCTCCCAATCCCAGCCCGGATTCTCCCTCTTCCGCCGCCGTCTCCGACTCAATCAGCCGCTTCCACCTCACGAGCAAGCACACGACCAAGGTGGCACTCGCTCCCTTCAGTCTCCTGGCACTGCACGCCTCCAGCCTCGCCTACACAAACCCGGAGATACCCTCATCCCTCCTCCGTCATGGTGCCGAGAACGGTTTAAATGCTAGCCTTATCACGTGGTCGTCTGCAACAACTATCCCGCTCGCACTCATTCTTGGCGCTGGCGTTCCCCTGCGCCTGGTTTCATATGCTTCACTTGGCAAAAACTTCACTTTCGCACTCGCGACGCCCGACCGGCTGAAGACGACTGGTATCTACGGCTACGTGCAGCACCCTAGCTATACCGGGCTTGTGGTACTTGTTCTCTCGAACGTGGCGCTGCTGTGCCGCACTGACGGCGTGCTGAGCTGCTGGATCCCCCCTTCGTGGTATCAGGTGGTCCCGTACTTGGGCTGGATATCTGCCCCCATTGGCGCGGGCATCTTCTTGTTTGGCGTATGGACTCGGGTGAGACAGGAAGAGCGTATGTTGAGGGCCAAATTTGGTGTTGAGTGGGAGGAGTGGCATTCCAAGACACCCAGGTTTCTGCCATGGAAATGCTAGTTGTTCATCTCTCAGGGAAATAATCCAAGCAAAGTGTCCTGTCGCCAGTCTACTTCACGTCCTGCGAAGCTCTATCTAATTCTATGTATTTATCTAAATCTACATACCTCCTAACCTATTCCTTCTACACCACGCTGCAATAATCCATGCATCTATGCCCTGGCGAGTGCCGCGACAACCGAGAACTGGCCACCCGCACCCGCAGATACTAAATGTTTATCGCGGACCTGTTTTCCCTTGATGAGCTGGGGAGTGTCGGCATCGTCTTCGTTGCCAGTGCCCAGCTGGCCACCGGAGCCGAACCCCGTGGCATAACCACTGCCATCCTTGGCGATGTAAACGGTGTGACCAGTACTGCAGGCAACATGGACGATGCAGTCGATGCCCGAGACTGCAGTGGGACGGAGGCAGATGCGCGGTTTATCTCGCTCGTCACGTAAGATGTGCGACGAGTCCTCCATCTGCTGCTGCGTAAATTCGATGCCTAGCTGTCCGCCATCAATCCTCCCCCACATGAGGCACTGCCCATCAGCCGTAACAGCAGCTGAATGGTGAGTTCCAGCGGCCAGCACATGAATTCCCTTTCCAGAAAGCCCGGGGATCTTCACTGGATGCTGTAGAAGGGCTCCGTTACCACCTGCTGACGACGCATCCCCAGCTTGGCCGAAGCTGTTTAGGCCCCAGGACCAGACGTTGTCCTTTCGGTCGACAGCAAAGGAGTGATACGCCCCGGACGCAATGTACGTGGCCTTGTTCCGAAAAATCTCTACGCGGCTGGGAATGAGCCCGTCTTGACTGCGCGCAAACATGCGCTTGCCGAGCTGGTTCTGTTGGTGGGAGCCCCAAGCCCAGACGTTGCCGGTCTTGTCGAGAGCAAGTGCGTGGTTGGCTCCACAGGCGATCTGAGTGATGTTCTTAAGGCTATGAATAAGACGAGGTGTCCATTGCGTCTTGATGAGCTTCGCATCTTCGTCGTAGCCAAATCGATTGTTCCCTTTGGGATCCTGCTATTGATTAGATGTGCATTGAAAAGAAAAGAAAAACGCAGGCAGATGACATAGTTACCACGAAAGTGCCCCATCCATACACGACACCAGTGTCGGTAAGAGCAAGGCTGCAGCTATCGCCCGCAGCAACCTGCGTAAATTTTATGCCCGGCGGGAAATGGTCTGGTGACACTTCGCCGGGAGTAGACTCGTGGGGATTCAGCAGCTCATCCTCTTCACCAGATTCATCGTCCACGTCCTTCATCTTGCAGTCCCAGGAAGTGTCTCTGCCGAGAGCGCCGTTATCATTGACGCCCCACGTGATGATTTTGTTGTCCACGGTCAGGGCAACAGTGTGCAACCCGCCGCAGGAGAACTTGGACACATGGAAGGCGGATGGGTCGTTTGGATCGAGGTACGGGTTGACATGGGGCCTCAAGGCCGCGTTCCGTGCCGGTCCAAGCCCGAGCTGAGAACAGTCGCCACTGCCGAAAGCGAGGATAGTGAGACTATCCGACAGCTTGTTGGAGGTCGTGGAAAGCGTAGAGCGTCCGGGTGTAGGCGTCTTAGAAGTCGACGGTTGCTTCGGCGGGTGGACGGTCTGGGTTCTGGATTTCTTGGTGGCGCGTTGCTTGTTGTCGTCTGCTTGCTCCTCCGTCGCCTTGGCCTTTCTCTTGCGGGATGTATCTGGTCCAGAGTTAGCGCAGGAAATATCGCGAAAATACGCGTGTTGGAACTTACTCTGCGGGAATGTTGATGCTGCGGTCGTTTCTTTGCCTGGTGTGTCGAGCTTCGTGTGCGCGTTGCGAGCATCGCCGGGCGTATCTAGCTTGGCCCTCGCCGAGGGTGTTTTCCTTGGAGCCATGGCGATCGCTTCAGCTCGACAGGGCGCTCCAAAGGGCTCAGCAGCCAAAAATGAAGGTGGAAGAGTGATGCATAAATTGTCGGGTTTGAAGGATGTAACTTGGAAAAATTATTGACGTCCCTTGTTGTAGTAAGCTCACGTTTCTCACGCGTTGCTGCCTAACAAAATGGCCAGGGGACTGGGGCCCCTCAATTCTGCCTTGTGTCGCAGTGACACGAAGACATAAGGTCACTGACTCCCTGTAAGTTAGAACTTATCTACAAAAGTTACTAAAGGTCATGAAGCAATAAATTATGACTCATGAAGATTCATGATTGTTTTTCAGGCGAGTGGGTTGCCATTTCGTTTTTGAATAAACTACTTTACTAATAATCTAGGGAAGAATAATAACACAGGTCGAAGCAAAGCGGTATCCCGTTCCATTTTCAGTTCCTTAGGTCGTCTTTTCTCCCTTCTCAGGTTCAGTAGCCACTTCAGTCTCTGGGGCAGGCTCCTTGATCTCTTCCTTGTCGTTCTCGCCCTCGCCCTTCGCGTCATCCTTCGTCTCCTTTTTCGAGAAAATCTTGACGCTTGGCATGGATACCTGTCCTAGAGAAGACACCGACGCTGGAATGCCGGGCATAGAGGGTACAGCTGGCATCTGTGGCATCTGCGGCATCTTACTTGGCAGCCAGCCCTTTACGCCGGTCAACCCACTTCCTCCAGCCTGCTGCGCTACCCGGAACAGGTGATTCAGGTAGTTCCGCTTTTCTGGGTCGTGTTCGTCGGTGCTGGCCTCTCCAAGGAGGTCGCCTTCGTCGCTGGGTAGAGGGACCAGCGATGCGGCGGCGGCGATGTCGATGGGCGACTCGTCGGGAAGTTCGTCGCCGGCCTTCTTCTCATCGTCCACAGCCTCTTGGATTTTCTCAACCTCTTTCGGCTCTTTCTCCAATATCTCCTTGACTGTAGTGCCTTCACCTGCTTCATCGGCTGGTGTCTCTTGAAATTTCGGGTCATCGAAGATGGGCTCCTCGCTCAGGAACCACTCCTTGACAAGATCAGCAGCCTGTTCAGTCATATCCTCGTACCCGGCATGTTTCTCAGGTCTAAACATGCTGAGGTGTGCCTGAATCTCATCGTCGACCCTGGGCAAGACACGTCGAGTGAACAGGTGATGCGTCGGGTGAGTCTCTTCAGGGACCGCACAGAAGGTCCTCTCTGGCACAAAGTAACCTCCGCTCCAGTAGCCGTTCTCGCCAAGGGAAATGTAGAAATCGTGAATGCCGACACCCTTTAGTGCGCCCATGCGCTCGAGGCGACGGTTCAACTCCTTCTGCCTCAACAACGCGCCGACAAAGGTGAAATGGTCGGAAAGCCAGGCGAATGATTTCCCAACATTGCCGCGGTTGATGTATGCAAGGCCCTGACCTAGAGTCTCCATGCTTTGTCGATAGCCCTCGACGATGGAATCCTTGTTGATGTTCTTTACGCTTCTCATCCCCTTCATGATTGCCTCTCGATTCGTGTAAGCAACCACACCTCCGGCTGCGATGGCACCAACCGTGCCGGTCTTGACAGCCACTAACTGCCACACCTTCCACTGGGGACTTCGTGAGGTTGGTACTGTGGAGGCTGCGGAGGTCGCTGCGCTTCGAGCGCCGAGTCGAGCTACGGCTGCGGGTGCGGCGGCGGACAGTGCAGTCATGACGTTGAACACGGTATTGACTTTCTGGTAATTCGAAAAGGCGCCGTAAACGAACATGGATCGAGCAAGCCCGTTGTATGGGGTATCAAAGGTGAGAATTCCTTGGATTGGAGGAAAGATATCACCATCGTTGCTATTGCTTGCCGCCCTGTTGTTGAGAGCCAAGAAGAGAGTATCTGCTGCCACAAAGCCTCTGGTTCACTTCGGGTTAGTTGGATAGACTCTCGAAGAGTGGACATCGAAAGCATACCCCATGGAATGAGCGACGAGGACGACCCCAACATCTCTGTCATTTGGAGGCCACGGGTTCTCGGAGTGCTTCTTCCGGATTTCCATCACACGTTCCTTCAACCTATGATTCGTTAGAACCGTTGTTACTGTACAAAGTGTCATAAGGGCGCACCATTCAAGCAACGCCTCGCTGGCTTCTGAGAGTTCACCCTTGGTCTCATATTGCGGATAGACGACAGACTCGACACGATCACCTGGTAGTTGCTGCGCGACAGCTTTCTTGAGGTGCTATTATAGCATCAGCAAAGGGATTTCCATTTGCCACACGACATGACGTACGAAGGGGAAGTCAAAGAAGGTATCGTCCGTTCCCTGGATTCCTCAGATCAGTATCAGATATTCTACAGAATCACATGGCGTATACCTTGAAGCCGTGGATGAAGCAGAGTAGTAAAGTTCGTGGCATTTTGTCCGATTTTGAAGTGAAAGATGTTGCTTGGAATATGCGACGGGATTATTGACACTCCCTGGGTAGGCAGATGGCTTTTAACGTGTCGACGGGACCATCGTGATCTGGCGCCAAGTGACGTTGTGGCTCGTCAAACAATGATATTCCAGGTTTTCTAGCCACACAGTCGAAGCGTGGGTGTGTGGCGACAAACATCTGGAGCCAGTCATGGTAGGGCGGAGGTTGTGGATAACGTCATACATATTGTGGTTGCGCCGCTACAACTCGGTACCTAGCACGTGATAGGAAGGTGTCCCGTGGAACTTCCTTGGATGCTGCATCTGAGGGACGAACTCTATCTCAACCTCTTCTTAGAAGTTCCGGAAGAACAGAGACGAGCTGGTTACGCGTTCATTCTAACACTGATTGGCTGTCCACTGAACTTTACTGACTTAGGTCGCTAATGAAAACGGGAATAGGTGGCACACGGTTCTGCAGATAAGAGATTGATGGTACTTGTTGTCCAGTATGATGTATCAGGGAAAGGTCTGCGTATGGGGAAGCCTATTTAAGGCAATTTTGCTCATAATATTGTGCTCCGACATGGTAGTAAAACACGAAAAGAATCAATTCCATTTAGTCGGTCATTGAAATTTTGTTCCAGATAAATCAAATCAATAAGAGACTTGGTTTATCTAGAAATATTAAGTACAAATGGATGCACTCCTCCAGTTTGAAAGTGCTTGTCCCGCCAACCACCCCTCAACAACCCCTCCGCATATCGGTCCTGAGAAAGAGCAGCGGCGAGCCCGACCTAGTGTGTGCGCCATATCGCGAAACCCCGAGGGACTGGCTTTAAATGAGTCTAGCGGCACTCCAGAGTCGGAAGACGAATGACTCGGGGCTTGTCATGATGTTGTCTGGGAGATTGAAACCGCATCGACCGCAGATTGCTGAGAGGTAAACCAGGTTCGAATTGGTAAGCTGGGTACTTAGGTTGGGGATGAGTGGAATGTCGATCTTCATCCACCCGAGTGTGTGAAGGTGTCGAATCGCAGCCTCCAAATCAAATTTGGCTGGGATCGGTTTGTCTTCCGGGAGGTCTTTCCGCGGAGCATGCTTCGGAAAACGCCCAGCAGCAATCTCGCTCTCGATTTTTTCGAGAGCTTTCACGCTCGCTTGGAATGGTTCAGAGAGGCTCGGCAGCTCGCGAACTATCCCAAGTTCCTCCGCGATCAAGGTGAGCACAAGCCAACCTGTTGCTTGGGCGTCACGATGATACAGCCACAGCTTGTCGTATACCGTTGGGCCGTGTAGATGTTGCTGCAAGCAAAGGGCCCGATAGAGAAAATGAAACTGTTCTGGTGGATCGAATTCATCGTAGGAAGGCATGTTGACTGTCTTTCGTTTGGACCTCGGATCGGTAGTGGAAAAGGCAAGGTTAGAAATGCCTTACTTGGAAAGATGAGTGGCTATTTATAGCTGCCAGGCCTGCAGTCAATTCCCATTGCGTTCATTATGAGCTGCTAGCAACACCCCATTGATGCTATACGATTTATGAGACTGTGATCAGTGGGGTGTGATTAACGACAACGGAATAAGGTGTATCTACAGTCACAATTCCAAGTACATAATCAGGCTGTGGTATTGCGCGAGACCAACAGCCCTTGCATAAGTCTCATTCAAACCCCGCCACGGCACGACTCTCACCAACAAATGAGATCGCCTTCCGAGAGCACTCGAGCAACACGTTGTCTCTTGTGCACATCACGCGCTTCGGAACTGGTGCACATCCTGCAGATCCAGAGTTACCGGTACTGATGAGCCTGTGGCTGGCTGGATCGTCAGTTAGCGTGAGGCAGCCAACAGCAAATTGCGTATCTAGGTACCTGATGGGTCAGGGTGATACACTTTTAAGCATCTTAAATACTCCACTAGTGATGTTGCTGGTCCAGAAGGAAAAAGAAAGTGAAAGAGAGACAACAACGGAGACAAAAGGACTAATTCTTTCCCACTTTAGGGCAGGTAGGACATTTTAATTAAAGCAGTCCGACTTTAATAATTAATTGTAAGCCTCTTGCGCATTCAATGTGTCTACATATCCATCATTGAAAATTTGAACAACAAAGGGATCCTTAGTTGATAGACGACCGTGGATCATGTATGATTCCCTTGCGCGCCAAGACCAATCAAGGTTCATACCATAACAAGGAGAGAAACTGGGGCACTGTGGATGAGTTTATCATGGCTTCTCGTCAACGCTAAACCTCGGAGCGGTGTAAAGTCGTACCATTTAGTTGGCGATGAGATGCGGCCTTCGAATGCCGAAATCGTCCTCGCGCAGGGATATCAGCCCCACATCATCCCGGCGCAGGGATTATAGCACTTCGACACTCACCTCTTCCCCGTATAGCTTTTGTGTATGAAACTTGTTAAACAATCCCAGGAAATACTAGCAGGGTTGATGAAGTGACCATGTCGGTTAACCCAACGATGGTGACGTTTGTTAATAATTAATATTGTTCTTGAATGAATCCTTACCGTCAAGTGCGTTCATGAAAGCGAAGCATGCGGCAGAACAAAGAATTTCCATCTAAGCTCTGCATCGAATAAGATCTCTGTTTAATCATCTTATGTTCTGCACATTTCCTTTAGTTCATTCTTTGTAGTGAACATGAAGTCTATCGGTTGAGTGGCGTTTGAACAAAGAATTTCTGCCCAAGGTCTGCATCGAACAAAGTCTGTTCAACCATCTTATGTTCTCATACATTTCCTTTAGTTCCCTCTTCATAGTGAACATGAAGTCCATCGGTTGAGGCGTGGGGTATTTAAGCAGCCAGAAATCCTTCCATAAACTTCTCTCTTTGTCAAGCCTGAAGCCTCACCAAACGCACCAACTAGCTTGCAAATCCTCTGAACCAGGACCAACCGCCGAATACCACGCATCTCTCATAATCGATATGTCGGAACCACCGAATGATCGTGGGTTGACTGACCTGCAGCAGCCACTTCGCGACAAGGATGGCAAAGAGGGCCCGCAAGCGACCATTTTGACAGCGAAGTTCGGAAACCGCATGGAGCCAGGTGACGAGCCGTACTACACCGAAAGCGAATCCTGGACATGCAGCGAGTATGACTCGGACAGTGAGGATGAGTCGGACAGCGAGGGTGAGTCGGACAGCGAAGACAATTCAGAAGGCTCAGACGACGATGACATCCAAGAAGATTCGGACAATCAGGACAATGCGGATACCTCGGATAACGACTCCTATGTGGCAGTTTATGGAGATGATGAAGATGAAAGGGATGAAAGCGAAGACGATTACGAGATCGAGGAAGAATACGAAACAGATGAGGAAGATATGAGAAATGAGCAGCAAGATCTCTTCAATGAGATGGGCAAGTTGTGTGCCTGCGAGGTTGATCGGCCGCTCGGTCTCATCAATGCCTTGCTTGGACACACCATGGCAGAGAAGCTGCGATGTCTCTACAATGGCTTGAGCGACTTTGAGATTCGCAACATAATTCATATCCAAAGATTTGGATCCAAGTGCACCCTGCTTGATCTCGGAGGCCAGCTTGAAAACGGTTCACTGGAGGAGAAACTCGCTAGAGCACTTGCGCAGCTTGACTTCGGTGTTAAACTGGGGAAGCGAAGCAGAGGTCGTAGAGACGACTATGACGACGACGGCGACGTTGTGATGGCTAAAAGGGCTAGATTCGAACCTGAGCCAATTCTTGATGAACTCAAGGGTAAGCCATAACTGGATCGCATTGTTTGTTTTATTGTGCCGGGTCAGCAGACATCGCGGTCCGAACAAGGCGCAGGCGTTACTATGATTTCACTGGCTCAGGCCACTTTCAACAATTGGTCCATTGGAACCGAAGATAAAAGGGTCTGAAGGATCTAAGATAGGTCATTAGCTTGGGCAGTGAATTCGAGAGTGAACAATGCCTGTATTCTATAAGGGAAAAGTGTGAGAACCCTGCAGTGCACTTTTCTACTGCTCGGTGTAATCATTGTTGATTACCTTAGGCATTCGTGAACGACACCACCCGAATCGCTCCTCCAAGTACCTCCGTCACAGAGTTCAACCGATACTCCATATCTAACTAAAAGATTTCTATGAATTTAGTGCCGGGAATATCGGCCAAACAACCTTCAGCAAATCGACATCTGCGTTTTGCCTAAACACTGCATTGCCGCCTCGTCCAATCACCTATCAACTTCGACGCAGAGACATACCAGGCGATTTTGATTCCACGGCTTCTCTAGCTACAACCTTTCCAGCAGGACGAGTAACAGCTTGCATTTATTGTTTGTCCCCATAACAACAATGATGTAATATTGGTCGTTCTGTGTCTCAGTACCATATAACTCGGAGACGAAACTCGAGTATACTAAAATCCATTCCTGTTTTTCGAAGGAGTCTAAGCTAAGGCTGTGATGTAGGCAGCAGTGTGCATTCATCTCGTGAAACCGACACATGGCTGTGAGATGCGAGGATATCGCCTGCCAGGACACAAGTTACATATATTATACAGGCCTGCTTGGCGGGATATAAACAGGGGCTCCCACGGTCAAGCTGAATTACCCTAATACGCGACCGGGGTTATACTGCTGGTCGATACTAAACGAGAATACCCGAGATGTCACTAAATTCATTTATATCCTCCGAATTCTCTGCAGCTTGCTTCGCTGCACGGTCCGCCGCCGTGTTCAGTCCTCGGGGAATACGCCAGAATTGGATCTTCATACCGTGGGAATTCCATCGCTCAACTTCCCCGAGAAGCGCCTCCCACAGGTCCTTGTTCTTCACGTTGGCGCCCGTGCTAGTTTTCCATCCCTTGCGTACCCAGCCGCGAGTCCACGCCGTCGCTCCTTCAGCCACATATTCCGAGTCAGTTGCCAACACCATTGTTGTGAAGCCTTCGCCTTTCCAGTGACGGAAGCGGAGCGCACCGATAATAGCTCGTAGCTCAGCACGGTTGCTGGTCTGGCCGAATTCCTCTCCGAAGGGACCTTGCGCCTCAAGCCGGGAAGATACTGCCCCAGGGTGTTGGTCAGTCTTGGGTTTAAAGTAGAATGCCCATCCTGCCTTAGGGTTAGCCTGTCCATTGTTAAGACAGGCACCATCAGCATAGATCAGGACTTGATTTGCATCATCGCGACGGATGAACCGGACAACATTGGGGATTGCTTGACGGCCAATGCCCACCGGGAACAATTCATTTGGAGTGGGTGCTGCCGACGGCGGGGAAAACTTGGTGGGGAAGACTTGTCCGGTGCCGCGTTTGATGGCATGGCTGAACGGATCCAGGAGGTGCGGGCCCTTCAGTATTTGCGCTTCAAGCTCGTCGGCTTCTCGATCAAGCCGCTCCTCCTCTAACAGCTCCTCCTCTAGCAGCTCCTCCTCCAGCAGCTCATCCATGAAGCTGAAGTCGACGCAACAGTATGGGCAGACCTTGAGATGGTGGGGACGGCAGATGAGGCTGCCATCCGGTAGCTCAATGGGACCATCGCTATCGTCGCTATCAGAGCCATCTGCATATGATTGACCTGGACCGGGTACGGAACGATTCGGGGCCATGTCGTGAGGATATTTTTTGATGATGTTCGTGGTTCTTGTGATAGAGTTTGACAAGGTGAAGTAGTAGGTTGGCTTGGACAATCTTTCTTGCGGGTACCGTCCACATTTCCGCCTTAGATACTAGGCGCCCAGCAGGAATTATCGTTCCACCACCGCAAGAAATAAGATGCATTGCCATCAGCAGCAACTATTTGAGAGAACTGCGTGGAATCAGAGGGTTCGGCTGTTTTGTCAATTTTCCGAAATGTAAATTCCAATGATCAACTGCGTCTAGTACAAGTTTTACCTTAAAACAAGATATCAAACCCCAAAATCCACAGGCACATGTATCATTATCACATGTACTTGATTATGGCAAACCCCCCCAAGACGGAAGTAAAGCTCTGAAAGGAAACTAATTCGCAAAACATCATGCACCAGCATGATTCTGGATACAATCCCTCAATATCCGTGCCCCTTAAGCTCCTTCTCAGTAAATTCTCTCAAAGCATCTGAGAGCTTTGCATCAGTAACAACGGGCTTCGCGTTGAACTCCACTGCCACGCGGAAGTAAAAGCCAACTTGCTTCACATCCTTGTTCTTTGCTGTGGCGGCCCAGAGCTGGTTCAATGCGCCTTGACGGGAGTGGAGAAGAACCGATTCGCGATGAAAACCATGAGAATCATTATCTTGAGAGATTTCTTCGGGACTGACGTCAGGTTAGTGTTGACAATGTCGGGGTGGACGGCGACGGACTTGATGCTAGGATAGCGCTTCGCAGGTTGCTGAGTGTAATAAACGTTGGCAAGCTTGGGATGACCGCAACGCGCAAAAGTGCTGAAGGATACCATTGGAGACTTAACCTCGGAGAGTACGAGGCCGCCCTTGGCTGTGGGCGCTTGAGCTCAGGCCGCAGCCGTCTTCTCAAGGAGCGGTAGCAGTAGCTTCGTAAGGAGGGTGTAGCCCATGCAGTTGGTGCCAAAATGAATCTCGTAGTTTTCTTTGGTGACATCTGCAAGTACGGCCATGATGCCGGCGTTGTTCATGAGGATGTCGAGTCGCTTTGAAGTGGCTAAGACCATGTTGGCGGCATCCCGGATCGAGGCAAACGAAGACAGGTCAAGCGGGAGGAACTGTACGTTTGCATCTGGTATCGTCTCTTTGATCTCGTTGACGGCCTTTGTCTCGCTCCAAGCGCCCATGAAGATGTTGGCTGGAGCATGCTTGGCCAACTGGAGGATGGACTCCTTCCCAAGCCCGCTGTTGCCGCCTGTAACCAGGATGACTTTGCCAGAAAGCGTGGGGACGTCGCGATAGGCATCAAATTGAATGCCGCCCACGGTTTCCGGTAGATGAGTAATATATATATATATATTTGTTACGTGGGATGCTTGGTTTGCGATTTGAGCAAGTCGATGTCTGGGCTCTGCATCTTTTAAGTCGGATGCCTGTACTAAGGATTAATACATATGAATAGTATGATTCTGAGACTCTTAGACGACTGGACTCGACTCCAGCAGACTATCCCGGTCACGCAGCCCGACTTAATAACCTCGGCAGCTCATTGACTAGGGGATATGAGCGGACAGGAGACATTGCGACCCCGAGGAGGCAACCCGTTGGTGCGACAAGCTGTGGACTCGACACCAGATAGCGTTCGGAATCTCTGAGAAATCCCGTGATCCTTGAGCTTGACGGTTACTGCTCGATCTTCGTATGCTGTGACTGTGGGCTGAATCTTGGTGGAACGCGCGTGTTGCAGCTGTAGCTCTGCCTCCGCTGAAGTTGGCTGAGTTCAGCGGGGCGGCGCCTGTTCCCACGGAATTTTTTATGATCGAGACGTTTCGTTGAATGTTTTGCGTGCACTTAGCGGCATCCTGGGTGTGGCGGAGGATCTTCGTTCATGTCACCGAATCCCTCTACCATGCATTACGAGATATGCGATATGAAGTTCTATCCTGTAGAAGTAGGGTAGTCTGGGCGGACACGATTTGTATCAACGTGTTATCTCAGTGGTATTTCATTCCAGTCTAAATGGTGTAACCTCTCGCTGGCTCCGCCGAGCCGGGTCCCTTCCATTTTCTTTGTCTTGTGGCTTAGTTTGAAAGTATCCGACCCTTCGATATGATTCCTCACCAGTCTGCTTGACAATGAGCTCTTCCGTGCCAGTGAAACTTATCCGTCTAACTTCCAAAACATGTAACCTTTCCTCGTTTGGCACATTTCTCAGGTCCCACTTGATGTCGATGGCGGCAGTCCGTGAACCAACAAGCACAACCCATTCTTGGCTAGTTCTTGACCAGTCAATTTCAAGCAAAGCTCCCCTAACTGACAAGCTTCCCTCTTTAACCGTACCGTATTCGACCGTCGTCGCAAGTGTGACGCGATAATGATCCAAGTGCAACAGAAGAGGATTAGAAAAGTCTGCGGGTAGGATCCCTGGCCAGCAGACGCGACCGCGGGCCAGATGCCAAGACCATGTTGGCGACGGTTGCTAGTCGGGTGGAAGATCAGGGCAGGTTTCTTCACCGTGACCAGCCTCAACGTGCAGCGCCTAAACCCCGACTCACACAAGGAGGGAACCACGGGACGAAGCGACCCCTAGCCAGGGGTCCGGCCTCAGGAGCCATGCCGCAATTCTTTTGGCAAGTACAAAGAAGAGGGCATCCGTGGACGATTCAGCCTGGAATGGGTACAGTCCTCCTTCCTCGGCAGCCGCACTCTCGCTGTCATTCATCATGGCTACCTCGACCGATCAATCTTTCGGTATTAATTCCTCCCACCAACTAGTTCTCGACTAAGTGAACTGATCTGAGGTATCCAGAAATGTCCTCGCGGGCTTGGACAAGCACGACTGGTCCCATTGAAGCCGATCCGGATCCCACCTTCGCCGACCTTTGGGAGAGCCAGATGCGCATTTTCCCTTGAGTTTGGGGGAGATCAGTGCGAGGCGACCAAGCTGGTGGCAATGTGTGGAAGAAGGAGGAACATTCTACAAGAGATCGTGCCTGTACATAACCAGTGGTTCCCCTCCTGCACATGTAGTATGAATCAAGAAACTTAAGTCCTATTATCTCAACAATAGCGAGTATTAGTTTTCAGAAAGGACACATGCCATTGTCCATAGTCAGCTCGGAGTTTGCGCGATAAGATGATTCTGGTTTTGCTAGCAGACACTGGTTCTAGGTTTAATCAGGGAATGCAATTTGAATTGTTAATTTAGGACATTGTGGGTGGGGTGGTTGACGCGAACGCGAGCAGGGCAGAGCCGTGTTAGCGACACCAAACGCGCCCTGGGGTGATTACGTTCCCAATGCTCACTCACCCTGTGCACATCACGTCAACACCATGCCTTGGGGCAGTGGAGACCCTACCCGAGCGCCAACCCGGCATATTAGGCATATTAGTAGTAGTAGTAGATTTATTACGCCCAGGAGAACGGATCTCATAGGGCCATGGAACACGCTATGCTATTTACATTTCTGCCACCTTCAATCCTGACCACAAAGTAAAGCTCCAATCTCTCCCTGGATCGCTTTCTTTTGACCTCGCTCGACTCTCTCTGACCTGCTTGAAGGCCAATTTCTCCAAGTGTTCAGCGTCCTATCCTCAGCAGCTGAAGCGTGGTCTGTCAAAATGAGGCTGTGTTGTGTTAGTATTTTCTAGTTCTGGGTGTTAGTATGTTCAATTCTCCTCCCTTGGCTTAGCCTTCCTATCTCCATTGCGAATTTGATTGTTGCTCGCACCGCCTATAGGTTAGGTGACCATCTCGGTCCGTCCAACGCCGACTTTCCTCCCAGAAAGAATGAGAGGTTTCCCATCTCGCTTTGTCGACCCTCTTGGAGAAGCCGCCCACTCTGTCCGGTAGTGTCTGGTGCTGTTGCAGCTGCTCTCTCGCCAGTCTTGTCCGCGTCGATCGAGCTTGGTACGGCTGCGTCTCTGCCGTGCGATCGCCTTCAGCGCTGACTGGCTGCTTGATAGTATGGTAAGTCTTCGGTTTTGTAATCCGTTAGGCATGTATCGCAATGCTATCGCTATCGCCTCTAGCTCAGCTATGTAAGGGTTCTAGTCGTCTCGCGGGCCGAGAGTGACTAAGTACCTGGCTACGACCCTGTTCGCTTGCCCTGTTGCTCTGTGGCTGATGATGCCTCCTATGCCCACTATTCCTCCTTTGTCCGAAGCGCTGGTTGTGATGGTGATGTCTTCGGCACTGTTGGCTGCTGTTACTGTTACTTCCTATCTGTCTCGCATACCAATGGCACGCGGGCGTGCGACGGCGGTGCTGCATAGGCTTTAATTGTTTCTATCTGCTCGATTCTGCTCTTGCTGAGGGTAAGCGCCAGTCTCCTTATTAGCGAGATGTACCTTTGGCTCCCTGATACTTTGAGTGTTGCGAGCGGGTGCTTCTTTGGTAGCGTGTGCATATTGATGTACATCTTTATTCCGGCTAGAGTATGTCGCTTGCGTACTGTTTGGATGTTGGCCTCCGCTTTAGCTATTGCTGCCGCCACCCTTTGGAAGGCTCCCGTGATGGCCCGCGCTCCTATTTTCTATGCCCTATTGAGCTCTTTCAATTCCCTCTCGCCATGCGCATGCGACCATACGACAGATGCGTAGTCTATGGCTGGGGCCATGGTTGCGACGAAGAGTTGTCTGGCAGCTTGTGGTGGCAGCATGCTGAGTCTCCGTAGACACATGGCTGCCGAGAGACCTTTAGTGGCGGCCTTGGCCATGTGTTCCTTGAACCTGAGCTCCGCGTCTATGATTACCCCTAAGACTTTAGCCTTCGCCTTCGGCTTGACTTCTTCTCCATTGATTATGAATGGCGCCTCGCTAGTGCGTTCAGCTACGCGCGTGAAGTGGATAATTGCTGTCTTATTGTTGAAATCTGCAAAATAGGAGCCCCATGCAAATTGCTGGGATTATTGTGCGTTATAGCCACCAACACTTATCGTGCTTAAACGTTGCTCCACTGCGTTTCACCCACGCGAGTGCCCGGTCGATGATGGCCTGTATGCCGTCCCTGTTCGCCTCCGCTGTTAGCCCCGTGACCCAAGCCGAGTAGTCGTCGATAAACGCTATCGATCCGCCTTTAGAGTCAATCTTGCTTTGCACTAGGTCTGCGTTGAAGAACAGGAAAAGCACAGGCGAAAGCGGCGATCCCTGGGGAAGGCCGGCTTGCGGCAGCTCCCGTTGCTCTGATGTGTAGTCGTTCACCACGATACTGGCTGTACGGTTGGAGCAGAACGCTTCCACCCATTGCAATAGCTTCTTCGGGATGCCTCTTGCTGTTAGCCTTTGTAGCAGTCTGTCATCGAACACGCCGTTGTACGCGCCTTTGATGTCGAAGCTGGCCAGGCTGACCACCTTGCGGTTCCGCTATGCTTTGTACACTTGTTCTTGGAAGAGCAGCAGAGCCTGCTCTGCCGACCGTCGCTTCCTTGCCCTAAAGTGGTTTGTAGGCAGGAGCCCGAATGTCTTGGCGATGTATGAGATCCTGTCTGCCACCACTGCTTCGAGCACCTTGCCCAGCGTCGACAGCAGCGAGATCGGTCTCCATGCCTTTACGAGCGCATAGTCGCCCTTGTCCGGCTTCTTGAGCGGGATGATCTTGGCGCTCCTCCACTGGTTTGGCAGCTATCCTTCATTTAGTGAGGTGTGGAACAGATGCATCACGCGTTCATTGACCATCGGCCACAGTTGCTTCCATACTATTGCTGGTAGACCGTCTTCTCCGGGTGCTTTCCACGCCTTGGCTGCCATGACTTTCTCCTCCACCTCATCCAACGTCAAGTCTGGCATGGCCACTTCTCCGCCACGGTCGTGGATCTTCGTCTTCGATGGTTGCTAGTAGCGACGGGAAGAATGCCGTCAGCAGTTCTTCTGCCTGTTCCGCTTTGTCCTGCGTTGTCGTCCCGTCCGCCCTTTTTAGCCGGGAGACTCAAAACAAGCTTGCGATAGGATCGATAGGAATGAGGTTTAACGCCCCTAGGAAGACGTCGTGGCTGTTGATCATCCATAGAGAAGTGGCGATACTTTTTTGTTTGTCTAAATCTGGGGGAAGCATTGGTTTTGGAACTGGTGGAGTTGGGCTTTTCAGGCAGCGATGCAGATAGACACCTTGTCGCCACACAATATTTGCCAGCTTTCCCATCTTGGCTGCCTCACCTCTCCGATCTTTTATCGGTAGCGACTCGTGCTTCGGGCCCGCAAAGGGAGAGAGGTTCCGTTGCCAGAGAAGACTGGAGTTCCTCGTGAGGGTAGAGTGGCAGTAGCCTAGTTTCGGGACCTGCATTCTAGACCAAGTACGGGACTTGAGTACAGAAATAACAAACAAGGAGTACTAGAAGTTAAGAGCCCAGAAATCGGGTTCCGGAGCGGGTAAAGGACTACTCCGGGGAAGGGTGACCAGAAAGCTGATGAGGGTTGCGCGGGCTGAGGCGGGCTGATTCACCGCCGAGCTGGCTGAGGCACCACTGAGCTGGCTGAGGCACCACTGAGCCGAGATTGAGCCA
Source organism: Neonectria magnoliae (assembly GCA_037954305.1). Classification (NCBI taxonomy): domain Eukaryota; kingdom Fungi; phylum Ascomycota; class Sordariomycetes; order Hypocreales; family Nectriaceae; genus Neonectria; species Neonectria magnoliae. The sequence goes on along the minus strand of JAZAVK010000084.1, from coordinate 142,424 downwards.
CCTACGCTGACTGAGACGTCACTTGAGTTTCGTCTCAGGATACCAGGGTTACTGTGCAGGTGGTCAGCGGGCAAAGAATCGACTCGATCTCTCAAGATTTATAGTACGCTGGTACTCAACAGTCTTGGTGGCAGCGTGTTGTCTAAGCAGTCTCAGACTGAACTAACTAGATACTTAAGGACCTTTCTATAGCTATGAACTCGACAGAAGGATCGGCACCAAACAACATAGATAGCTTAGCTTCCTGGCCTCAAACACTTTGAAGACGGGGTATGGTCTTCTTCGCCCACGCCAAAGTGGCCTCCTCGTCATATATGTAATTCACGCTGGGAGTATCGACAACAGCCTTCGCCCAAGCATGGAAGTTGGGTGCCTTATCAGAAAGGGAGTCGATTATGTTCTTTGGAACCAGATCGTGCGATGCTAGAGATAACAGTCTGATGATGAACGAGCCAGTCATGACCTATAAACGTGTTAGTTCATATGTGTGAACGTCTGTGAGCCCATGCCACTTCATCGCGTCAGGGATTCATACCTCCGCCAGCGTAGGTCTGTCGCTCCCGCCAAAATAGGGTGCTGCATCTACCAAGAGTGGCTCAATCTCCTTTGCAATAGCATCAACAAAATTTCCGGCGAGTTCGTTGGCCTCCTCAACTGTGTTGGCCTGGAAGATTTTGAAGAACAAGGCATTGATCTTGCTGAAGTACGTGTCGACGAAGAAGTTGATTCGCGCTCGATTCAGTGCACCCTCCTTGCTGTCGGAGGTAGGGACGAGATGAGACGGGTGTGCATCGGCAAGGAACTGGCTCACGATGGCAGACTCGGTGATGATTGTGCCATCATACGAGATTGTCGGTACAAGTCCCCGCGGGTTGATCCGTAGGTATTCTTCGGTTCGAGGAACGGTGAGGTCGATGATTTCTTCTTCGTAAGGAAGGCCCAATTCTTTCAAGGCTATGTGAGCGCGATGAGCCCCTGTAAGAACGTAGGGTCAGCGTGGTTATTTCGAAGAGGTCATGGGACTAACAGGGGCAACCATGGTTGGTGTATAGCTTGATCTTTGGAGCAGACATCTTGGCTTGTACTGAATAGTATTTTCGGGAAAAGACCTGTACTCTAGCGAAAAATGGAGGGGAGGAAGCTAAGAGACTGTTTGGCGTGAATTTGAACATGGGAGAAGAGCCAAAGCCAGACTTAGATGACCACGACAGTTTGTTGGAGTGCACATATTTATAAGAAGGCCAGTTGTATCTAAGATACCCCTCTCCCCTTTTGGGTTCCTGACAAATCCACACGGCTTCAACAGCCTTTCAAGCTGCGAAAGGCAGAGTATCCGAGGCAGCAGGGATCCCCACTGAGACTAGCTCTGCAGGTCTCGGCTTGACCCGGACGTCGATTTATCAGCGACTCGACAAGCTGCCCCACACAATTGCGTATCGATATGAACCAGGATACCCGTTCAATGTCCATGCTCTAGTCTCATGCTGGCTAGAAACCCGGATAGGCATGAATGAGTAGTGTTTACAGTGGTTCGATGATCGCTCTTAAGGCTTTAACCTCCTAACTCCGTAAACAAGCACCGTGGAAAGCAGCTACAGGGTATGCGGAACTCGGGTGCTGTAGAATCCGTGTTTAGTACTTAATGATACATGATTTTTTTGAACGCAGTAGTTGTTTCCGATTAGACTTTGCTCTTGGCGTCTTGGCGTCTTGGCTTAATATTTCCCCCGAATCCGAAATCTCCTCCGCTTTTCTCGGATTTCGGAACGACGTTGAAGAAGCCCCATAATTCGGAGTAACCCTCTAGATTAGGTAAAACGCATGCAACACAGCACATGGTAATTGTGTGCTGTTGAGAGTTGATTTGGTTAGCATCAAATCTATTGGAGTGCTAACGGAATCTGATTCCTCGCTCGCACTTGCTATGAGCTTTAACAGTAGACATCAACTAATCGCAACGCATGGAAGTTCCAGCATTTATCAGCTCCGCACCCAACATCTCCATACGTCATACATTCATCAGCTACCTCTTCAACGACGTGTTGCCTTCTCGAGACATCACTTGGAAAGAAGAATCATCTTGCAGTTTCGAGTAATTGTGATACAAATCACCAACATGTCTCGTCCGGGTGCCAAGGGTTCGCAATACGCCATAACGATGTGTCTATGGACACAATCAGTCCCACAATATTGGTTTCACTAACAAACAATCCAGACTTTTGGACTTAGTCCGCCATCTCCTGGAGTATAGGCCTAGAAAGGCACATACCATGTCCCAAAGAGTTCATATTATTATAATTATACCTTTATGATAAGAGAGACGGCCAGGCCAGTTATATATACTGTGGTTCAAGACAAAACTTTCATGAATCGGATATCAAGGTTAGAGAGAGGTATCCAGACGGAATTCAAGATTAGGCTTAAGCCTTGATATTGATGGGAACTATCTACTGGGAAACCTTGCTGTGTTTAAGTTATTGAGACTTTGTGTACTAAGCATAGTACCTTACTGTGTTTTCCACTGTGCATTATCTGCTGCTTTGCTTCAATCTATATTTATGTTCGATGATATTGACTAAAGCTAGAAAAACTATATAAATAATAGTTAGGAGATATAATATGGAGAATCTTATATAGTATTATTATACCCTAACTTAAGAGAACGTGCTAATTGCTAGGCTGGCGTGCTTCTATAATAAGAATTTTAATTTACTTCTTAATAGAGAATGTACATGAGGGTATTAGTTTTTATTTGCTTGATTACGATAATGAAATGTACGGAATTCATCTGACAGAGCCTTGTCTCTGGCGAGCTTGATTTTTATTATATAACTCTGGGTCATTCTTATTGAACCAACTCTTGCCGTTTAGTTCCTGTGGCAATGAAATATTGCTATATGTCATATCTACCTTTGTACCCTTAAATATGAGTACCTATAATGACTTCAATAGTTATCTATCTGAATGACTCCAAGATATGATAAGCGATTCTATTATGACACAAGTAGCTCTAGAGGTTTATTGAATCTTCGTAGGTGTCAGAAGTAAATATGACCACGGCTGTCTGATCATCTTGTAGACTGGATACGCTGCTCTATTGCATATTACCAACCGATTGCTGACGCAAGATACAAGACAGACGTGCCGAAAGATGAGTATACTCTAGACACTTTACGAATCCTTGAACATCGATTGACGAGGGATGGGTCGCTATATTACGTGCCCACGGTTATAAGTGAACTACGTAGTTTCCTTCTAGAGAACTATTCAAGCATCTTGATATCTGGGGCTGCGGCGTCATGTCTAATGGCAGGATACGCTCGTTCCAGAGGCCTGGACGCCCTCCTTCTAAAAGATTTGCGACAGCCACACACATAACCTTTATTTGGGATTAGCCAACTTATAACTGCTTAAATATGTCACTTGTCTCTTGAGTTTTGTTATAACTTGGGGGCGTTTGTCGCATTACCATGCCTTAATGGGTTAGGCTCACCGACGAGGCAACCAACCAACAAGGCGCACATTCAGATGCCTAATGTCAGGCAGCGACGAGGCTCCCAAATGCGCAATTGCCAGATATGCGTTATCATTAGGCTACTCTGTCATCTTCCAACTTTCTCCAGAATCACCCAAGTTGATCCGATGGCGAACCTCGGCAACATTTCAGCTTCCCTGATCTCAGCCAAAAACGAGAACACAGCTGCACTAGTCAACATTAACCTCGACGTCTCGCTGTATCGATGTGATCCCCCGGCCGAGTTCCTGCCTGTTGGCTCCGCCTTGGCAGCCTGGCGAAAGACGGAGGCTGAAGATGGCGAGATTCACAAGACGGCCTGTAGGCTCGGCTTTTTGTTCAACGAGCTTGTTCCAGAAACACCAAACTTGATTCGATGCTATGGCACCCGAGCGTCTGAAATTATGAACAGCCCTAATATCAACCCACGGGGTACCTCTGAAGACGGCGCGTTTCGTGATTTCGTCGGGGCCGATGGCACTTGCATATGCAACCTCGATACCAGCTTCACTCAGCGCATTCCTTCTTGCTTGTATGCTCGCTCGGGCTTGGGAAACCAAACAGGCCACAAGCATTTGGGCAGAGCTTGTCCATGAGCGAATCGCTCAGGTCGAGGCCCAGATCAAGATGAAAAAAGTGGTCAATCCTCATACTGCAATGGCCATCCGACAGAGCATCAGTCGAGCAGACCTTGCTAAATGGGATGCAAGCGCTCGTGCTTGGCTCCGAAGGGCGGACCAAAGCAAGGTCCAGTTTCATGGCCGGTTCACGCTGATTATGAAGAACGTGAAAACACCTTTTGTTGACCCAGGCTCAACATTTGAGAAGGTTAAGAGGGGGTGGATAAGGGCAATGAAGGTTCTGGAAGACTTGCTCCAGAATGTGCCACAGCAAGTGCCGGATCGAGCCGTTTTGATGGCCATCTCAGCATGGCATCTGTATCCGGACCTGTTAGTCTGTCAGGAAAGATCACCAAAGTCACCCTCAACGACCCTCTGTTCCCTTCAGCAGCGGTTCTCACTCTGGGATTGGAGCCTCGCGGGACTCAAAGCGACAACTTGTGTCAGTGGTCACTGGCACTTTCTCACTTCAGATACTATGGCGATCCGATTAGAGTCCGGAGTGAAGAAGCCTATCAGAGAGTCAGCTTCCAGGACTTGTGGGTGGTGGCCGTTGGAGCTCTTCTGAGGCAATGGAAACTGCCGTCGTCGAGCATTGGGCCTTCGATTATCTGGTTCAAGCGCCTGGGGGAGGTGTTGAAAAAGTCGTCGGCTTCATCGAGTCCTGAAGTTTCATGGCTGTTGCACCTCTGCGAAGCTGCGTCCTCTATTGTCGACCCTACCGCCACGGAGAGCGACCCGATGATGCTGCTGGTACAGTTCGGCTGGTGGAAAGCAACTCATGTTTTTGGATCAGGCGCGACCATCCAGCCATATTTCTTTGAGTTGTGTCAGCTCAATGTCATACGGGAGTTGCAGAGAGACAATGATCTCGAAATCGGCTTTCAGTACATTCGGCAAATCGGGTCTCAGCTGAATCTGAGACCCCAAGATGCCATCACAGTCTACCTGGACAAGGGCGAGGACAGCACCTATGTTGAGTGGGCCACCTTATCTCCTGTCAGTTCTCAGGAAATCGGGATAGGGACAAGTGCTTCTACGAAGGAGACCTCAAAAAGCAACGCTAGATGGATGTACTTTCAGACGCCCGACGACCATTTGAGACCCCACAGCATTCTCGAACAACGAGCGCAGCATATTCAAAGCGTCGGTGAGAAGTACACCATCGTATCGCCTCAAAAATTTGCACAAGCCATCTTGTTCAAAGGACACAGCGTTGACAGGATGACATGCACTTGGGAAGAACCGCCGCCCCTGTTTGCAGAATCAGTATCTCCTACAAGCTTTCAGCCTCTCGATCTCGGAACAACGATCCTAGGAGCAACGGGTTTTCGTTTATATATTCGAGAAAGCCTTCTTCGGGGCAAAAGTATGAGGGCACTTGTCAGCCATGGCCTTGGACCTGGCTTGCGCTGGCTTAACGGCAATCCAGACGCAGATGCTATAATCAGGCATTTCAAATTTCTTCAGGTAAGTGCCATGAACCTATGGATTGGTCCCAAACTGGATGTTTTAACATTTAACCACACAGCCGACGCAGACAACGTATGATTCAGAAGAGTCACATGCAAAACGGCAGAAAGTAACCCATGTGTCAAGCGGGTCGACTAGTAACACCGACTCAGGCCTAATAGACTCCCAGGGCGAGAGGTTGATATACGGAATTGGCAAGTTCTATGCTTCCGCGGACTTTGTGGTTTCCCTGCGCGCCCTGGAGCTGGCGACGATCATATATCGTCAACTACCAACCTCTAGTGTGTCGCTAAAGGTGATCGACATGGAACTGTCGAAAGCTCACTGGCTTCCTGACCGTCTCAAGGCCATCAATAACGCCAACGTCGACGGCTTTCAGCAGGCTCTTTGCAAACCGATCGAATAGGATAGTCTTACGTTGTCGCGACAAAACGTCTTTGCAGCCATTGCTATGTTTGAGTCTGGCTTCCTGAGCCTCGACCCGGAGAACTTGAACGAAGTGGTCGCGCTCTGTTCCGAAGATTCGATTTTTGTTTCCGGCATCTTGCTTTCGGACCCTGAAACTGAATGTCGGAGGATCAATATTCGTCACTTGGTTGGCAACATTGGCCAAGCCGGCATGATATTAATGTTGGCACCATTGAACCCACGGATCCGGCCTCTGAAATATGATCCGAGGATGATACGACAACACTCGTACGACGGCAAATGTACAGACAAGTTCAAAGGGACGTCTCTTCATCTGTCATTCACAAACTGGAGAATCTCGTTGGATTGGAACAACACAGGAGAAATTGACCAACATGTGTTTTTGTTGGAATCGGTGATATCTGTCCAGGACAAAGGAGAATGGGTCGCAGACATCGATGTCCTGGAGTTAGAAAAGAGCGCGATGCAAGTCATCAAATTTCCATGTGACTGCCAGCGAGACGCACTCCCTCCGTCCTCGGAAGATGTTCTTTCGTTGGAGTCCTGGGAAGAGATTTTGGACCCGCCTCCGTCTGTTGGAGTCATCCGAGCCAACAGAAACTGGGCCGCTCGTCTCGCTGCAATCACAATTCTCGAACAGCAAGGTCAAGGCCATGCGGTTGCGGTTCTGGGTAATGACCCTATTTGCTGGAATTGTTTGGAAAGTCTCTACTCGGAGCTTGAGTCTCGCTTGCCTTCTTTCATCATTCACTAAACTGCCCTTGCTACATAGCGTGGCTACTACTAGAAAAGATCCGTTCCCACCACGCTAACTCTTCTACCGTATGTACATCTCCAAAAGCGGAAGCAATATATTCTGAAGGAAAATAATCTTTAGACCTAAGTGTTATAGAGTTTCTATAACACTTAGTTTTTGCGGCACAGACGGCCGGTCTGCTTCACCACATAGCTCTCCTGGCCGGTAATGTGCCAGTTCTCGCTACCCACAGCAGTAGGAGCCCAGAAGACGTCCTTGGGGTCGATCTTTTTCTTGATCTGCGAGAGGCGTTCGTAATGAGAACCGTAGAACGACTGGGCAAAGTCGGGATCCATCAAATCACCCTCGTTTAGGTACCCACCAGCGCCGGGGCTAATGTCCTTGAGGCGCTGGACGAGGTCGTTCGTGAGCTTCTCGTGAAGGGCAGCAACCTCAGCCTCGGGGGTCTGCGCGTTCCAGATGAGACCGATGATGTTGAACATCATGACCTCGCGCCAGGCCGGGTTGACAGAGCTCTCTGCCGAGTTCTCAGGCTCATCGGCATTGATGTTGTAGTGAACGAGGAAGGCGCCGTCCTCAACAATCGAGCGAACGGTCTGGATCGTCTTGTTCAGAAGCTCAGGATCTTCCCAGTTCTTGCGAGGCAAGAGACGAGATCCCGTTCGGGCATAAGCGTTACCGACGATGGAGGTAGGGAAGTGCTTAGTCCACGTGTCATAAAGGCCATCATGCTCAAAGAATTCGACGCCGGGGTCGACGCCGAGTGCCGCCCAGTCGTCAAGCAGAGGCTGGACAAGCTTCTTGAAATCAGTGAGCTTCATTCCGGGGACCATGAAAGGCAGACCCCTCCAGGCATAGCCGCCGCCTTCCAACCCGGACATTCGGCAGTAGCCGTAGGCCTTGGCAGCCGAGAACTCAGGGTAGCGGCGCCAGTAGGCTTCAATGGCCTTCCAGAATGTATCATCGGTGATGTTCATGGCCGTGGTGGTTGTGACCCAGGTCATGCCGGAGAAGACGATCTTCTCGTGGACCTTGACCGTCATGGAGGTGACAACACCCCAAGTGGCCGGGCCGCCGCCACGGAGGGCCCAGAACAGGTCCTTGTTCTGCGTCTCATCGGCGGTGACAAAGCGACCATCGGGAGTGACGATGTCGACGCTGAGAATCTGGTCGGAGCCGAGGCCGTGAATGGGCGACACGGGGGAGTGACCGCCGCCGACGGCGTAACCACCGGCTACACCAACAGTCTAGAAATGGCCGAGTCAATCCTGGTACAAGTAATATTCATGAACGCGGTCAATGTCTCAACTTACACGGCACTCGCCTCCAACAGCGGTGTAGCCTTCACGCTCAGCCGCCTCGTAGAGCTCATGCACCATGACACCAGCCCCAAGCTTGAAGGCTGGGCCCTTGTACCGGCCACCGGCAGACTTGTAATCCGTCAGGACTTCAATGCCGTTGAGGTTATGGGTCCAGATCGACAGAGCACCCTCTCCGGTGTTCTTGCCGAGGAAGTCATGGCCAGTGTTGCGAACAACGAGACGCAGGTTCAAGTTGCGGGCAAAGTTAATGGCCAACTGGATCTGGGCCACGTTGGTGATGTTGAGGGAGTAAGACGGGAACCCTCCAAGCGTGCAGTTCTTGCCCAGAGCGGCGCCTTGAGGCTCGCAGGTGGCTCCCTCGAAGAGAGGGGACATGACTGAGGAGGGATCCTCGATGCTGTCATGGCGCGTCAGCATGAACCGAGACCCCGGGAGATCGACGGGCGGAAACTCACTGCGTGTCAGACTTGTTCCAGTTGTCGATGAGGAACTGGCACTTTGATTCGTCATAGTGGTCTCCGTCATAGCAGGCAGAGCCGAGGGGCACCGTCTTAATCAACGCCCCGCCGCTGAGAATGTCCAAGACCTTCCAGATAATGCGGTTGGGGTAGAGAAGATCGCCAGGCAGGGTCTTGCACTGCGAACCGGCAGCCCGCTTCCCGGAAGCAGAGACATCGTCGAAGTAGAAGAGCGAGACGTTGCTGAGCTGGATGTCGGTGAGGTTGGCCAACACATCCTCGGTCAATTGGATGCTTTCAAAGTCCAAGTACGAAGTGCCCGAAGCAACATCGGCCGCGGGGGCAACATTGGACTCGTCGGCAGCTATTCAAGAGACACGTTCAGCACTGCCCTCATTGGTAATGGACGACGCGATGGGGAACGCGGGGTAGCAACGTACGAATAGTCTCGCCGTCGACAGTGATGGTTTGAGCGTTGGCGGAGGACATGAGAAGCGACAGGACGGCCACAGCGCGCCAGCCCGATGGCTGGATAAACATGATGAGACGGACAGGCAACTGGAGCGATGCTATCACGAAGGCTGGAGAGATCTGCAGACACAAGAAATGCAACAATACTTATGGAATTATCCTCGTCGGCTACCGGCCTCCAGCCAGTCCTGGGCGGGCGTGAGAAGGATCCATCGGCTCGCTTCGTGTGGGCCAAGCTAAGCAGCCACGGATCCTCTCGAAATTGCGCGGTTGAACTGTCATCGAAGGGGTCCCTGCTCCTCATTCTGCTGTGCTATGCTATTGGGCAGCGAAACGTGGTCCGTACCGAGGACGCAGTTTTGAGCCCGATCCCGGCGAGTGCCCAAGACCCTTTCCGCGTGTCTAACCCTTCATCTTTAGCTGAGCTGGGGCAGAGGCTGTTCTTGGCAAATCGCCGCCTTAATATATGTTGTACATGCGTACGAATATGGGAGTCTTTTGCCGATTGGGAGGATGCGTACCCAAGCCTCGCGTTGCATTGCTAGCATCGGCCAACTCCATTCATCCCTCCTTAATTACTATACGTACAATTGCTTTCCCGGGGTGCGGCCTGGACCAGACACAGGGGTGCTCTATAGATTGTGGGTACGTTGCAAGCATAAAAGCGCCTTCACCGCTCGTCAGCCACACACACGACGTCTACTTGCTCAACGGAACCGAGTGCAACGCAACTGCCATATGAATGTACGGAGTAGACTGTCTGTCGCATGAACTAGAGCCTAGCATCTGTGGGAATCCCCAGTGATATTTCATCCTGCAGTGGCTCTCACTACCAGAGCGTCAGAACCACCCCCATCGTATACACGCAATCTATGAAGTGAAGCAACGGGAATTACCGTGTTGGCTTAAGAAGCTTGCTTCACGTTCCAAATAATGCCGCATTCACGTCGGCGATCGATGAGTTCTTCTTTTTTCCTGCCGGATACGCTCTTCCACACGACCCTAGTACCTGGCTGGTGGTACCGGCATACTGGGGTCCGGGGACGAAGGATTCAGACGAACCGTTTGGATTCGGCAATGATCGTTGAAGCTAGTTAGGACCCCTCTTGGCCCAAGTTCCGCATGCGTGCGATCTACTGCAGATCACACAGCTTCCCTCGTAAGCAGTTTGACAGATAGAAAGAGCTAACCCGGATTAGAAACAGCTGCCGTCTACAGTATCTATCTTTATCCCTGTCAACAAGAACTAGCACTCGGCGTAGACGAGTACCATAACAAGGTGGCCAACGAGAGAACATAGTAAGTAGACTCACCCTGCTAGTGAGGGCGATGGCTCACTGTTCGCTTAAAAAAGAGTGTTTCAGCTACGGAATAACTATATGCTATCTAATTAGTCTCGCGGCACGTCGAAACCTTCCTGTCAGAAACGGGGAGTAAGACGTAATGTAGTAGCACTAAGCCCATCCAGAGGGTTTGCTACCCAACGTCTGTCAGACACCTGGAGCAGTTGAAATAAGGGGCAAGCGGCTGGGCACTTCGCGTGCTCATCTTTCCTTCGTTGAGACTGCTTATACCCCGTAACACCCAGAGATCTTCGATTCACTTATGTTCGCAAGCGTTCCACCTTAACCTGACAGGCAACGGCCCGAGCCACATCAACATCACGCCAGTTGTCGACCTAACGCGACTTCCTACATCTACAAATGCAACCTGGATGGATGACTCGATACTACGGCTGAGGGGCGCTGGCCCCGGGCCCTATCCAGATGTTTCCAAGATCCCGACACCACCGCTGCAACAGGCTGGGCTCTTCGTCATCTTCTTCTTCCCGTCCTTGTCAATCGTCGTGTTTGGCCTCCGAGTTTATACGCGCGTCACTAGGGGTACTGTGGGATTAGGTGCGTCGTCTACCCTTTCTTCTAAGGAGTTGCGGGAGATCACCCCGCCAGCTCTATCTACGCTTGTGAGCATTTTGTGCTGACTTTCTATCCAAGATGATTGGCTTTGTGGAATTGGGTTGGTAAGAGACAGCACCGAAAACCTGGCTGTTCCGCAACTATTGATGATGCGGGACCGGCCATCCAACGAACACTGTGCTGATTGATTCTGGTATAGGTGTCATCTATTCTAGTTTCCTCGACCTTGTTCATGTGTAAGCATGCCCCATACGAGTTCAATCCCCCCATAACATCAAACTCACAAGTCTGCGCGTACTAGTTTTCAAGCTCAACTACTACGGTTGGGAGGAAGATGATGTCCCGGAATACGACCCCAGCGCAGGCCTTTGGTGGAATTTCTTCGAGCAGTTGTGCTACAATCCTGTCCTGGCATTCGTCAAGGCCTCCATCTTGGTCTTCCTCTTGCGCCTGCAAGGGCACAACAAGACTATCCATCGGTCCATTTGGGGTCTGATCATTGCCAACACCCTTCACGCCGTGGCCATTTTCTTCGCTGCTTTGTTTCAGTGTGTGCCGATAGAAACGAATTGGAACACCGAGCTGAGGGCGGACCCCAACACCCGATGCATCGATAATAGCTTCCACATCATTCAGTCATCACTGACTATCACCATGGATGTCATGATTCTTGTACTGCCTTTCTGGATTTTCTTGGGCCTTCGGATGCCACGCGGAGCGAAGGTAGCGGTACTTGGAATTTTCGCTATTGGTACTTTGTAAGTTCAGAAGAACCGCTGCTTTACGACACAGAATAATACTAATCTCGGTATTGACGCAGTGTCCCGATCGTCGCAATCATCCGACTCGTCAATATTTATCGGCTCCTATACCTAGGGCAAAAGGCCAAGCATCATAACCTCGCCTACGTTTGGACAGTCGTCGAAGTCAACCTTGCTATCGTCTCTTGCTCCATACCCGCCCTTCGACCGCTCTTCAGTCGCTGGTATCCGAAACTCTTTGGCAACGGCTTAGCCAAGCCCAGTGACAAACCTCAGGGAAGCGGTGGTTACTCGAACGCAACATACGGCAATGGTTCGAGATCGACTCGCAACAACCAGGTCCATTCGATGAATTACATGCTCAACGACCTGCATCCGTCACGAAAACACGCGCACACTGAAATCCGCGGTGTGTCACCAACAGGATCCGAGGAGGAGATAATGACGTACAATGGTATTGTGCGCACAACCAACGTCGATGTCATATACGAGGACGCCAAGAAGAGCGACGCAAGCTCCAGCATATCCAACGAGATATATACGGAACGTGCTCAGGCATGATGTTAATACAACTAGTTGTATCGCTGAAAGCTGAAGCGCTAGTCGATAGAGCCGATCTTAGAGAGAAATACTACTTACGATTCAGGTCGTCAGATGAATTCATGTTTGACGAATAGAGTATACACAAGCTGTCGGGAACTGTCGTAACTAGTTCCCTACTGCACGTCATGAGAATGGATTTGGGTGTTAGATAGGCCTCAGTATGGAACGTTCACTAAGGCCAGCGCGAAAGCGATCTGCGATGTGCTGATTTGAAGCTACTCTCAGACACTTCCAACCTTTAGTCGGACAATGGTTTCCGCAGTTTTTCCGTCACATATGATCTGTAGACTTCGCTTAATCTTGGGTGAAGAAGTCTGATAGTAAGCGATGCTGCTTGTTAAGAAAGGATTACGCTTGGGGCATAACGAATGCAACTCCCTTCTTCATCTATGAATCCGCCTTGACTAAACTGTTTATAGCATCAGGACTATATTTCTAGTTTTCTAATTATTACACCCTATATCTGAGGCAAAATTCCTGCCCTGGGCTTTATTTCACCCCCGCAGCTGTGGGGAGCGCGGATCGCGGTTGGCTTGTGCGATCTACCCACCGCGTTCCACCTATAACACAGTTTTCTACCAATAGCGCCACAACTTGCCCGATAAAAGGTCAAACCTCAATAATGATCAATACGAGACAGCTTCGCGCTTGGCGTTTCATCCCCGCACCTTGCCGATTCCAGAATAATCTTACCTGTTGGCCTTGGGGGAAAATATCCTCCCGGCCCGTGGTGATCGCGTTGGAAGTCTTAAAATACAACTCACCGTCTAACACAACCCCAACCACCGGAGCTGAGTTCTCGTATCCAGTCATCTTTCAGGCCACGCCTGCAACGAGACTACTGTCTCTCTACCCACCATGACACGAAGTACCAACGGCTCTAAACCTACAACTGGAGACATCTGTACCGGCTTAGCCTCAACTTCAATTCCTCCACGAAGCAGCGTCAATGAGACGTCTGATGTGACAGCAGAGGAGCGGGTCCCCGCACTTGAGTCTCGGCTCTTCCGGCCCATTGACATCCCTAGACCCGGAATTCGGTTTATTCTCTACTTTCTGGGCTTATTAGAGCATTGAGTCAGGGCAGGCTTTTGGCTAAAATCTAGAAAAGCACTGTTGACGTTTTTGGTTGAATCGTTTCAATATGATTCAGCGTGATGACCTTGAAGGATATTGATCCTCGTTGATCTCTTTCCCTGATGTCCACGTACACTCTGTAAGAAACCAGTAAGCGCCGAGGTCAATCCGTGAAAATCAATTACCCACCAAGGGTCTCGTTCTTCTACTCGCCATAAATATAAGCCATACAGCCTGCACTCGATGTCTTTCACCCTGTAGACATTGGCTATCTTTGCTTCCGTGTAGTACTTTAATCTTGTTTGAGGCGTGCAGGTATGAATCACTGATGTCAACGGGGCGAACGGAGATGCAGGATGAGTCAGACTTCATGTCATACCGTCTACTTGGAGCGCCCACCAACTTTGCTGGACCATCTGGAGATGTAACAGCTCGCTGTAGGAAAACAAATCTCAGCCTATTTAATCCCCCTGAAGAAAAGGAAGCTCATTGTAGTTTTGGTGGTTTTTGAAAGAATACCACGGCCCGGAACCGTGAAAATATGGCCCTCCGCTGGTCGTAATTGGGAATGGCAATAATCGAGTAAGCAAAGTTGAGTCCAGCTAACGTTGCCGTTATCGGACCGTTATCAGCTGTAGTAGTAACACGTCAGACGAGTTAGTTAGTCTCCACTCATCCTACAGAAGTTTTGTCTCACGAAAAACTCATCAACAATGCGCAAAACCTCAGACAGGACCTCGCTATCCAACAAAACTGTCGGCTTTGATCAGACTTCCACTTCCAAAATGTCTGTTATTGTTCGCCAAGCCACCACAACAGCTGATATTTCTTCGATTGCAGCATGCTTCCGCGCCTACGTTGAGGGGCTGGGCCTAGATCTGGCTTTTCAAAATTATGAGGCCGAACTGAAGAGCTTGCCTGGCAAATACGGACCTCCTGCTGGCGCTCTCTTGCTTGCACTTGACGAAAAAACCGACGAAGTCCTCGGCTGCATCGCCCTACGGTCGCTCGAGGTCCAGCCGGAGTACCGGGGAAGCCGTCCAGCCAACGTTCGATACTGCGAAATAAAGCGCATGTTTGTCTATCCGGCAGCCAGAGGCCGGCGAGTTGCGAGGATCCTGATCGCAGAGGTTATGAAGATTGCTGAGAGAGAGGGTTATGGGGAGGCGCTCCTGGACGTGCTGGAGAGAACGAAACCCGCACTAACCCTGTACAAATCGGAGGGATTCGCCCCAGTGGAACCTTACTATCACAATCCCCTGGATGGCGTGGTGTTTATGTCTAAGAAGATTGAGGCCTAATGTTGGAAGTGTCGGCTTCTGCAAAGTCAAAACATCGCCGACGTTTGATTCGCTTTCAATTCAGCAAATCAAGAGGATCCTTCGCCTTGCAAAGCTCCAATCCTTTCATCATGTATAAGACTATGGAACTTCAAATGTCTCAGGGCTACGCGCAAATCTCAGAATGCAAACGTTAGACGCCGGGGATTCCTGTACGTAGATTGTTCATTTACCCTAGTTGGTGTGAAAACTACTGGTACCGAACTAGGAAGCGTGTTAGTGACGAACCATTTAACAGGAAGAGACAATGCTGCTCCTTTGCTATGCATGAGAATGGTTGGGCTCCAAAGCAGGATCGGGCACCTGACTTACAGTTGCATATATCTCTCACGCCATCAAGAGCGGGGTTCATCTCATTACTACCTGGCCTTGCCAAAACGTTCAATCAGTTTTTTAAGCAACTAAGTAAGTGAGTCTGTTCTCGGTGAACCTATAATCCCCGGGTATTCTATCAGATTGACTCAAAAGCTTACCTAACTGGCTTGCCTTCGCCACAGCACGACAGACGTTGAGTTGTAGACACGAAGAGGAACCACGACATACGCAATATACAGTCCATCCCTAGTTTACTCCTCTATGAAAGCGCAACTTGTTCCTTTCCATGATATTGCATCTTTGCCCGCAATAACGCCAAATGACGCAAATCATGTCGATATTTTCGATGCCCTCATCATCGACGGCTGTCTTCTGGATTGCCAAGCATGGCGGATGAAGCACAACGTGGCCTACCAACGGACCACGACGCAAGGAGAGAAACGAGACAAGAGGCACGAGCTGAAGGCTATCGGAAAGACTTCAGTCCTGAACCAGCGCCAATCACTGCAGTCCAACAAGCGCCACTTGAACAGCCAGCTGAAGTTCAAAAGAGAACAGTTCAAAATGCAGGACCTGGAAAGATCCTCTGAGAAAGGCTGCGAATGTTGCCGGGTTTTCCAGGTACTACTGGACGCTTTACTGTCCACCCAGCCGGACCTTGTCCGCGAAGAGCTCGCTTTTGAGTGGGTTGGATACAGCCTTTTTCTCAAACTCAGCCACAGCCAGAGCGACCAGTCGCTTTCCTTTCAGCTCTTTGTTCCCTCAGGTCAGTATATATCCTTTTAAAAAGTCAGCCGAAGGCGAGTCGTTTGTCAAGCAGTTATTCTGCGGTTCTGATACTCTTGAAAAGGTATCAAGACTAGAGTGCAGGGCCTACGTTCTGCGAACCTAATTATTGGCGACACGTCCTCAGTAACGTCCTTTGAGAAAGCGCGTGAATGGATAAAAGAGTGCGAGACATCTCATGGGCAGTGTGGCGAAGGCCGCAACGTTCCGCTTCCAAAGCGACTCCTTGACTTAAAAGTTCGAAATAACCAGTCCCATCAAATCAGCCTCGCCGAGACTGAAGGGACTACTGGGACCTACGCTTGCTTGTCTCATTGCTGGGGCAAAGACAAGATGCCAGTCATCACGACCGAATACAGCTTAAAACACCACCTGAAGGGTATTTTACTCTCTTCGCTCCCCAAGACATTTCGAGATGCCATCAAAATAGCCCGCAGGCTAGGTCTTCGATACCTATGGATCGATTCACTGTGCATCGTTCAGGATTCTGTCAAAGATTGGGAGATAGAGTCCAGCAAGATGGCAGATATCTATCGCCAAAGCTTCATCACCATTGCTGCGACATCGTCATCTGACTTTCGTGGCGGTTGTTTCTCTCCAGAGGGCAAAGAGGACTTATGCTTTCAGATCGACGTGGGTGGTATCAACACTGCCATCGCGATGCGAGAGTGCAACGGCGAAGGCCCGGTGATGGAGATGGTTCAGTTTGAGAGGACATTCCCTCTTTTCACGCGGGCTTGGGTGTACCAGGAACGTATGCTCTCCCGACGGATGCTTTACTGCAACCATCGCGAGCTACAATTCGAATGTCGCCAGGAAACCACCTGCGAATGTGGCAACCGATTCATGCCACCGCATGCCATGCCCAAGACGGAGGCTAGCCAGGGAATGCTGCAAGGAAAGGATCAGTATGCGGAGCCAGAGAAGTTCGACGGCACAAAAGGCAAGTTTTCAGCCAGACAACTAACCCAGCACTGGCAGCGCACAGTGACGCAGTATACCAAGCTTGGGCTCACCAAGGCCGACGACAAGCTCCCCGCGTTATCAGGATGTGCAAAGGATATCGGACGCTTGACAGGAGATCGCTACCTGGCAGGAATATGGCGAGCCAGCTTCGCCGAGGGAATGCTCTGGACCGTCAGGCCTCCCGTCAACCTGCCTCGCCCAAGTCCACGAGCTCCAAGCTGGTCCTGGGTAAGCGTGGACACCACCGCCGGGATCGATTACACCTACGCCTTGGAGACTCGCCATAGGCAGGCATTCCAGGACAAGATAAGGGAAGTTGATTGTGTCCTTGCGGGCAGAGACACCACGGGAAGTGTCAAGTCTGGGTTCGTCCGCCTACAGACGTCTCTTTGTCCAGCCCATCTCCGACGGATCTGCCGCCGGTGCATGACCTCGAGGAGTCGCGTTGTATACACGGTGGAATACGACCGGTGGCTCTCGACCAGGTACTCCGACATAACGCCGTGCACATTCAATGTTCAGGGGCTAGACTTGGGGTCGTTCAGGCCAAGCTGCTTCCCAGATTTCAAGTACGACGACAGGAGCGACTTCGACTTCGCCAACGCCGAGAACTCAGGTGCTTGCAAGCTCGCCGAGATATTTCTTCTCCATCTATATGATGGCCAGTCGTTCAACTCAGCCGTCATTACAGATTTCTTTCTGATGTTGAGAAAATGCAAGGGATTGGGGGCAGACACGTACGAGAGGGTGGCTATGGTCACAATTCAGTTTCCGAGATAGGCAGACAGGGATTCTTGGTTTCGGGATGTGTATTCCAAGAAAACGACTGAGGAGAGACAAGTTACTATAGTTTGAAGAGAGGTATTCCCTTCGTACAGAGAAGGTATTGCATGTGGCGTAATTGAGACCAGACAACGAAGTGTGGTGGTGATTGGGCTGATCAGATGTAGAAATGCTAGTCCTTAAGATATGTTCTTCTTTAAAAACACCGTCAATATCTCTGGACCATCTTCTTCACCCGGCGAGGCCTTGTAGAAGTCCTTGACGGTTTTGATCAATTGGTATCCTCTTCGCTCGTACCATTCCTGGTTGGTCATCTGCAGACTCTTAGTCATGGATCTCCAGCTGTGACTCGTTAGGCTTACATGACTGTGCATACCTTTGGCGGTTCACCGGTCGCTGCTATCGCCAAGGCAATGCTGCTGTTCTTCTGAACAGTGTCGAGCGCGAGAGTGCGTGCACAGAGTGGCTTGCCCACCGCCATTGATTCAACGACATCCATAGAAGCGCGACCAATGCCCCTACTGCGTAAAGCTTTTGAGACGTAGAAGGTCTTGATCCAATAGAGGTTTTCGGACGGAATATTCAGGTCGAAAACCTCAGTACCAGGGTTTACAGAGTCCAGAGAAATGTGGCCAACGGGGTAAAAAATCTCCTCAGTAGGGTTGCGAGAAATACCACGGATCAACGTACTGGTATCCTGTAAGGGCATCTTATCCTGAGTCATAGTGAGATATTGGGTAATATATATATCTTCTTGAGAGGGCTTCTTACGATAGGAAACAGGTCGAAGTGAAGCTGCTGCTTCTCCTCTGCATCTGGGACCTCTGATGGAATGGTCTGTCCACTGTTTAGATTGGACTTCCAACGTGCAGCACCCATCCAACGGTCTATGGCAGTCGTGACAAAAGGGCATACGCACAATCCAAAAGATACATTTCAAGCCAGACCTCTGTAGACCCTGCCAGAAGGGGATTCTGTCGGAATCCCAGCCACACTGCTCCCGCTGCTGAAGGAGCCTGTCGATATGTTTGCTGGAGTTTGGATCCCACGGAATGAGACACACTTGGTTGCTTGAAGACATAGGCTGAGTGTTAAGAAGAGAATGACTTTCCAATATAAATTCTTAGAACCCCGATGCTTCACGTCTAGCCCGGGAGCTAGGAGTAGAGAATTGGAGCTTGAGTCGAGATGGTGCGACATTCACTCATTCGAAAAATTTGTAATGACTCCATCGCTCAACCGTGGCGAGCGGGGTTCGGAGGAATTTGTGGGACCGATAACGCCGACCGGCTTAGGATAATATGAACTGTGCAATAGATACTGATACTTGAGGCCGAGTAGTTTGTTATGTTCTGAAAGTGAGTTACCATGCTCTATTAATTCTCTGGGATGATGGTTTTAACGGTAGATCAGCGAAAAACATGGACAGCTTGTCATTGCGCCACACTTTGGTGTTGGGCGACTGGCTTGTCGTAGACGGTGGGCTGAGCTCTAATTTCATGAGTCAGTGCTTGACGAGTTCGTCGCTTGTGGACAGTAAATCAATTTACAACAGCTACAGAATCATGGCAAATATACAATATCCAAGCTGGGCGGCATAGTTGGGTTGTGGCGGTGCCGACTGCATTCGCTTACTATCTGGCGGCTGATGTGGAATACATCAATTCCCACCCCTGGTCCAGCGGTCCCCATTGCAAGGCCGACCACCAACGCTCTGTGATCACTATTCCTCTAAACTAGGGAAGCATGTCCTGGAAATCTTCCATATCCCTTGCAAATGACTAGACTGCAATGCCACCATCCGCTCGCTCGCCTGACGAGTTTTCCGTCGAGAAATACCAAATAAATGACTGACCAGCAAGTTGAGTTATGGATGGGCCTAACCGAACAACAATCCCGAAAGCTGTCGGTTCCGACTCTTCGTACGACGCCTGGCATATTCGATGAATGAAGTATCGTGGAAGCGGCGAATGCGTCTTGTGGCCGTGGATCCGGTGCTCAAGGTTCTCAAACAGAGCCAGCCCGGTCTTGCCTCCAATATCCCTTCGTTATCAGGCGTCGAGCCTCTAGTTCATTGTCTCATGGCTGCTACAGCACTGCCTTTTGTCGACCCCAGCACCTTCAAGGTCCAACATGGCGTTTGCTGCAAAGGCTGTCAGATTGCGCTAGAGAAGGTTTTGATCACCGCATTGGGTGAACCGGCAGACTTTGCCCTGAGGGATCGCATCAACTCGGATAAAGGCTTCATCCGACATTTTAAGTGGTGTGCTGAGGCCCAGACCCCCTGGATTTCTAGTCAAGAGGGTACTGTTCCTGTTGAAGAGCCAGCAGCCACCCGTAGCGGCGGTTATTTTAGCCGTCGGAATGTCACCCCGCTGTCTTGATGCAACCGCTTCATCTCTCTCACATTGACCTCCTAGCCTTCTCGTTCAAGGCTGGCTCCTCCGATTCAGGAACCTGTAACTGAGATACATGCGACCATTTTACGTCATCAGATAGTAATTACTCGTATTGCAAAGTAACCACACCTCCAGCACCCCAATCTCCTGATCGTTCACCCGACCGCCAAGCTTCCGTCTGCAACGACCAACACCCAACAGCCTTCAACCGCTCATGTCTATAACGTATCGGGTGACAATCAAAGTGGCCAGTCTTGGCACAGCACTCAGCATACCCCGGTCGAAAGGGCAACTCCAGGTTCCCAGGTTCCCCGCAGCACACGGTGGCCTCCAGACAAAGCGTCTGGGGAGTTCTTTCAGGGGATGCGGGGCCCCGACATTTTTGGTTCTGGGGGAGGAGGCACTGTTTTATTACCTTTATTCTTGGTTGCTCCTCGGTCTAAGTTGGTGCGAGAGGGAAGAAGAGTTGGAGGTGACGACTTCTTTGTGCCTAGTCTACATGCTCTGTATCGATGCCAGACGAAACTTACCTATACAGCTGTACATTTATCATGATAATGGACAACTACAATCAACAAGCCTCCCTCCTCGGACCATTCACTTGCAGATGTCAATTGCCTCAACCGCTCAACCCCAGGTCTTCATCTCCCCCCACAAGTTACCCCCCTCCATCCACCATTTTCGTTCGGTGGCCTGATCTTGAGCCCAGCTCACTCCACTCGTTGCTGCGGAGAAGCGAGTTGGAGACACAATTGGTGAAGCCGCCCCTTGCTTCCCCCGCGAACAGCAATGCCAAGCCACCCACCTCCGTCAGCCCGGGCGAGCCGTTAACCGATATGCCCCGAGATGCTTCGAGTCCACGAATGTACAACTGCAGGCAGCCCCATGCAATTCACGCATTTGGGCCTACAAGGGGGCGTCTGATAAAGCTCCGCCTTCCTGCTGCTCGCGTTTGGTCCTCTTCTTGTTTTTTTTTAGCCCTTTTTTAGGCCCGGAATTCTTTTGCGACTCCAACCGCGAACGTCGACTTACACGCATGCACTCCACCATCGGGACAGGACAACACCGCCACCTTGAGCTACCTTGCACACCAAAGCCTTCCTTTCTTCTAGTGCAGACCCTGTCGCAAGATGCGGTTCAGCCTTGTCGCACCGGCGCTCGGCCGATCCGCCCTCCGCAACCAGCGTCTCCGCGTCCAAGTCTGCGAGCGCGGACTCAGGAAACTGTCGACCATCAAGACCGACCGACCCTTCGAAGAAGAGAATTGTCGCAACTACAACCCCAAGGCCTTCTACCCCGCGCGGATCGGCGACACACTAAATGGCAAGTACGAGCTTGTTTCCAAGCTGGGATGGGGCTCCGGCTCGACGGTCTGGCTGGCGCGAGCAATTCACTGGTACGCAACCCAGACATTTTTAGCCAGCTTCTGAGACTGAGACTCATCTCTTCCTTAGGCTTCCCTGGCAGAACGAGCGCTTTGTGGCACTCAAGATCACAAACAACACCCCCGCCGTCCAAGCTGCTGCTCGTCGAGAACTGGACATTTCGGACCAGATGTTCTCCGCGGAGACCACACACCCCGGCCGACAGTACGTTCGCAGTGTTTTGGACTCCTTCGAAGTTGAGGGACCCGACGGTACACACATCTGTCTTGCATTCGAACCACTGCGCCAGCCCCTATGGATGCTGGGCCAGCAGAGTGGGCTCACCAACATGGTGCAGCCACGCGTCATCAAGGGGGTACTACCGAGTATTCTCAAGTCCCTAGATTTCCTCCATTCCGAGTGCAAGGTCATCCACACAGGTAAATCATCCGATACTCCACGGTCTTTTCCCTATAAAGCATATATCAGAGCTGATGCATTCGCTAGATCTTAAGGGCGATCACTTCATGGTCCCTTTCGAGGACAGTCGAGTTCTCGATGAGTACGCAATACGCCAACAGGTCAACCCGGCCCCGTGCCGAGAGCGCAATGGCCGTCCGGTATACGAGTCTCGATCTAGCTTTGGTCACTTGATCGGAGACATCGGCTACGTGAAGCTCACGGACTTTGGCTTGGCTGTGCGCGGGGACGTGGCGAAGAAGCACAACCACGACATTCAGCCCCGAGAGTACACCGCCCCTGAAGTGATGCTCAAGGCTGGCTGGACCTACTCTGCCGATATCTGGAATCTGGGTCTTGTAGTAAGTATCACCGTTGAAAATCATGGACTCGCGTCTGACACGTAAACTTAGCTATGGGAGCTTCTGGGAGACATCAACCTGTTGAGTGGACGAGTACCAGGACACTGCAAGTTCTCCAACAAGACCCGCTTCGCTCAGATGATCCGATTATTAGGTCCTCCGCCCTCAGAGCTCCTCGCGAGCGCCGACCGCGAGTCCCTCTCCGAGTACTTCAACGGCCAGGGCACGTTTTCTACCACATCCCTTGACAACTCCTTCAAATGCTAAAACCCTCCAGGCGTTTTCAAGCATCCCGAGCTCATCCCGAACGAGACATTCACGCTCGAAAACTCAACACCAATGCTGGAAGGCCAGGAGCGCGTCCTGTTCATCAACTTTGCCAAGCGGATGTTGACTTGGAATCCAGAAGAACGTGCCACCGCCAAGGAGTTGCTAGACGACCCGTGGCTCAAGTCCGTTGGGCGACACAGGGCGAGCGGGTTTGGACATCTCGAGGATACGATACTGATGTAAAATGAGGGCTAAGCATGAGCATGGAGCAAAGGGTTCGGATTTGCTTATGGCGTTTGGGAAGAGACCGATAAGGATATTGCTGGATAAAACGGCAGCTTCTATTGGGAACATTTACTGTAGAAGGACAGCAGTCGGCACCTTTATTTCGAATGATTTACCGAGTCAAATACGACCTAGAACATAATTTAATGCAAATTTGACGAACGCAAATAAGATCGCACAACCATACAATCCTAAGTTCGAATCTAACCCCAAGGAACTTTGACAGGCCGCCTTAGAGCCTGACTAATATGTCCGAATGGTTGTCGGCGAGCTTAAGAGTGCTCCGAATCTAGGTTCTCGGCTGCACCTAGCGCATCTCAGAAGCTTAGCCCCAGTTGCAATATTTCCTGAAGCAGGGTTCCAGTCTTGTCGTTGTTAGGGGTCTAGGAATCATCCAAGTGATGTTAGGGTTAGTATGCGGATACAGATTGAAGCTGGGCGACATCCGCGTAGTTAGCACGCTGTGCGAGAAAGGCATTTCAAATAGTACAATGGACGAGCAAAAATTGGAATGCCGTTTACATAGTAGACATTAATGCAGATAATACGGAATACTATAAATAGTAAGACTAACTGGCCGTTAAGGGTTCATTCCGTGTGTCCCAAGCAAAGTTATCATTATCTACCAACTAAGCCTAATTTAACTTGCGCCTTGCGTGACATGGCACGGCATTGGACGAAACAAGCACTACTTACAACCCCCGGGAATCTATGAGAAAAAGTGGTGGAGATCAAGGCATCCTCCTATGATCTGCAGTCTATATTCTAAACCTTTATTAAACCCAAATGCAAAACAGAAAAGAAAAGAGATTATTGTTTGAGTGGTTCGGTTACTCCGCCTTCTTGGAGGTCTTGGTTCGGAGCTTCATCAGAGCGAACACCAGAGCGTACGAGCTGACGGCGAAAATCACCACGATGGCGGCGTCTCTCCAGCCGTAGTAGTACTCCCTCAGGTTGAGCGTGCGCAGGTAGTCCTCGCCCTTGGTGTACGAGCACACCATGCACTCGGAGGTCGCGTTGGGGTTGACCAGGTTGCTCACGGCACCGACGCCCTTCTCCAGGTAGTCGACCAGGTACTCCCCGCAGGTGGTGTTGCTCGGGGGGTCGAAGCGCGCAAACTCCTTGTCCAAGCACTCGATCTCAGCACCCCAGATGTTGAAGACCAACATGCTTCCCATGAGGTAGTTGAATGGGTTCAGCCAATACATCCAGTAACGCCAGAAGGACTGGATCTGCGCGTAGGGGACCAACACGCCACAGAAGGAGACCAGAGTACCGAGGATAACGGGGTTGACTAGCGACGCAAACACCTCGTTGGGAGCGTAGGCAGCGACGAACTGGCCAATACCAGTGTAGACAAATTCGTAAGTCAACATGACGAAGAATGTAGCTCCGGCACGGTTGGAATCACCCGGGAACCCAACGGTGTAGTACCAGCCAACGAAGTAGAGCACGGCGCAGACACACAGATAGGGGATTTCGGAGACGATCAAGCCCGTCACGAAGGCGATCCATGAGTACATCTTGGACTTCTTCTCACGTGTCTCGAAGATATCTCGGCGGTGGATGAACAGAGGCTGGAGTTGGGCCATGACACCTGGTGCGACAAAGATAAAGTTGAAAATGGTGAACAGTTTGAGCTGGAGCTCCCCAACCGAGTCGCCAATCATCCAAAAGGTAAAGCCATTGAACAGAGCAGATGAGAGATGCAGGGCCGCCTTGTTGTTGACATAGTCAACGTTGCGGTACAGAGCGACGTTCATGCGGTGCGAGACCAGTCTGATCTGCTCCCAAAGGGGGGTAGCAAACTCATTACCGTCATCAAGAGTACCGGGAGGCTTAGCTGCGGCTTCCGCGATGATGCGGTCGACTTCTTTGCTGACAGCGTCATGCTCGGGGGACGAAAGCCAGACCTCGTTCCAATCCTTGCCTTGGGAGAGATGACCGGAAACAACATCAATCATGTGCTCGGCAGGGTTCACTTCTTTGGGGCACGGGGCACCAAAGCGACCAAAGTATTCCTTGATTGTCACGGCGTGGTCGCCAATGTCGCCGAAGTAAACCGTCTTGCCACCCTTGGCCAGAAGAAGTAGCGTGTCGAATTGGGCAAATAGCTGGGCAGAAGGCTGGTGAATAGTGACTAGAACAGCTTGACCAACATCGGCGAGCTTGCGCAAGAAGCGTACAGTGTTGAAGGCGGATTGGCCATCAAGACCGGAGGTAGGCTCGTCGAGGAAGATCAAGATGCTGGGCTTGGAAACAAGCTCGACACCAATCGTAACACGCTTGCGCTGCTCCACACTCAGACCAGCACCCACATCACCGATGAGAGTGTCAGCCAGGTCGTGGAGTTCCAATAGGTCAATGATGGTGTCGACGTATTTGAGCTTCTCCTCTCGAGGCGTCTCGCGGTTCTGGCGAAGGAGGGCGGAGAACTCAAGGGCCTCGCGGACAGTGGCATAAGGCTCGTGGACATCAAGCTGTTCGCAGTAGCCTGCTGAGCGCTGGAAGGAAACCGGCAGAGGGCGTCCGTCAACCATGATTGAACCGTGGATGGTGCCATCCGTCTTGCGTTGGGCGAGCACATCTAAGAGAGTAGTCTTTCCAGCACCAGAAGATCCCATCAAGGCTCCCAGCATACCCGGCTTTACCCAACCTTGAACATTGTCCAGGAGAGTACGGTCTCCCGAAGGAGTCTTGACAACATATGACAGATTCTTCCAAGTGAAGACAGAAGTGTTGCGAACTAGGTCAGGAGCATCAGAGCTTTCGGAATCGTCATCAACGATGGGACCACCCTCTCCATCATTAACTGCCTTCTTCTCACTGACTCCCTTCTTTTCAATGACTTGTCCCTCTTCATCGACTTGGCGAAGCGAGTTGGTAATGTGGGCGTTCTCTCGGGGAATGAGCAGACTGGGGCCATTTTCAGAGGAGGATCGCCACTGGGAGGTCTTGACAACGGTGATGGCAACAAAGAGCGCCCACCATGCCCAGAGGATTCCAAAGTTTCTCCAAAGAGTAGCGTGGCTATATGACAGCGACGACAAGTAATCATCTCCGGTAACGAAAGATACTCCAGGGCGCCCGCCGCCGACACCGGCGCAAGCCTGGCTGGCAGCGTTGGCGAACGAGGGACCGTTAGGGACCAGGTTGGCACCAACGCAGGGGATGATCTTGCCGTGGAACTCGTTGGACAACAAAGCGTTGAAGGCGTAGGACATGGGGTTAATCCAGTAAAGCCAAACGAACCAAGGGTGCATCTGAGGCTTTTGAATCATGTAGCCGGAATAGATGATGGTGGCACTAATCAGAAAACCAGAAAGCTTTGAGGCGCCGTCAAAAGTGCTGAAGGCCGCACCCACAGCTCGGAAAAGCGCAGTCATGCACTAAAGCAATGATGTCAGTCAAACGAAACATAGTGATTTATGAACACTGCCAAACTCACCATCGTGATGGCGACCAGGAGGACCCAAAAGATGAAGAAGGCACCAGGCGTCGAGGTTAAGCCAACCATGAAGTACAAGATCACAGAGAACATCGTTACTTGGAATAAGATAACGGGAATGTCAGCGGTAATCTGCGCAATGCAGAAAGCAGCTGGATGGAAGTAGGCAAATGATTTGTGCTTGAGCAAGACAGGACGACCAGTGAAGGAGTCAGTGACTTCGGACATGGAGAGCAGAGAGTTGAACAGGACAGCAAAGAAGCAGGCGCCGGACTTGATAAACAGTCCGCCAGAGGTGTTGGGAGCATTGTAGAAGAGTGAGCCAGCAATCAAGGCCTGAGCGATGGTCGAGAGCTGCTTGATGATGAATGTGGCCTTGTCTCCAGCCAGAATCTGGTACTGGCGTTGAACACAAGCTTTGACTTGGGGAACGAATCCCACAGTCATGGAGCTCGTTTGTGGCAGATTCTTATCCTTCTCATGATGGACGCTCTCCTTGAAAAGTTTGGTCCTCTCCTTAGCATTTTCAGTGGTTGGGTAGTCATACTCGCTGATCATGCGCTGGTGGATGGACGACTTTTCGTACTCGGCGCGGAGCATGTCGGCGTTGCGAGGGAAGCGATCTTCGAACCCGGGCCGGATAGCGCGCTCGGTCGGGACGGTGACACCGGTCAGGTAGTCGGCGACGTTTGCGCCGTGCTGGCAGACGAAGCCCATGCTCTCCATGAAGGGCCTGGCTTCCTTGGTCGATCCGTAGTATACCTCCTTGCCTTCATCAAGGACAAGAACCTTGTCGAACAGGTTGTAGATTCCGTTTCCGGCTTGGTAAAGGGTCACGATGGAAGCCAAGCCAAGGACATCAGTCATGGCTCGGATGGCTTTGGCGTATTCCAGAGCACTATGTGAAGTTAGCGCCGTTGAACTCCAGAACATTTGTGAGGGCACTTACGTGCTGGCATCTAAGCCTCGAGTTGAGTTGTCCCAGCAGTACACCGAGCCACGGGTGGCAAGGGTCTCGATGATGGAAACACGTTTGCGCTCACCACCAGAAACACCCCGAATGAAGGCATCGCCGACTTTGGTGTCGCTTGTGTGCTCAATGCCCATGGACTGAAGGAGAAAGTCTCGTGACTCGACCCGCAGTTCTTCCTTGGAGGCGACACCGTTGGGGAGGTGAAAGGGGATCTTGAGACGGGTGGCAAAGTCCATGGTTTGCCCAACGGTCAGAGACGGGAAGAATAACTCTTCCTCGGTGTTCATGACAATTTGACCCCGATATTGCTTTGCCTCCTCGGCCGTCATGCTTCCGTAGTGAACATCGCCCGAGACGTTGGCGTATCCACTCCGTTTGTTGGCAAGCATCGTAAGGAGTGTAGAGCAACCACTGCCAGGCCGTCCTAGGACCAATAACATCTCTCCAGGCTTGACGCAGCCATGACTGTTGTCGATGATTGTCTTCAGCGGAAGCTTGTGTCGGGATTCTTTGATCAACTTCGGGATGTTGAACTGGGAGAAGACGTTTTCGTGAATGGCGGCATCGGCACTGATGGCTTCGACTTTGAGATTTTGCCACGTCACACCCAGTTCGCGATCAGCAAAGCCACCTGCTTGGTCTCGTTCTTTGAAGGCGGCCACCTTGGGTTTCAAGGCCCATTCATTGTCGTCATTTTGTAGTTCGTGAAAGACAGACTGATCGTAGACAGTCTGCGACTCATCGCCGTCTGAATCCATGGTGGACAATAGGCTAGGTTCCGATGCGGCTGAGAGACGTAGCCACAATTGCCTAATTAGACCCTCCGAGGAAGCAAGACACTTGAGGGCGATTAGGGGTGAAAGGAAGAAAAATTAGAGAAGTAGTGTCTGCCCTTTCATTGAGACAAAGTGCGGTTGAGAACATTTATCAACAATGTGCAGAAAGGAGAATTTGCGTCGGACTTGCTAAGAAGTCCGAAAGGTTGAGTCCCACTGGTTCATTTGGTACTTGGTTCATTTGGTACTTGCCGGGGGGTTTGGCACGGTCCACGGAGGAATGAGATGAAATATTTCCAATGGATCGCGGTTAGCCGGGGTCTGTTTGGCGGATCCAAGCTTCCTAAGGGTCCACAGATGGCATCCTAAGGAGATGCACCCTTTCGCAGGGCTTCGTTATTGCGAGAGTGGACCTCGCATTCGCACACGCACAAGCAATCAACGGAGGTTGTGCCGCTTAGTCACTTGGCGGGTTCAGGAAAGACAAATCGACCCCAACGATGCCGTCAGCCTGATAAGTTGAGGCGAGTGAAGGCGCGTTGGAAGAGGGCATTGTTACCTCAACAATTCCGCGCGAGATGGACGGATGGGTGGAGAGAATACGACACGGAGATCTGATCTGAGGCAGACCTGACGCTGCGATGAAGTCGATGCGTCAGTATCCCTAACAGCCAAGGAGTCAAAGGCTGTCAGATCGAGTTTCGGGCTTGGTCGCGGCTCGCGATTAGACGGCGCCGCCGAAGGGGGTATCGGCTTAACCCATGTCCGAGAATGCCGTGGTGACGTCTGCGCGGCCGGGAGTCGAAGTGTCCAGACTCTGGAGAAAGGGTCCAGGCAGTAATTAGTCTCCACAGACCAATAACAAGAGAGACAGCAACGCCAGCCTGGGACTGACTCCCCTGTTGTCAGATTGTCAGATTGCAGATTGTGAGATTGTCAGATTGTCCAGGGTCTTGGGTGGCACACCTGGGCCCAAAGCAGCATATACGCGCGGCAGGGGCCGAGCCACGGTGACTAAGCGGAGGTTTCGAACTTGAGACAGGCCCAAACTTCCGGGACTAGGTAGGTGCCTAAGTGTGGCCAAATACTGAAGCATTGAGCTAGTAAACTAACGCTCCCAGCTGGCCCCCTCTATCACTCGTATTCCAGATAATGCTAGCCCCCACTGTTCCGTACATACTTAGTACATCCATACTCCGTACTAGCAGGGCATCCGCCATGGTGAGCGCCCCAGCGTCATCCACGGCTATAAAGAGGGTTGGCGCCATTCCTCTTCCGGACAGCCCTCGCTTACTCAGCGGGTTCCAATCACCATTGCCGCGATCCTCATCAGTTACTACCTCGTTCGTCGCCCGCGGGATCCGTCGGCGGCTCCCTCGTCATCCAAGCCCGCCTCGGGCTCCTTTCGTTTCCATATCCTCGACAAATCCGGACTTTTGACAGCTCGCCCTCGACAGGTCGATCTTCACTGAGTCACTTCGCTGTATTTTGCTGACGTCCACTCTTTTGCCCCGGGCCTTACAAGGGCCCGACGGCGCTGACAAGAGGCCTCTTTTAACTCCCAGCTGCCCCAGCACAGCATTACTTAATCGGAGGCTCTCCACCATGGTCCAAAAGAAGGCCTGCGATGCATGCCACAAGAGAAAGGTACGTACCATGTCCCCTCACTAATGCTGACATTCCGGGAACCTGCAAACCTGAGTTTGAATCCTCCACACCCTTCATCTTGCTATCCCGTCTCTGGCAGGAACATGACGACCAACCTATAAAGAACCATCTGTCCAGTCACAATCTAACCTTGTCCCGTAACCAGATTCAATGTGATTCGGCCAGCCCTGAAAACCCCTGTAACTGGTGCGATCATCATGGCCTCGCTTGCACGTTCAAGAGGGCGAGAGGCAGGAAAAAGCATTCAAAGCCTAGGTATGTCTGCTTCTGCGCGGCTCTTAAACTAATGGCCAAGGGACGCGATCTAACGAACACGCTCTGGTTTTTCGCACCAGGACAAATTTAAGTGTCGAACAGAGCTTGTCTGAGAGGCTCGAGCGCATCGAGGGCGTTTTAGCCAAAACGATCGCTCACCACGAGCACGCCAACACATCATCAGCTGCATCTACGGTCTCGACACCTCCTGTCTTCACTCCCACTCCTTCAGTCACACTTCCCGTACCCCCTCAAGCCCAAGTCAGGCTTGGTGACCAACTTGCCGCCTGGGAATCGACCCAGTCGCCCGCCATCTCGACACCTAGCACCAACTCCACTACCGGTGTCTCCTTTGGCCACATTCACTACGCCGGATATCATGTCGGCCAAATCAGCTCCTACAATGGCATGCCCGTACTGTCTGAAGAGGGCCGAAGTTGGCTATCGGCGAGAACCGGTGAGGATGTCTCGTTCGGCAGATTCCACCTCAACTATCAAAAACGGTCCCTCCCGCCCATGTTATCACCCTGGCACTTCTACGGCTCCGCCAGCGAACTGTATGAGCTGCCTGATAGGAGTATCACAGAGCAAGTCATGAATGTGTTTTTTAGCTCGGCATTTCGACTAGCTTTCCCTGTCGTCGATCGCGTTCTCTTTGAGGAAACCACGGCACTAGCATACAAGTCGTGGGAGGGGCAGCCGTCTCTCGAACGTATCACCGCCAAAGGCTGTGTTTTAGCTTTTCTCTCAATAATGTGTCTTTTCCATGGCAAGGTCGATAACTTTCCCGTCATAGACAGTGATAGTTGCGCAGTCAAGGCGCACTATTTGCTGTCGGATGTTTTCGAGGATGCAAGCATCGTCAGTCTGCAGACTGTCTTCATGCTGGTAAGTATTGCGAATCGGGCCAGTCTCTGCTAAATAATTCACGGCTGACATCCCGGCTAGCACATGCACCAAACGTTTTCGGGCAGGCTACAATCAGCTGCCATGCTGCATGCTATCGCTTGCCGCATTGTTTTCATGCTTGGAGGACATACGTATACACCTACGAAATCTTACGGCTCCGAAGCTACCCACAAGGAACGAGAGGCTCGCCAGTTGCGCATGCTGTTTTGGTTATGCTACCTTTTCGACAAAGACATCGCACTGCGGACCGGTCAACCGCCGCTAATGTCCGACGACTATTGCGACCTGACCTTACCAGATAACCCTGTGGAATGCTACCATTATTTGGATGACCTGGATGAGAGCTCTAATCATTCGGCCCAGATGTACGAGGAGCTCACTCCTCACCTCCCGGGAGACCCTCGCCTGAGCCATCTAAAGGACAAAACTTGCCGTTTGCTCTACTCTGCCCAAGCCGTGAAAAAGTCGGATGCTGAGCTACTCCGCGATATTCGAGAGCTGGACGATGAACTTGAGAATTGGCGATTATCCATTCCACCCGACTTTCGGCCTTCGCTCTCCATATCCAAGAATACCGCCGTGGCCTTCCCGGCCATGAAGCTTCTGCGGAGCATGCGCCACATATGTTTACATGTTGAGTATCACCATCTCATGACGACGATCCACAGGGCAAGTGGGAGATTCTACGCTATGCCAGCCGATAATCCCGCAAAGGAGTCTGAATGGAACGGGGGCGTTGAGTCCAGCATCGCGCTCTCTCTCGAAGCAAGTCGCTCTACTGTTATCTATTTGAAAGCAGCAGTCAACGGACTCTCTGGCGAGGCATTCTGGTGAGTCATTAACATTGCCCATCTTTCCGCCTGTTATAGCTCTTCGGCATCGTTGGAGCCATGTTGACTGACCTTTGCGATTTCAGGGTTATCGTATTTTATCCTATATCCGCCATTATGACTCTCTTCCTCAACATCATTATGTTCCCTCTCGACCCTCAAGCCAAGCTAGACATAGACCTCCTCAGCGCGGCGGCCGACCTAGTCAGAAGCATGCCCGTACGGAAAATGTCATTGTACGAGATGGGGTACATGAAATTGGTCAACGACTTTGTGGCCGAACTTATTCGACTTGCAAACTGTGCCATTGCGAAAGCAACGAAGGAACGAGAACTAGGGAAGCAAGAAACTGCAATAGCACGAGAAGGGACTGGATAACTCGCGGTGTCCAAGATTATAGTGCGTAATATTTGCAGTGTGTTCCACGTATTGAGTGGACTGGTGGCTTCATTGGTACTATAGATGGGGGGACTTGAATATAGATGGGTACATGAATGGGTTGGCTCTTGAAACTTCTATTTATGGGTTGACGGGGTTATCAAGTTTGGATACCTTCACTTTTAGGCGCAGCTGCTTAAGATTAAATGACACTGGGAGTCATAATCTCGGAGTACTTGTGATTTTGCACTGTCTTAGTTCCTATAGGTTCTCCTTTTATGTAAGCTCATAGAAAAGTTACTGCCGACCCGTTTCGGTTATGGACACCATCTCCAAAGGCTGGCTGGAAGGAACCCAGTCCTACTAAATTCAGTTCATCTGAGCTACCCTATACAAATGCTTCCCCGTAGCTCATCGCAAGCTTTGCGTTCCCCGAAGGCAATGCTTACTGGAGTCCTATTTTAGTAATTCTTTCTCAAATCATTATCCCTTGCTCAGCACCTGTCTAGCCATTTTGACCTTGTTAACAATGATCAGATTAACGCCTGCTTTGACCAGATTCTGTGAACGGCATTATTTCGATGGGAGGTAAAGATAGATCATTGAAGATTATTTACTTCTATACCCCGAACCTCGTCTTCAAAGGACCGTATGTGGCAGTGTAAGACCCTTGCTGTTTCGCAAACACGACCAAGCCAGGACTTGCGACGAATGGCTCTCATGCCATGGCCACTCCAGCCAGGCCGAGTCTGAGCGAAGCGTGTCGCAGTCCGCAGACTCGTCGCTTTCATGTCGCCCGTAGGTCAGTTCGATGAATCGTTCAGAAACAGGATGGGGTACGACTGCTGCTTCACTGCTAGTACCATACAAATCTCCAGGCTGAACGATGAGAAGATGACGCGGCGATGGGGCCCTGCATATGCGTATGTCACGGAGAGGATCGTATCAAGAAAGTGGTTGACTTCTGTTGCGAAAGGGTCCGTCTGAAAATCAACTGCTTCGAAATGCGTGGGGTATTCTGAGACGTAGTTAGATGAAAGTGGTTGCCTCAAGGGGTAAGTAGTGGGAGAGAATCACAGAGTTCAATATTGAATGGGACCTCCTCTGGCAGACTATGGAATAGCTCCTCGAGAGTGATGAAAGGCTCGTGGATGCTACGATGTCTGAGGTTTGCCTTGTAGCCAGAATACTTCAAAGTGTGTTCCATCTGGTCGATGAGTACTTCCATAGCGCTGTCCAGTGGCGCGCAGAGCGATCTGCGTCGCGAGCTAGGAACAATGCGAGGGCGGTCACGCTCATCCCATGGAAGTCTTCCAAGCAGACTGATAGGCAGTTCCGAGGCCGATTGTGCCCCGCTGATGGCTGTAAACTAGTGATTTTACATTTTAGCATTCGAGGAGTCGGTGGGTAAGTGTATGCATAGGTGCATTGGAGCCCTTCTCGACTACGAGCAAATCGTGATAGACGACGGGGACATCATCCTTCGCCAACTGAACGTCTGCAAGACAGGTTAGAGAAAGGGTCGTAACTAAGCCATCTTATTCTTACCAAATTTGACAACGTCTGCCCCATGATCGATGGCGGTTCGGAATGACTTCAGAAAGCGTGATAATTAGTTACCAGAAAGTTCACAATGGTTCAATACCTGGAGCGTATTCTCTCCAACTTGTAAGTAGGTAGAATTGTCGTTTTGTCTATTTCTTGTTCAATTAGGTCAGCGTGCTTATCTCGTGTGGTCTGAAGACCCCCGAGTGTCGATGTGGACCCTGGGTCTAATGTTTGGGGAATATGCGTCCCCGCCGGACGCATATGCCGTGGGCAATGACAGGCATGTGAGACCACATTTATTGTTTGAGCAATGTGAATCAGTGGACAATAGCGAATGCATCAGCCAACTTTCATAATTCCTTTGAAGTGGGGTTTAACCTACTGTAAGTTGTCTAATTTTAAAGAAGCATCGACATTTCTGCTCGCTAAGAGAGTGGAGTGACTAAATCGAAATCAATCTCAACGTATTGATAATGTGGCATGTCGACCGATGCTCGCTACATAACTAGGGAAATTTGGGCTCGCGGAAATCCCAGTTTTGGTACAGATGCGCATACGCGAAGTACATAAGCATTTTAACCCCGAGGGCTGTTAACAAACGGCGAATAGCTTCCAAGACGGCGTGACGTGTCACTTTGGGCGGTCATACGTATGAGCTAACGGTGATGGGTGTCTCGTAAATTGTTCCACTAGCAATAACGGGAGGTTGGAATAAATTTCGAAGAGAACCATCCTCCAAAAGATGCGCAGTACTATGTGTCTCCCTGAGTTTTAACTTAACTAATTGTCGAAATAACATCATGTGTTCAATCTTTCTTCTAATATGGTGCAGTTGAATCTACGGTCGAGAAAACATAGTAAGACAGGTAACAAGGCAGGCTTCAGGAGACATATGGGGCTGAATGCACTAGACATACAGATGAACGTCAGATACTAATGATACCCTTGATCGATGACTGTGAAATTCCGACCGTGTGGTTACAATCTAGCCGGATTGACAATAGCCCCTATTCCGAAAGCGAAATTAGTGTAATTGGACAAGGTCCTGGAGCATTGCCACATTTGTCAGCGGATTGAGCGGAGGTTCCGCGGAACCTGACCAACACCATGTCGATCGATCACTTTGGAAATAAATTCTAGGCAATGAATTCCATTATACACACCACTCTTCTCAGACTTACCGCCATTCCCGCACTATCCTAGTCAGAAACGAATTTCTTTCCCACCAGTCACGAGAATGGAACGGCGCAAAGCGACAAGGCAGGTATGCAGTTTTCATTCTTTAAATAATCCCCGCCCAATTGATTCACTTTAAGAATTAACTCCTCGAACTCAGGCATGCGATCTCTGCTACAACAAAAGGA
Organism: Neonectria magnoliae; assembly: GCA_037954305.1. Taxonomy (NCBI): domain Eukaryota; kingdom Fungi; phylum Ascomycota; class Sordariomycetes; order Hypocreales; family Nectriaceae; genus Neonectria; species Neonectria magnoliae. The sequence continues at coordinate 107,545 of JAZAVK010000084.1, read as the reverse complement.
TCAAATGTGATTCGGCGAAACCTCGTTGCGCCCACTGCGTAGTGTATGACGTGAAGTGCACTTACGCAGCTGCCAGCCGAAAAGTGGTATCCAGGAAGCAAGGTGCTCGCAACAAAGAAGATACAGAAGCTCTGCAGTCTCGTCTCGACCGCCTCGAAGCTCATCTGAAGTTTCTTCAAGACAAGGTTGACAGGCTTGAGAGTCTTACACCACAAGATGCGGCCACTCACCAAGCGTCTGTGGCTATGAGCGAAGACGTTGGCCTATCCGAGGACAGCAACACTCACGGGTCGATGAACTTACCACCACTGGAGGAGGTTCTTCCAATAATTGAGAAGTATCTAGCAACATTCAACTCCATTCTCCCGCTGTTCCACCCTAAGACGCTGCTGCACAGTGTGAAGCAGTGGTACTGGCATCCACGCCAGAGAGACCACATAACTTGGGCGGCAATTAATGTAGCCCTTGCGCTCGCCCAGCGTCAGAGCGACCGAAGCGAGTCAGTTCCGAACAAAAGCATAGCCGAGTATCTCGACAACGCGCAGTCGGTACTGACTCAGGTCATAATGAGCGATATTGACCTTGTGAATGTCCAAGTGCTCGTCGGGTTGGTCATGCTCTTCCAGGGAACGCAGAATTTGAGGCCACCCATGATCCTGATTGCTACCGCTTTACGCCTGGCACACAAACTTGGTCTTCACACTCGGAAAAGCTCTGTACATTTGGACGGCGCTGAGGCATTGCAACGCGACCGCGTCTTCTGGATCGCCTACATCCTCGACAAGGATCTCAGCGTGCGGACCAAGCAACCTCCTATCCAGCTGGATGCCGACATTGATCTGGATTTGCCACCAGAGGAGCCTGCCAGTGATGATGACATGGGTTTCTTTTTCACGGCTGACGGCCGCTCCAGGATGAATTTCTTCCGCGCACGGGTACAGCTAGCACAGATCCAAGGGGGTGTGTATGACTGTCTGTACTCGGCCCGTTCACAAGATCTGACTGCAGATGAGCGGGCTCAGAATGCAATGCGTATCCGCGGTATGCTTGAGGACTGGACCTCTCAAATACCGGATACGTTCAGTGCCAGCTCAATCTCCCAAGCCGGCCCAACGGGGTTGTCGAGATTCTTCTGCATACTCTACTCGACTCGACTATCCTGCTTGGTATTGATCAGTAAAGCTCATTCGTGGGACACAAAATGGGTACGAGACCTTCAAGACTATGGAAGAAGGGCTGCCGCAGGAGAAGCAGCCTCTCCAGTCTTCTTACCGCAAGGCTGGCATACGATTGTGACAGGATCGCGGGATCTCATGAAGCTGTTCATGAGTGTTACTAGAAAGGATGCGGCGTTTGTCTGGTAAGAAATTTATTCAACATTTCTAGAGGTACGATGTGGTACTGATAGGCGGGCAGGATGACGGCGTGCATTTATATCTCGGGCCTGCTTTGCCTGGTCGCCAACAGCATGCACAACCCAAACCACGAGACAATTGACTACGATAAATACCTAGTCGATAATGCGCTACAATTCGTGGATGAGATGGTGCTGCAGACGAATCTGGAGCCGTTACGACAGGTACGAGATGCTTGTAGAGAGCTTCACCAGCACGCCCTCGCTATTACCCAGAACGAGAGACAGAACAAGGCGCTATCTATTAATCTCTCTGAAGATATCAATTACCTATCACAAAATTTGCGAGGAAACGTCGATGGTGGCACTTCGCAGACCAATTATTCACGCTTTGCTGAGCCCTCCGCCAACGGGTCATCCTTGGGGGACCTCAGCGGAAACTCATGGGAGTTAGGCGACCTAGGAATTGATGGCGGTAGTTTTGCTTGGCTCGAAGACTTTGCTCTTTTTCAAAATACTCCATGCTAAATCTATGTTAGTTAAGATGGAGGTTGCGGTCGTGATAGTCACATGGATCCTGAGCTGGTCAACTAAGCAGCATGCTTATTGTCTAGGAGAAGCACAACTCTTCGGCTAGGAACGCCGCGGTGCATAAAAGCGATATCTTGCGGTAGAAACCTAAGTAATTCCTGTCTATGCTCTTTGATTTAACGGGTACCAGTGTCTAGGACAGGACGTCACCAGTCAAGTCAGGATACCCGTACAGCTCCAAATTCTTGTCCTCCTGCGTGGTAGGTTTGCCGATACCAACTCCGTCTACCACGTCCAGAGCCGCCACCATGGCGGCAGCGCTCCGCAGACCGCCGGTGATGTAGGCACGGATGGTCTTGCGACTGGCCACGACAACCTCGGCGAACTCAATGAAGAAAGCGTCGCACGCCAGAGTGGATTCCTTTTTGTGACCAAAGGCCAACTGCTCGTAAGTGTCTCCGGATAACTCAACGAAGTCAAAACCTGCCGACTCCCAGAAAGGAGCAGAGCTCTCATGCCTCCTCAGGTGAGAACCCGTGCTCCTGGAACTCGACTGAGTTGATCTCGATGTCGAGGATGGGACCGGGGAAAGTTCTCTGGCGGATATGTGCGGCGATCTCGAGAATCAGGCGAGCCCGGTTTGCGAGGGTGCCGCCGTACCTGTCAGTACGGTGGTTAGTGCTATGCGAAAGACACTGCGCCAGTAGGAAACCAAGAGCTGCGTGCAGCTGGATTTCGTCAAAGCCTTCCTTGTCCAAATATTCGGCTGCAAGAGCGAAGCCGGTCGTGATGCGGACAATGTCTGCTCCGGTAGCAGCGCGGGGCTTGGCGAAACTAAGACCCAGGGTATTATCTGTTTCGTCGAGATTGTGTTAGCACTTGCCTGATGTTTGCACCAGAGATAATCGAGGGGAGATGTGCCTGCCTTTCAGTTGAATGTCCGACGCTGAGATGGGATGTTGCTGGATCTTGGAAATAACCTGCCGGCCTGGGTGGCAGACTTGGCCGATAAGCAAACTACCTCCAGATTTCGCAGCTGAGGCAAGCTGCTGGAAAGCCTCGAATCTCGTCCCGTTAAATCGTTCTCGGGAGTAATGATTGGGTTACCGACCGCCTCAAAATGGTCGTACTCGATGACAATGTTGCCCGTAACGGTAACACCGAAGTGATTGGGAATCTCGCCCCAGATGCAACAAATTAGCTGCACACTCACCCAAGATAGAAGGTAGAACACTGTGGTGATGTGAAGACGAGACATACCGATGGTAGAGATTTATCAGTTCTTCAGTCGGAATACCTCGCGACTCGAAGACTTTGGGGTCCCAGGTGGAAAGGTTCTCAGCCATAGCGGCTTTCATAAGACGGTTTGGGCAGTTTTCCCGAGACAGCAAAGTGCAGGGGAGAGCCGAGGGGTGCAGGGTCGGCAGGACCCGAGTTGTAACGTTGAGAGGGCATGTTTTTGACTTGGTTGAGGTATTGATGAGCCTGGTGTTCCTGGTCTGCTTTGTTGTAAAGGTAAAAAGAAACGGAGATAAACCTATTTATTGGTATCTTGACTTCACCTCACCCGAGATGTGTATAATCCCCAATCGCTGCGAGGTGTAGCGGCATCTGGATGCCTTCCTACCGCGGAAGAGGTGTGTGATAAATCCGGAGCCTGAGAGATCGAAAGTACAACAATCTAGATTTAACAACTAGTAGATCTGTGTATTAGTCGCCCGCTAACTGCAAAGCCAAAGCCCAGTACGGTTGACGAGGATGGCGCCGTCCTTCACGATGCTTGTAATGGATCCACATGTTTGGCCTTATCCATGCCCCCCAGATAGGTACAAGACTTACCCAAACAATGGACAACTACCAATCAAGACCAATTTTGCATCAATGAGGCCGAGCTTTGTAACATTTGTGGATGGTGGACCTTGGTATGAGTTCGGAACCTCCTCGGAACGTCCGCGGAAGGCACCGATCTTAAAGCAGCTCCACAAGTCACGGATGAAGGTAACGTCATTAGTAAAAGCCCAGTTTTAGGGTTTTGGGGGTTTTTGGCAGATTAAGGACAATCTACTCATATTACTTAAGCATGCGAGTTATTTTATGGCTGTTATGTTATGGCATCGCTTCCGCGGAAGCAGTGGCATGTCCACACTTAACCAAGAAACAACCACCGACAAGTCCTTCTCATCCTGCACCAGGTAAGTGATACCAATAACCAGGCTTAAAAAAATTAGTAAACAACCATGAGTTTTTGTTTTGAGCTTACTAACCGACGGACTGATCCTGTGAGACCGGAGCGAGACAGGCCACTGGCGGAGCTTCATGTTTGTTGTTCGAGATTAAGCGGCAACAAGTTCAAGGAAGCTCAACATAAAAAGGGGTCTTCCCTGGAGAATAAAAGTTTCTGTTAGATTATAGACACCTACAATCTCCAGTTCTTCTCTAACTCAGTTCCAACAGAACCGATCAACACAACCATTATCCGCAGACACAACCAACACAATGGCGAACAGGAACGAAATTGTAGCTCCTGAGTGGGTGTATTTCACAAAGAAACACTATAACAAGCCCTATCCTCTCATCTCGCCTACCCGGCCGGAGCTGACAGCGGCCGGAAAGAATGTCGTCGTGACCGGTGGAGGCACCGGCATCGGCAGAGCAATTGCCATCGCTTTCGGGCAGGCGGGCGCCAAGTCAGTCGCCATCATCGGGCGCCGAGTCGACCGGCTTGAAGCTTCGGCGGCTGAGATCACCGCTGCTGGTCCTGGCACTCGCGTCCTCTACGAGTCCGCCGACCTCCTCCAGCGACCGGCTGTCGACGGCGCTCTGAAGAGGATCACGGACAAAGTTAGCAAGATCGACATTTTCGTCTCCAACGCTGGAATGCTTCCGGAGCCGGGATTCGTGTTGGGCTACGACGTGCGGGAGTTGACTCGGGGCTTTGAGCTCAACGTCGTCGGAGCCTTCAACGCCGTGCAGGCTTTTGTGCCACTCGCAGCTCCTGGCGCGAAACTCTTCAACATATCGTCTGGAATCGCGCACATCGCCCCAATGCCCGGAATGTTTGCGTACGCGGCTACCAAGGCCGCCCTCACCAAGATGTTCGACTATGTTGCGGCAGAGAACCCCGAGCTACATGTCGTCCACATTCAGCCGGGAGTGGTCGACACGGAGATTAATTTAGATTCATCTGTGGTGGGCGAAGACGAGCGTAAGTTTCCTCTTCGTTGGTTTCTTGTTTTTATACACGAGATCTGGGTCTCGGTACTTTTCTTGCGTCTGGAAACCTCTGCTGATTTCGGTGGATACAGCCGGGCTCCCTGCCGCCTTTGCCGTCTGGCTCGCGTCGCCGGAAGCGAAGTTTCTAAAGGGAAAGTTTGTCTGGGCCAACTGGGACGTCGAGGAGCTGATCTCGCGGGCGGATGAGATTGAAAGCTCGATGTTGTTCAGAGTGTATCTAGATGGCGTCCCCATGTAAGCCGTAACTTGAGCTTAGAGTGATAGTTAAGAGTATCAATTCATCGAACGAGGTTACTTCTTACCAGGTTGCTCAAGTGAAGACAGTGATTGTCTCGGAATATGTTCTCGTCGTTGCTTAAGAGTCTTCGAGATTATGTTAATAAGACCAGGTTGATGTCAAGAGAGAATTCTGTTCTCCTTTTTAATGCAGCGCGTTTCATGCTGTGCTTACCATTATCGGAGTTGAGGCGGCAGAACAGCTGAAGCACCCTGTTGTAGACGCCCTGGAAGGTTGCAGGAGCATGTGGCTTGCCGGCTTGGGTATATTCGTACCTTCCTTGCCGCCGTTGGCGTCGGTGATGGTCGTAGCCCATTGCTGGATACAATTTGAACATGTGTTCCTAGCCTGGTAGGTCGACAATTCGAGAGGGACCGCCTAATAAGGGAGTTCCGATCCTCGAAAGCTTATATTCATCAGCAATCTGCGCGGACACAGCCCGGCTGACGCGTGATTCAGGCTGTTCGAGCTTGAAGAGAACATCGAGCAGGCTGCTACTTATCTACATTAATCTAATCCCGTGACGAACCAACTGCATATGCCAACGCTATCCCTCGGTGACATGGGTATAAACTAAGCTGTACCCGCGTGGAATTGGCGTTCTTCCTTCTTCACCACGAATTACTAGGGCGCACCCTCCGGTGGGTTGGTGGATGTCTCCGACAGCGATAGCTTAAAACCACGCCCAAAGCAGTCGAGAAACCCTACTGATGCTGTGTTTCGGGTGCTCGGGTCAGGAGCAAAAAAGGGTTGCCCGACATCTTGCCCTGCGGACCGGGAGCTTCTAGGTTTAGTTGGGTGAAGCCATCAATTGTTTTCCGGGACCTTTCATCGCTTATTTGACCCCCCACGTAACGCGCCTGGCTGCTAAGGTTGAGTCGTCTCGCGACGACAAGGTCTTTCACCGTCGAAACCGAGATGCCGTAGCTGTCATTGTGTAAGCTGTGTGATTTCATGCTCAGACAAGGGTGCTGTGTCGACTTCAAGGCCTCCATTCTCTTATCGACATCGCTCTCGTAAACTTGAAGTCGTGAAACTAGAAAGTGGATGGAGCTTTTAGCAACACCGAAATCACTCCTAATATATTTGTGTGGTGAAGGCTGCTGCAGGAGCTGCGGGTGCTCCTTTGATGTTGATTCAACTTTCTCGATCTGAGCAGACAGTGAAGTCCTATGAAAATGTACTTTCTTTCACATCTGACAACAGTGGTCTTGTCACAAATACTGGCGTCATGTTCTTGACTAATGAGGCAATGTCTTTTACAGAGCCTGCCATGTCATCACAGTCTTCGCCAGTCTCAGCACTTAGCTTGCGAGATAGGAAACAGAAATCGCTTTTGGTGTGCTTGAATTTCATCTCTGAGTATAGTGGTATATGAATAAACTGATGCTGCCCTTTAATTCCTTAAAACACACTTAGCAAGGGGTTCGGTATGGGTTATCCAGACATTGCGGCTCAACGCTGCAACCTACGTAGAGTCCAGAGATCGGTTACATACGTCAAATGGCTCAAGGACGGCCAATATCCCGGCTAACTGACGGTGCACACCCAGACAACATGCCTGTAACTTATGGAAGATTACAGCTGGCAGAAGAGGGTCATTGTGCTTAAGTTGAGAATCAACTCTAACTTCGCGTCTGAATGTAATCTCGCACTGTCACGTGGCTGTGCACGTGGTAACGACGACACTTTATTGGCGCTTCCTTTTGGCGCCAAGTCCGTATTAACTCATACATTCAACCATCGGCGGTCGTTCAACAAGGACCCAGTTCAATAAGCAGACAATTTAACACAGACAACGAAAATCGTCTTCCTTGGGTTTCTCAGCTATTCCGACCCGGAAAGACATCTGGTTTGGAATTCAAAACTGCCTTGGGCGAGTTTTATCACAATGCTGCTACGCTCACCCTTGAGACATCTGAGAAACGAAGCGTCAAGCATCAAAGGCCCCAAAGCTCGTGTCTTCAATCGCGCTTTGGGAACATATGCAGGGCGCTCGCATCATGTCCCTCGTCTTCGGATCATCGGTCCGACGGTGTGGTGCCTTGCTGCGGCTAGCACATTTTATCTCGGCTGCGCCGGTTGGGAAGTCTATCACAATGCCAAAGAAGCGAAGAAGAGGCGCATTTGGCCGGCGTCTGCTAGTTCCTCAGTTACATACGACCAGCTCGAAATCGCCAGAGCAGCAGCTCGGACACGGAATCGTTACTCGGGGCCAATGCTGGAGCAAATATCCTCCGGCACGTTCAGTAATCTGGCTGCGGCGGACAAGATGATTGCCGGTACCATTGGACTGAATACTGTCATTCATGGAATTTGTCGACTTCTTCCCGGGCTTCATTGGCAGTTTGCACACGTGCCAGCCGGGCCTTTCAACTACACCCTGCTCACCTCCATGTTTGGACATGGCGGCCTGCTCCATCTGGGAGCTAACATGTACGGCCTGTACAACTTCGCACCGCCCGTCGCCCAAAGCCGCACTTTCGAACGGAGCGGCGCTCACCTCACTGCCTTTTACCTCTCAGCCGGCGTCTTCGCGAGCCTGGCATCCCATGTGACGTCGAAGTGGGCGTCCCCGCGGGCCCGCCGATCCGGGTTTCTCGTGCCGAGTCTAGGGGCCAGCGGCGCCATCTTCGGTGTCCTAGGCGCGTGGGCCATGTTGTTTCCGGACGCCCAGGTCGGGCTCCTTTTGTTGCCTGGAAGCCTCCCGGCAGAAGAGGCGCTAATGGGAATCGCGCTTTTCGAGACGTATGGACTTGCTGTGGGCTTCAAGTCTCTGAATTTCGGGCACGCGGCCCATCTTGCAGGCCTGGCAATCGGAACGGGATACGTGTACTTTGACGGGAATCGGCGAGTTTGGAAACCGACACGGAGGTTCATGTTTAACCAGATGAAGCGCCTAGGAATGGTCTAAGGAACTGTTATGTATCTCTTCCCTGGCCTTTGGCTCCTTTTCCTGAGAAGCTTCCTCGTCGTACGAGTTGTGGTTGACTACGTACTCTTCTCCAGGGTTGGGTATCACCTCTGCGCCAGCTGAAGACGTGAACGTGGACTTTGTGGCAGATCGTGCAACGCTGAAGGACGTAGAGACGATGATCGGGACAACGTTGGCTGGGTTTGGGTCCGTATCGGTAAGGACTGGGGTGCGGACTACGCCATGTGCCCCCTTCAACGCATCTTCGAAGGCCACCTTTGGTCAGCCATGTGACGCACAAGGAAGCCATTGGAGAATATTGGGGCCTAGTCGGGCGCTTCGGAGAGATGCAAGATGCAAATTCTCCTTAAAGTTTATGTCCCCTTAGACCACAGACTACATTTCGAAGACATGAGAAGCTTGGTGTGTGTCAAGTGGCACGTTATACTGCTGGCAACGAACCAAAGCCTCGCTAGGTTTGGGACGGGCCTAACATGTTCAAGCCTGCGTTAAGTTGACGAGATGAATGGCTCTCATAGAGCAATACATCCCAAATACGACTACCTTCAAGCGCTACTAGGCTCACTTAACTAGCTCAATCACCCGTATACTTGAGTTTGTGATTGGTTGGGTCGTGGAGAATGCCGAGGCAAACTCCATGCAGCGCCTCCTCGCAAATTTCGGGCGTGGGTAGTTGCCCTTCTCGGATAAAGCAGAGTTCTGTAGTTTCTTGGACTTGAGAGAGACTACTCGTTTGCTGCGACGAGGTTCGGTGTCAGTGGTATCCTTGGTCTTGACTTCACGCTTCCGCGAAGGTTGCGAAGATTGCGAAAATTGCATGGGTTGCGAAACCTGGGGGGTGTCCTGGCCTTTGTCCTGATTCTCGTCCAGGTTCTCATCCAGGCTTCTGTTGTGCATACTTTTGTCCAGGCCCTCGTCCGGGCCTTTGCCTGTGTTTGCATCCGGGTTTGCATCCGGGTTTGCATCCGGGTCCTCCACAACGCGAGGCTTCGGGCTTGCTTGTCTAGTTTCGGCCAGGGCGGCTGTGCTGCTGCTTGAATGCAAGCCAGACTTATCGTCATCGCCATCGTTAACCTTCCGCTTCTTATTTGAGCTTCTCAGGCCCTCCTCATCGTCATCGCCATGGTCCACCTTCCGCTTCTTGTTTGAAATTCTCGCGCTCTCTTCATTGTCGGCGATTGGTCTTTCCGTGGACGTGGATGCGGCCTTGTTCGCTTCGGCGCGTAGCATCTCAGCCTCGATCAAAGGAACTTGCTTCAATATCCAGTCCATCAGACTCTTGTGATGCTCGATTTCCTCCTCCCCAACATTGACCTCCTCTCCAGTCTCAACGAACGAAGGCATGAGACTTTTTCATTGCTGGACGAACGGTACGTAGGCTTTGGCTCTTGCTAAGTTGGCTTTTGCTCTTTCCAACCGGCTTTGTGCCCCTTGTAACTGCCCCTCTCTCGTTATTAGCTGGCCATCTGCTTGTCTTATCATGAATAGGTATTTGAATAAACAAAATCTGTTTGGTGCTTGTGAAATTTGATGTAAATTTCTCTGGGCTGAGCTCTTGATCTTCGCCGCCTGTAACTTTGCAACCTGAACTTCCACCGACGCCGCCGCCTCAGCGACCTCCAACTCCGCGGTACTGATGTAATCGAGAGCCCTGCGTTCTCGATCATTTAGGATATCCAATTCTCCCGACTTGTCCACGGACATATAAGTCTCGTGAGGCTGAATCATGTTCGCGCTCGAAAGTGTCTCCTTGACCATATCAAATTGCAGCTTTAAATCCTCCAGGGATCGGGTGAAGATGTCGAGAAAGCAGTACTCATAGTTGAGATATTCGATCCAGGTTGTTAACCGGTCTTGTTGCTTGATGTCTCTGTTCAGTTTGAACGACTGGGTAAAGTTATGCCGGGTCAGGCGCCGCTTTACTGCCTCAGCATAGTCGGCGAAAACATCGCAGACTTCTTCTCTGCTAGAGCTCTGGCGAGACCGGTGGGATCCAATGTGAGCTGCTGATTTAGAAACCTCGCTCTGTGAGGCATATCTTGCCAATTGACTTTTGAGCCACTGGACCTCTGGTAGAGAAATAGTGTTGTACGCTTCACGGTTCCTGTTCTCTCGCTGCCACGCTCGGAAGCCCTCCCACCGACTGAATTGTCTGGTGAGCGGCCATGATGTTGCGTCAGAAAACTTCCAGGATTTTTGCATCTCGATCTGCTGCTCCGGATTTCTGATAATGTCCTCGAGTCGATCTATGGGGTACAACGGACAACTACCATCAAGGACAAGGTTATGGTAGCTATCGGTTTCGGATTGTTTGATCTGGTCCTCATTGTAAAAGGGGCCCTTCAAATGAGCTGGCTTTGGAGAAGGCATGATTGTACCTGCAAGGGGGAAACAACTGGATGGGACGCGTTGATGTTTGTGAGTGGGAAGGTGAAGGTTCTCGCTGGCCTTTGTTTGTCGCGAGTGACCTTTTTAAGTGAACAAAGACTTCTGCTGAGTCATAAAAGTAAACTCGGATACAGAGTGGACCGATTAACTAATTAATAATGTTACGGATGCCTGGACACTCACTGGCCGTTGTTTGCTTGTCGGTGACTGAGAGGTTATACACTGTTAAATACAAAACCTCGGGCTCATCACGCTCGACACAACTCTCTCTTAAATTATTTTCACCCCACGCGCGCTTTACAAGATGGCAGACCCCGATTTGATCGCTCTTGTCTTTCCCTACATCGAATTTGCGAATATCGCAACCAACGCCATCAAAGGGAGCTCCCGTCACGTACCTCCAAGGTTGTCTCTATCTCACCATGCAACTACTGAGCGTCGAGGTACTGGATCGTTGTTCAATGACCTGCAGCAACTCCCCGTCGCCCCATTTCTTGATTAGATGCCAAACCTAGAGCTCAGGTTTAGTAAAGCCCCACGAACTTCGCACGGAGTTATCTTCGGATCTGATTCCAACTGTGATGTGGTCATTCCTTTCCCACGCGTCAGCCCCCATCACTTCACGATAACGTTTGACCAGGCTAAGCGACTCATCGTAAAGGACCTCGGTTCTTCTATCGGGACCGCGGTCATCTACGATAACGAAGAACCTGAGCTGCGGAGCGAATTCTGCTGGATAGTTGGAGGCCCCGACATCGTCCAGAGATAAGAAGGCATCATCATCTGGATACAAACCGTCCTCTCGTTCAAGATCTTCTTTCCCAAGCGAGACATAACCGCTCAGCAATACGTTGCGGGGGTTGACCGGTTCTGCCTGGGCTCAGGGGCCGATTTCACGACTCTGACAGCCCAACAATCTACGGAAGCCAATGGACTCAGCAACAAGAAACTATACCTTGAGAGAAACGTGGACGAAGGCAGTTTCGGTGCCGTGACTCACCACTTCAACGTCAGCGATGGTACTTAGTTCGCGGTGAAGGAACTGCTGGACGATGAGGCAACTAACAGGATCGACTTTGAAGCTTGGAGGAGGGAAGCTCGAATCATGGGCCAAGTTGACCACGTTCGTATTTTACCTCCTACGTATTTACGCATATTCTAACGACCCTATATCCCAATATCGTGAGACTCCTGCACGCAAGTTTTCGCCACGGCCAAGACTGGAGCTCGAGTTTGCACCACACGGGTCGTTAGCCCATCAAGGCTCTCTGAGACACGATGAGATCTTTTCCATTCTCCGTCAGTGTTTGATGGCTCTGGACTACCTGCATGGGAATCATACCGTTCACAGAGATATCACTCCGGGGAACATTCTGGTTCACCGCCGGGACGAACATGGCATCCATGTCAAGTTTGGAGACTTCGGTCTCTCGCGGGATGGTTCCAGCTTGAGAACGATCTGTGACACTTCTGCCTACGTTGCCCTCGAAGTATCGTCCAAGTAGGGGGGGGGAGACCGTACACCGCTGCTGTCTACGTCTGGTCCCTTGGCGTGGTTGTTTACGAGATGCTTCGTGAGCTTCCACTGCCCACCCGCCATTGGTCCGGAAGTGAACACATCGAACGATGTCAGGGCCCAGGGCCAAGCACCCGGCAAACGGCGGCGGACCGAACTGCCTTCAGTGGACCTATGGCACAGTTCCTTGTTGTTTGAGGCTGGCATGGAATGCGGCGGAACCCACAACGAGACGGAACCCACGGCGAGACGGAAACGAAGCCAAGAGGAGAGAGCCGCAGTGGATGGCGATCCGGGAAACAAGCAAAAGGGAAATCGAGAGCGAGAGCGGGAGAGGGAGGATACGGAGGATGGATGGTGGTGGAGAGGATGCTCACGCCCTGTCGATCCACGGCGCACTTTGGGAAGGCCACCGCGACTACCTACACCAACAGCGCGCTGGCGGTTCAGAAACAATGGAACCGGTTCCATGCGTCCTATCCGCGCATCTGCTGACCTGGTCACCACGGTTTAGGTAGGTGGGATAGCGATGAGGCGGGCGTGTTGGTTGTTACACGGATAGATAAGTAGTAGATGGAATCTTATCTCGATCCGAGGGACCTGCATCTGCATCCGCACACTGGCCTCTGAGGAACCAACAATGTCGACTACAACCACCGCCATCACCACCGCGCCACAGGCTTCCTCCGGCTTCAAGGTCGAGGCGGCGCCCGCTCCGGCCGTCGCCGCGCTGGCCACGGGCGGCTACGAGTTCGCCGGCATCCCCGACATCGCCGACCCCTACAAGAAGCGCCGGTGGCAGCTCGAGCACATGGCCGGCGCCTTCAGGATCTTCGCGCGCAAGGGATAGACCGAGGGCACCAGCGGCCACATCAGCGTGCGCGACCCCGTTGACCCGACCACCTTCTGGATCAACCCGTGAGTCTCCGGACTTGCTCGAACCCTGGGACGCTTCTCTCTAACTAAGGCCCCCAGCCTCGGCGTGCACTTCGGCATGCTCAAGGCCAGCGACATGGTCCAGGTCGACGAGGGCGGCCAGGTCATCGGCGGCAACAAGACGGCCGTGAACGTCGCCGGCTTCATGATCCACAGCGCCATCCACCGCGCTCGCCCGGACGGACATCCATGCCGCCTGCCACACCCACTCCAAGTACGGCAAGGCCTGGTCCACCTTCGGCCGGCCCCTCGACATCACCAGCCAGGAAGCCAGGCCGTTTACAAGTCCTTTGGCGGTGTCGTCCTCGGCGAGGAGGAGGGCCAGCGCATTGTCGATGCCCTCGGCGACAAGGGCCGGGTTATCGTGCTGCAGAACCACGGTATCCTGACGGCCGGCGGCACTGTCGACGAGGCCGCCTATCTATGCACCCTCGTGGAGCGGTCCTGCGAGGTTCAGCTCCTCGTCGAGAGCGCCGGCCTGCCCAAGAACTACATCGGCGACAAGGAGGCCGAGTTTACCGCCAAGGTCAACGCTGATCCTGTAAGTCTTACACAGCACAATCGAGAAACCATGCACTAACAAGCCGCGTACTGGAAACCCTCTACACCGAGTTCCAGCCCGACTTTGAGTACGAGATCTGGAAGTCCAATGGCGAGTTGCGCAAGGGAGAATAAAATATGGCTGTCTAATTTAACTCATTTGTACTTTCTGTTTCCTTTTTTTGTCATCTGCTCGACCAGCACCACGAGCTCGCATATAGAAATGCCCATGACCCAAGGCCGCAGAGCCCGGGAAGAACTTGACCATGATCCAACTCCATTTATTTTGCACCACTCGCGCGCGCTGTGATAGTGCTTCTCGACACGACACGACACGACACGATATCTACTTTACTTCCCATGCTACAGGACCAACGATGCAACTCATGAAGCACTGAATGCGGGGAACGGCCATTTCTCTGTCCCAACTCAACGATCCCTTTGACCTCGTGCCGAAAGATCAAACCCCGTCCCCCTGCTTACGACGTCAACGGCACTGTCCACGATTAATCGCCCTGGAGCCTTGCGGTATACGGCGATAGCCCTCACGTCACACCCTACTAGTAGCTACAAAATCACTACGAGAGGCGCGGCAGGCTAGCAGATAGCCCCAGTGGAGTTTCCGGGCTGTTCGCGCGGAAACCCGGCCAGGCTTTGATGGGCCCTGCCGGCATTGATTGTTTGAGGTATCAGAGGCCTAGAGTTAAAAGTAATTAATTCCAGACTTACAGGATTAGTTATCGTTTTCCGCAAGCTACTAGGTCGCTTCTTGGAACCGTGCCTCAACTACTCACTCCCAGGAACATCTCCCAGTCGGACCTAATTTTCCACCATGGTAAACCGCGGCCAGAGCTACGATGCTCAAGTCCACAGCATCAAGGACCTTGAGCGACTCGGGCTGCATTTATGCGGTTCTATTTTTCTATCATTGCAATTTGAAAATCTACTGGTAAGGGTTGTCTGCCTCGAACTTGTGCTCCCACATGCCCTTGCTCTCCTTGATCTTGAGTTGCAGGCCCTTGAGAAGGCCGTAGATGGTCCGCAGTGTAGGCATCGGCACGCCATGCGCCTCGCCCTCGCGCAACGGCTCACCCACGATGTTCTCAATCTCCATCAGGTTGCCCTTCTCCACATCCTGGCACATGCTGGGCTTGAACTCCGTGTCCGTCGGGTCGATCCGGATGACCGTGTCGGGCAGGTCGTCGGGGAGATCGGTGACGCCGCAGGCATAGGCGGCGGCCATGATCTCGCGCATGATGGGCCGGATCAGGTCCTCGATGACATGCCGACTCATGCGCATGCGCGCCGTGTCCATGCGCAGCACCGTGGCGGTCGAGTTGAAGGACGAGTTGTAGACGAGCTTGCGCCAGCGCACGTGAAGCACGTCGGCCTCGTACACGATGTTGAGCTTGCCGGCGGGGTTATAAGCAGCGATGTAGCGCTTGGCGGCATCCTCGGCGACATCGGCGGGCACCTGCGGGCTGGGGAAGGCGCCGATCTTCTGGAAGTCGGCGTCGTCGTGGAGGATCTTGCCGTGGGCCTTCTCGGTGGCGCCGATGTACGACACGCTGCTGATGATGGGGTTGGTGGGGAAGCGCGGGATGACGGGCTTCTCGATGTTGATGCCGTTCTGCGAGAGCACGATGACCGTCTTGCCGGGCGTGACGGCCGGCGCGATGAGGTCGGCGACGGTGGGAGGGACGTCGGGGATGTTCTTGGTGGTGACGAGGATGAAGTCGAAGGGCGCGAGGCCCTCCTTCTCGACGTCGGGGATGGTCCTGGAGACTGAGAGGGAGACGGGTGTTAGACAAGTGGGTAGTCAGGATTGCGTCAAGAGGCGCAGAACTGTGGTTTTGGTTTTGGCGTGGACATACTCGCAGTTGGTCGCCAGCCCTTGATATCGTGGCCGTGCTCAATGGAGTCGATGTCGATGCCGTTCTGCTTCACGGCGTCGTAGTTGGACCGCATGACAGCCGTGACCTCGGCCTTGCCGCCCGTCTCCAGGGCGTACGCGGCCATGGTACCGACACCGCCGGTGCCGATGATGAGGACTCTTGCCTTTGGTTGCGCCATGACTACAGATGGAGGTCACGACGGTGATGGTAGGCGGGGGAGGGTGAAGACAAACAAAGCAACAATAGTAAGACGGTAGACGCTCCAGCGATGAATCTAGCAAAGAAAAAACGAAGGAGAAGAGAAAGCGCCTGAGTTAAGACTCGGAGAAGAAAACGGGACGAGAAGCGCGTCAAGTCGAGGGCGAGCTTTGTACGAAAAGTCCCCGCTGGCGTTGAGCCGTAGCTGTGCGGTGCGGTCTACGATGACGTTCCACAGCGGCGGCGGAGCAAGCAAAGCGCACCGCCTGTACCTGCGAGTAGCGCAATCGCAGACGTTCTAAGAATGCAACTACATAACTGGTTAGATTCCGCGATGAAGACAAGAAAAGAAAGAAAAAACGAGGGGCGCGTTTGGGTTCTGCATCTGACGGCGAGTGCGGGGAATCCCAGGAATTGGGGGACGGGATCCCTGGACGAAAGGGCCTGGCCAGATCGAATCGTAAATCACCTAAGAGTCGCTGGCGTTGCTTTTGCGCTCATCTCGCGCGCACTGGTGCTTGGGGAAGTTGACGGCGACGCGATCGGTCAGCGTCGGAGATGCTTCCGATCGTGGGTCATCTGTCGCCGGCTTCGCAGCTAGGAAGCGACTAGAACTAGATACCAATTAGCTATTAAAGTTATCGGTTCCGGTTGGCTGCCGTTAAGTATCTCAACGGCTCCGATGAAACCGCTTAATCCATCTGCCGAGATAGAGGTCCGTCTCGGCTCCGAAAGCACGGAAGTGGCCCGGCATTGGGAGGGACAACTGCCGACATCGACGTTGTATTCGGCGACTTAGACCAGGGCCAAGACAACCACCGCCAGGGAGACAGATGTAACCACAATCATGTTTTGTCATGCAATTCACCAGAAAGGGCCAAATTGAGCAAAAAAACAAATCTAGTCTTGTATAAAATATATGCTCTTTACTTTCGATTCTGGATAGATACCATCGCTGGATAACGTATAAGACAGAACAGGGGAACCGCGATAAGCAACTGTAAGTTACTCGGCATCATCTACAGTCGGGATACGACACCGGCGTTCAGGTCCTTGACCACCTCGGTCGCCGCCCGCTCACCGCTGCGAACCGCACCCTCCATGTACCCCTTCCACTCGCCGGCCGTCTCGGTGCCGGCGAAGTGGAGGTTGCCGCAGGGCTCTCGCAGGCCGTCGCCGCCGAGGGCATCCAGCACGCCGGGCGTCAGCGCGGTGCAGGGGCAGCCCCAGCCGGCGAACTGGTCGTGCACCCACTCGTACGTCGTCATCTGCACGAACTGCTCGTCCAGGTTGTCGGCTCCGAACAGCTTGCCAAGCTGCGTCACCAGCGCCTGCTCGCGCCCCCGCGTCGGCAGCGCCGCCCACGCTGCTCCCGGCTCGCCGGACATGAAGCACGTCAGCACGTACTTGGAGTCGGCCGGGCTGCACGTGTCGCGGACCACGCTCGCGGGGCCGATGAAGGACTGCGCCAGGCCGCAGAAGCCGCGCTCCACCCAGAAGGGCGTGCGGAACTCCATCATGGCCTTGGTGTAGTAGCCGTACGAGACGGACTCGACGTACACCTGCTTGGCCGGGGGCAGCTTGGGTGTGAACGCGATGGTCTTGAGCACGGGTCCAGGTACCGTGGTGATGACCTTGCGGGCGGCGTACACGGCGCCGGCTTGGACCTTGACCGAGTGGCTGCCGTCCTGCACGACCGCCCGGACAGGGGCGTTGAGACGCACGACGCCCTCGGGGAGCGACGAGGCCAGGCCCTTGGCAAAGTGCTGAGTTCCCTGGCGGACGCGGAGGTGCTGGCCGCCGCCCTTTCGGTCAGAGCGCATCGCTAGCAGGCCGCCGCCGGACTTGCAGTAGTTGAGGAAGTACAAGGCCGAGATGTCTCTGGGGTCCTGGCCCAACATGGCGCGGGTCCAGACGGTAGCAGTGGCCAGGGCAAGGTCGCTGGCGCCCCGAGAGCGCAGGTAGGCCTCGAATGTCAAGGAGTCGATGAGTGTGTCCTTGGGTTGCCAAGTGTCCACAGCCCGGCAGTCGGCCTCGACCATGTCGCGGATCTCTGCGAGGTGCTTGCGGGTTGCGCTGTCGAACTACATGCATGTCCAGTGTCAGTTGTGTGTTCGGCAGGTCGTTGTCATGAGGAATACATACGCTAGGCAAGTCTCCGTAAGCAAACGACGTGCATCTGCCGTCAAAGTCTTGAATCGCAACATTGCCCTGCGTATTCTGCTCAATCAGTTCCGCGCCGTATCTCTTGGCCAGCACGTAGATCTTGCTCTGGCTGACATCGTTAATCCAGGCCGCGCCAAGGTCGACGACTCCGCCACCGTCCTCCATCGTCTGACTCCACGTCTTGCCGCCGACACGGTCGCGAGCCTCAAGCACGATGCACGAGAGGCCGGCGTTAAGGATGTCGTGAGCCGCGGAGAGACCAGCCAAGCCGGCACCGATGATGATGACATCGACAGACTCCTGGGCGGCGGGAAGCGCCAATTGGGCAGCTGGCTGCTCGGGAATATGGAGGACAGCACCAATCTCGAAGAGCCAAGAGG
The DNA here is from genome assembly GCA_037954305.1 of Neonectria magnoliae. NCBI lineage: Eukaryota > Fungi > Ascomycota > Sordariomycetes > Hypocreales > Nectriaceae > Neonectria > Neonectria magnoliae. The sequence continues at coordinate 89,195 of JAZAVK010000084.1, read as the reverse complement.
CAACGGCGAGCTGCTGCACTGGGGCGAGGGTCATGGCCGGTCGGTGGCCGGCCAGGAAGCGCTGGATGTGGCGGGTGTGCTTGCGCTGCGCCGGGTCGTAGTTGACGATGTAGACGGTGAGCTTCAGGATGTCCTTGACCGATGCACCGGCGGCGACGATGATCTTGCGAAGGTTCAGCAGAGCCAGGTGAATCTGCGACTCGTAGTCGCTGGGAACGGTGCCATCTTTGGTGCTACCAGGCTGGCCAGAGATGTGCAAAATCTTCCCGGCCGGTGCAATGGTGGCCGCTGCGTGATATGCGGTGGTGGTGTTGGATAAGTCTACCGTCCCTACAGCTTTGGCCATTTCGAATCGAGTGCGAGGACTAAGAGTCGCGTTCAAGGGTAATTGGGCTTAACACAGATGCACAAAAAGTAAGATGAAAAAAAGAAGCTGCCGTGTAGTGAGTCCGAAAAGTTGAAGTTGAAGCTTGAGCTTAAGTTGAAGCTGGACGTTGGTATATGGCCCATCTGGTTATCAACTTATCATTCAGGGACTTGTGAATGGCTCGCTTTAGCCTGCCATTGGCGGCATGCTGCAGCCAATAGGCCAAGGATTAAGGAACCAGGCTGCGTCTCCTTGCCTTGACTCGTCCTTGTCGAGCCGACGAGGACTTGTTTCCGCGAGCGAGGCCTGGACAGACCCGCCGAAGGACCCGCTCGGCACTGATGAGCATCGAAGCGACGCGCGGTCTGCGGGCAAGCGAGCGCGGGCGAAATGTGACAGATGATGCGCTACCAGAGGAGAGAGAGAAGAGGAGATGGACGCGATGGGTCCAAACGGGGACTACACACGATGCGGGTGATGGCTGTCCGTGGCTTCGGAGCCTTGGTCGGAGCTCACGGCTCCGGCATCTCTGTCGACTCTCGGCATTTCCATCTCCACCCCAAACGAGTCAACCAAAAGAGAGCACCACCTCGACGATCCATCCCCGACCTTATCGAGCTCGGCTAGTGCGTCAATCCTGTGGGGCAGCGGCACAGCTCACCCCGCGAACCAAAACTTGTCTGGATCTGATTTGCAGCGTTGAGCTTGCGTTCTCCGCGCTGTCATTTGCCCCAATCGTCTCCGCCCCGGGCCGGCTTTCGGCTTCCTCGTCGTCCGTCATGACCAACCAACCCCGGTTTCTGCGCCTCTTATTGACATTGACGTAACATTGTTTGGCAGCTTTCATGAGCACACCTGCCTCATCATTACTTCATCATACTCCCTCTCATCCTGCCGCTCAATCTCCCACATTCTCTGCGTCTTCCAATCCAACCAGCAGCATCGCAGAAGTCGCCATGTCGACCTTCACCCCCCAGCTCAAGGATGCCTCGTTGTTCCAGGGCAAGAACTGGATCAACAACAAATGGGTCGAATCTGTCTCAGGCAAGAGGTTCGACGTCACAGGTATGCGCGCATCCTTCTATCCCTTTGCCCATACTGACCGGCGCATTTACACGCATTTACAGACCCGGCCACTGGTGCCCTGATCGGTTCATGCCCCGAATCCACCGCTCAAGATGCGGAGACGGCCGTCCGCGCCGCCGCCGACGCCCTTCCCGGCTGGCGCTCCCACACCGGCCGAGAGCGCTCGCGCGTCCTGCGTCGCTGGTTCGATCTTGTCATGGAGAACAAGGAGGATCTGGCCACCTTGATCACCTGGGAGAACGGCAAGGCCAAGCCTGATGCCTTGGGCGAGGTCTCCTTCGCCGCCAGCTTCCTCGAGTGGTACTCTGAGGAGGCCGCGCGCATCTACGGCGACGTCATCCCTCACAGCGCTCCTGGTTTCCGAACTTCCGTCATCAAGGAGCCTGTTGGAGTTTGCGGCCTCATCACACCGTGCGTTTTGCTCCCCCGATTCCATGTACAACTTGGTACCCCAAACAGTGTCCAATGCTGATCCTATGTCATCCCATAGTTGGAACTTCCCCGCCGCCATGGTCACACGCAAGCTGGCCCCGGCCCTGGCTGCTGGTTGCACCGTCATTGTCAAAACCGCCGGCGAGACCCCATTCGCTGCCAACGCCCTGGCCATCCTTGGCGAGAGGGCTGGTGTTCCCGCCGGCGTTGTGAATATTGTCTCCGCCTTGAACAACACTCCCGAGATCGGACAGACGCTTTGCAGTTCGGAAATCGTCAAGAAGATCTCCTTCACGGGCTCGACGAGAGTTGGAAAGATTCTCATGCGTCAATCGAGCGACACCCTCAAGAAGCTCAGTCTTGAGCTCGGTGGAAACGCCCCTTTCATTGTTTTCGACGACGCTGACCTCGACCTCGCCCTGAACGGTGCCATTATCAGCAAGTTCAAGGCATCCGGCCAAACTTGCGTCTGCTCCAACCGCATCTTTGTGCAAAAGGGCATCTACGAAAAGTTCATCTCCAAGCTCAAAGAGGCAGTCGGCCAATCCCAGGTTGGACATGGCTTCGATAAGAAGACTACCCACGGTCCACTCGTCACCCCCGTGGCAGCGGAAAGAGTCGCTGGTCTCGTTGAGGACGCTGTGAAGCTAGGTGCCAAGGTGGAGATTGGAGGCAAGAAGCGAGCCGATCTAGGTGAGTTCAATCCCAAAGGCAGCATGCTTTGCCCCTTCTTTGATACGAGAAAACGCTGTCCAGATTTGAAATTAATTACGCTTTCTTAGGCCCAAACTTCTACGAGCCAACCATTCTCAGCAATGTAGGCGAGAACATGCGCCTCGTGTCAGAGGAGATATTCGGTCCCGTGGCTCCCATCTTCTGTTTCGATACGGAAGAGGAGGTCATCGCGGCGGCCAACAAGTGTGATGTGGGATTGGCTTCATACATCTTCACTCAAGATCTCAACCGTGCGGCTCGATTTACCGAGACGCTAGAATATGGCATGGTTGCGGTCAACACCGGTGTCATCTCTGACGCAGCAGCTCCGTAAGTAAATACTGATGCGTTTTTGCCGGGTTTCTCAAAGTCGCCTTACTAACTTTTAATTCTCTTCTGCTCTAGATTCGGCGGCATCAAGCAATCTGGTCTCGGTCGCGAAGGAAGCAAGTACGGAATTGAGGATTATCTTCAGACGAAGACCATTGTGACCGGCAACATCCAGGTCGTTCACCGATCTTCCTTATAAGTGCGATTGGGATATCAAAAATACAAAACTAACGAGTTGAAATAAAAGAGAGGTTTCCGTCAAGTCTTCTTCTATGCTTCCCGTGAACTAGTGGAGGACCAACAAAGTGGATGCGTCAACATTTACTTCACGATTCCCCAGCCCAAAGAGAGCAAGAACTTTCTGCCTAACAATCTTCGTTGTGCTTTTCGACTTTGTTATGCTAGTTTCGATCTTTATCATTAGTCTTACGTAGAGTTCCTAGCACTACTCCGCATAATTTTCAACGCATACAGTTACGACTCAGGAGTTTCAACTTCAAGGCGAACCCCCGCTAAGGATCTCATCTAAGAATTCTTCGGCGATTATATTAGCTACAGCTTAGTCTATATTATTTTATATTTGGTCTGGAGGCTATATGGGTATCAAGGTTATCGTAAGCAATAAACCGACCAAAAGTCTACTTTCAACATCATGAGGGAAATGTAACTGTTGCATTTGACTTATTTAATGAGGGATTGTCGAAGTATTTCTAAACTGAGCCACAATACAGCCAGTTGTTGTTCTATGACGGCAACCACCCGCAGCCTTATCATAAGAGTAGATGGAATAAAGGCCCAGAGAAAAAGTCATATCGTAACATAGAAATTTGCAAACCTGTCAGAGCCTGATGCGTGACATGTTCAAATTCAGGCTGCGGGCTGGGCCAGGATTGAGCGCAATGCAGGTAGAACCTTCCACCACCACCAGACGCATTCTACGGAATACGTCACTGTCATTTCTCAACTTATCCATATATGCCCTGGTGTCTAGTCGGCGAATGACTCATCGAACGTAGTGACAAGGCCTTATCTTGAATACTGGTGTAACTTCACAACGTAGTTTGTGGCCCCCAAGCCCCCAACGTAAGCGGCTCACCACAAGGCACATAGATCAAGCGCTTACCATCAACATTTGAAATAGCCAAGGCCCACCTACTCGGCTTGACCGGCAACCTCTTTCTGTGTGTTCAGCTGGCCCAGCCCCACGACCTAATGTGGTGGCGAAGTGGTTCTAGAACGAGGCTCTGTAATAACACATGTATACGCCGCTGCTTCTGTCCTATGCACTGCCACCGAGCTGAAGACTGCCATCATCATTAAATATCAACGTGTCACCCTCCTCATTACCACTTGCCGACTCGGCTCAGCACGTAAACCTTTTTTTTTATCCCTACTCTTTCCTCGGAATCTACCCGGTAGTCCGCTGGTCAACTAATCAGCAAAATGGAAGGCGCTGGCCTTGCCACTGGCATTGGCGGGCTGTCTGGTCTTTTCAAGGTTGCGGTTGAGGTATGGGAGTTCTTCGACGCTGCTCAGGCCCATGCTGCGAATGTCCATTACCTCAAAACAAGATTAGACAATCAGCGTCTTCTCTTCATCAAGCTGGCAGAGGAACTCGAGTTCTTCTCTTCAAGACGAATACAAAAGGCTCTCACGCGATCATTGGCCGACCAGATTGCCGACACGTTGAGAAATGTCGCCCGTCTCTTCTCCAATGCTGATCAACTAGTCAGCAAATATGGACTCACAATTAGCGAGCCAACGCTGACCTCGACCAATCGTCCGAGCAAGAGTGACTCTGCACAACAAGGACCCTCTACCACGTCACTTGGTATCATATACGCCAACCAGTGGGCTATTATACGCCGAAAGAGCCCTGACGCTTTCCAAACTGAAATCCAGCGAGGACAAGACACAGCCACGTTCTGGAGAAAGGCGAAATGGGCCCTTCGAGATGAAAAGAAGACGACAGCGTTTGTTGATAAAATCGCAGCACTTGTCGAGGAATTGGAAACGTTGACTAGAGATTTAAGGGTCGCTAAAACGATGAGTAGTCTGCTCGTGAAGTTGTCACGAATGTTGGCTAAGCGGCAATGAGGATAATTTAATGTGTTTAGGTCCTGATGAGGAGACGCGTGGAAATCACTTGGCTTCTGCTGGTTTTGGGATGTCTGGACTCAAGCTCAGTCTTAAAATGGGATTTTATTACTATAAAGTCTTGGTAGATCGCACAATAATATTTCCACTAATCGTATCACTTAATCACCTTCATTATTAGGTTTCAGAAATGTTTTATCTCAATCAGGGCACTTGCACCTCATGCGTCTCGGTCGGACCATGTGGACTTTGAAGAGTATTTTCCGCCGAATGAGGATAAGATGGAACTCAGGATGACAACTGGTCTTCAGGAGACGATTAGCTTACTTTGACTGCTTTTGGCCGTAACCTTGATCATGACGTAAGTTTGAGATTTGAGATGAGCCAAGTTCTGGGGGTTGCAGACCGAGGATGCGTCGACTGAGAGTCTATCCAATTACAGTCGAAAGGATTCAAGGACGCAAACCTCTACAAGTGGCTATATTTCGGGTTAGAGAACCCCTGGTAATTTTTAGTTAGGTTAGTCAGGTTAGTTATTCGTCTTACTTTAGAACCAGTGCCGAAAATTGACCACATGAGGAGAGCGAGTCGCGATCGGATACATGGTCGAAAGTGGGATCCCTCAAGAGGCCCGCAACACTGCTACATGTCAAACGAACCCGATGACTTTGCGGTTACCAGAACCCTTGCGTTTTGGTTTCAATTTCGAAATGTTCGCATTCTGTTATCTGTCCGTCCTCGGTCGTCGAGCTGCACTTGTTTATGACGTACGCCAGGGATCTCGACATCCGTTGAGATAATCCAACTTCGACCTTCGAATTGTGCTCGTCAGATCATTCTGCTAGGACTCCTGTGATGACTCGCTACCAAATAAAAACCTTTGAAGAGGATGACGAGGAGCCCATGACTGACACAAAGACGACGGTTTCAATATCACCACCGCCTGCGCCTACGCATCGCTTACGGCAGCTGAATCATTTCCCAGGCCTTACGGCCTATGAATGCACAGATGCTAGCGAACTCGTCAAATAAAGATGCAATATCAAAGGATAATACACTGGGTGACGAACCTCGGACGGCAGACCTCGTAGCGCATTTCGGAAAGCGAAGATCAGCATTCTCTGTCGTGCGAAGCTGGTTGGTTGCCACGGCTTAAATTAGTTCCTTAGTGTTCTCATCAATGGCGAGGAAGCCAAGTGCTTCCATGTTTCATACAACTTCTTCAATGAAGTGGACTTCAAGATTGACTTTAAGTTGTGAGCGTAGCCTCGGAGAAAAGCTGCCAATATCGTCTGGGTGATGCTCACCCCATTCCTTCTTGTCCTAAAATTGACGCAGGAAGATACATGGAGAAATCATCCGATATGTGCTTTGAGTCGAGCTCGTCCGCTGCAAGCAAAAGCCGTGGTGTCTGGTCAGTGCTATTGCGATGCATTTGTCTGTATGTAGCAATATCTATGACGAATCGGGAATCCATCGGAATCGTAGTAGCTTGGCAAGACAGGCCATCACTCCAACATGAATCTATAGGAAGGGGGCCTTTCTCACCGAGTTCCCGATTCCGTCGTCTCCTTCTGGGCGATATGATACATACATCCGGATGCGGCGGCACTTCCAGAACATTCGCCCACGCTTGCGAAGGACCTCCAGAACAGTATCGCTAGCGAGCTCTACGGGTAAATGGGAAGATTGACGATGTTGAATTTCTCAGTTTCAAACATGAGTCTTTTGATAAAATTTCGCCCTAGCTCCTTCTGAAATATCCCATCAAACCTCCAGGATAATCCTTCGAATCATTTGGGAAACCTGATCTCAGATGGTTCGACCATGAGCCGGTAGCATGTGAGGAAGTATTCCAGCTACGAGAGGGCTTCTCTAATGCGTTCCGATATGACGACGCGATTAGGAACATGGTTACTACAAGAATGCGCCGGAACTACATGACAAAGGGAATCATGAGCTTAAGTTTGCTTGCAAAGTCGTAGTCCAGGTATTGAACTGTGATCTTCTTCTTCTCTTTCAGGGATATAGTCACGGAACCAGCGAGCCATTAGCTGCGCTACCGGCTAGAGTTTACCATGAGCCTTATTAATAACACAGCGGCGGTGGAGCCACCAAGCATAAGGGTGACTAATCTCCTTGACCCCCTTGAAATTCGGATGAGGTACGCCTTGGAGTGCTGTTCTGGACATTTTAACCAGCGCGAGTCTCAAGTCGAGAGAGATGATAGATAGTTGCTCCTTATTAAACAGAGCCAATACGTCAACCTCTGTCGGGTCCAAAAAAGGGGGAGGGGATTCTGAGGCTTCCTGCAGCAACTCGTAATCCGCGACATCTTTATTTATTTCTAGATAGTTGGATACCGTCATCAGTCCCTAATTTAATGTTTCAGAAACATCGAACCACGAGTAATGGTTACACCGAGGATATTCGGGACATGGAAGAACCAGATGAATGGAGGTCCAGTTTCAAGTCTTCAGTAGTGTTGGTCTAAGGCATGTCAATCTTTGGGGCAACTGGAGAAATTCAGCGTCAAGACAGTTGATCATCTTGGTGTCACCCATCCGGTTCTTTACCTTCTCAGCCCTTCACCCACAGGGGTATATGAGCTATCTATATGCAGGGGGGACGATTGCTTGCGTCAGTTGGCTGTCCAAGGTCTGTGGACACTTTCCGACGCAAAGGTACCCAATGCTTTGGACTTTGTCGCCAACATGACCTCTCGCTTCCAACCTGAAGCCTGTGAGGACTGGTTTTCAACTATGCAGTTCATGCTAGAGCGTCACGGCAAAGTTGCCATAGTTCTCAACGCAGAGATCTTCTGCGGAAATATTTGAGATGCTTTAACTTGTCCTGTCGGCAGCTCGAGACTGGTCCGGCGACTACAGGGAAGCACACGACTGGAAGTAATGATCCTTACTAGGCGGCAGATCAATACCGAGCCGGATGCTACAACGCGGGTCGTAGTGGCTCATAGTGACTGACGGATTCCCTCGCATTTAGACAAGGTGCCCGCCCCTACGAAGAGCCGGTGCGGCTAACCCTTCAGGACGGTCCTTCGATCCAGATAAATCAGGTAGAACCTCAGAGTGACCATGTTCTTTTGTGCCCCAAAGGTAATTACAAATAAAGAATAAAACACTTCTCTCTCAGTAACGAAGGCCACGGCCATATCGATAAAAATTCCAATGACTCTCTACATGAAGGAAGCAAGAGTTCAGCCAAGGTTATGAAGAGCAAAGACTCAGGAGCTTTTCAGAGTGTAAGCCTAAGTTCGCCATACGCAAACAAGTCCAATGCCCATTTTTAATCACAATATGACGACCAATATAGAAGAGTCGGATACTCAGTGGTTCAAGAGCTTGGAGTCTATGACACAGGATGTCATGTATAGATACGAAGGCTATACCCGAATTCATACAAGCCAGTCAAGGTCAACAGTGCTGGGTACAGGGTTTACATATACAAAACCCAAGGACAACAAGGCTTTGAAATCACACGTTCAGCGCATCAAGAAGTTTGCTAGTTTCATCCACAGCGAAGCTGATTTTGAGGCCATGAAACTCTTCCGGTCACGACACAGCAGTAGCCGTACAATTGCTCAAAGTCAGCCTCAGTATGAATTTATACGTTTGCCGAGTTGTAACACCAAGCTCCGGGAACTTGTTCCATAACAAGTCGGCTGTGGAAAGAGTTATCAGAAAGGCTAATAAAAAGGCACATAAAGAGCGGGTCGATGGGGGTCGATGGGGTGTGGACATTATCAACATGCCTTTTGGGTGGTCTTACGGCGCCACTAAAGCGTGAGCGATGGTTTGCACGCCATAATGGATTTCACATGTTTGCGTCAACCTCCATCGACGGCCTGCTTGGTTCGCCCAACGACATACTATATCCCTCTCGGTCGAGAGATGTGATTGCAGTAGTCGCGGTTGACGGCCTGGGCGAGTACGCAAGAACCACAACATTGTCATTGTCTCCACACGAAAAAAGACAGAAGATTCAGTGCACCGGGCTTCAGGCTCTCGGTTCCTAACTCGCTCACGACCTGGGCAGGCTCGTCTTTTGCGTGCCCAGTATGTTAGACCCCTAGATCACCTAGCCCGTCGCGTCCCATGTCCCAATAAGGTACCTGCTCGGACGGAAATGTTCAAATCAAAGGTGAGCCCCCACTTGAGTGATTTCCAGAATTGCTCGTCACTCTATATAAAAGGACGAAATCCAATGGCGATCAGGACTTACGGAAGTGACAAAACACACAAGGACGATTAGCACAAACTCATAACTTATCGTGTAATCGACAGCTAATTAAACACTCAGGATTGGTGTAGTACTAATGGAGAAGTCACGCTCGGCATCTAACTTACAGCTTCAAAACTCCGGGCCGTCACGCCCGCCGTCGGCATCGCCCTTATTCTCGCGACGCGAGCTCGGCCTCCGACACCAAATCAGCGACGCACAGGCGGAAGTTGAATTTATCATGGACTAATCCGTAAACCATACGAATACGTGTTGCATTTGCTTTCAATGTCTTGGAGACATGTCTAACTCGTGAATCTGTCTTGTCGCTTTTAGAATGGTTTGACGCCCTTCCTTGTGGTTCATACTCGCTACAACGAATGCCCTCCAAAAAGAATTCTTCCTTTTTCCTGAACGCGAAGATCATTGAAATTCGACTTACGGATGTCGTCTAGTTATGGACGGTTTGGAGCTGCCCTTTCCCCTTCATCAAGAACATCATCCATATCGCGTGTGAAGGTCAGTGACCCAACATGACATTTCCATTTTCAAGTCTTCTCACATAATAACACCAGTTTCAGAACTACATATGATATTCTTGCTACGAGCTTAGTTTTGAGTCAACTATATATCTTCAAATGCCTGAAATACCGTCTCCTTTACTTTCATGACGATATCCTCAATCTCCTCCCTTGTGCTAGTATAGGCCGGCGACAGGAGAACATGATCTCCCTCGACACCATTCTTAGTGCCCGTTCCTGGATACAGGCTGATGCCGAGGCCGTTCAGCCCTCTAGTGTGAACGGCATTAGCGATGCCAGCAGATGGTGGGAATGGGCTCTTGGTTTTTTTGTCAGCAACGAACTCGATCTGTCCAGTCTGTGAGCTTTTGTCATTGCATTCTTGTCTGCTTACTTACTCCCCAGAACAAGCCCTTACCGCGGACATTGCCGACGTACGGATGGTCGTCAAGGTACCTGTGTAGAAGCTCTCCCAGCAGAGCTCCATTCTCCCGTACGTTCTCCACAAGATTCTCTTCGCGGATGATGCGCTGTACTTCCAAGGCCGCGGCGCACCCCACAGGATGGCCTTGATATGTGTGCCCGTGCGAGAAAACTCTGGACGGCTATCAGCGTTGTAAAAGCATGGCATCAAAAGAAGTGCGCATACCCGCTTCCATTCTTCAGGGCATCTGCAACGCGGTGGTTGATCAACATTCCGGCAACCGGTGCATAACCGCCGCCGAGGCCCTTTGCTAGTGTCTGAATATCGGGAGTTATGCCTTCTTGCTGCCAGGTGTGCAACGTTCCGGAGCGGCCCATGCCAGACATGACTTCTGTGAAGGGGTCAATACGATGTGCCCTGCAGCGGGACTGCTCGAGACGTACCGTCTAGAATGAGAAGAGCGCCGTACTTGTCGCAAACTTTTCGCATAGCCTTGAAGTAACCAGGGACAGCAGGAACACAGCCAAGTGTCTATGAAGGCCTTGTTAGTTGAGTCTGCTCAAATGGAGCTATTGAGTTCCGTACCGCTCCAACCACGGGCTCTGCGACAAAGGCACAAACCGTATCCGGGCCAATCTCTTGGAACTTTCGTTCGAGTTCGTCTGCTAGCTGTTGAACATACGCCTCGGTTGTCTGCCCTTCTTTCATCCCCCGGTACGCGTTGCAGGCTGATACGCGGTGGATATTTGGCAAGAGCATGTCCTGGAAGAGGCTTCGTCGGGCAACATGACCGCTCATTGACAGGGATCCCAACGTTGTGCCATGATAGGAGCCTTCGCGGGCAATAAAGTTGATGCGCTTATCTTGCTTTGGGCTGAGTTCCATGTAATACTGGCGTGCCATCTTCATAGCCGACTCCATCGCCTCAGACCCTATAGATGTGCTATAAGCGACATACAAGTCAACTATGGAAGGGAAGGGAAAGATGCTCACCAGAGGACGTAATGTATACTTTCGACATGGCTCCATCAGTTCCATTGATGAGCTCAGCTGCTAGCGCCTCTCCGATGGGATGCCCAAAGAACATAGAGTTGCAGTACGCAAACTTGTCAATCTGCTCGACCATCGCATTCTTGACTCGCTTGTTTTTGTAGCCAATGCATGCCACAGCCGCACCACAAGTCGTATCAATGATCTCGTGGCCGTTGGAGAAAGTCAGACGTTTGCCGTCGGCGGACACCACCTGCATGGGCGCACTTTTGAGGCTTCGGTGCAGGACAGCGCTGGGGCGACTCTCGGCTGTAGCTGCAGAGGTCGAAAACGTTCTGGCCAAAGAAGCCGTCCTCGGCCTCGCCCACTTGCACGAAGGAGGAACAACATGGATGCCGAAGATATTCTGGGCAGACCGAACACTGGTGAGTGTTCTGAAAGGCGTTTTTGACGCGCTTTGGCACAGCATTTTGGGTGGTCGTGAGTGGAAGAAAGCTGCGCGGTGCGGTTTGGCGACAAACCTTTGGCTGAAGACGAGGGTGCAAATAACCTCCCGCTGACCTCCACTTCTACCGGGACCGTTGAAATACGTTCTGAAGGCCGCGAAGAACCGACGACAGCTCATTTATTTACCGAGCTTGTGACCATTGCCACTCGAGCTCTATCCGAAAAGCCGTCGTTGCATCTGGGCTGCATGCAACACACCTCGGGTTTGTGGAGTCGGGCGTATTTGGCGCCCGCACCGCCAAAACTGATGCGTATGCAGCGCTGGCTCCTTGTAGTACATTAATAGTAGGTACCGAGGTACGTGCTGGTATTGTTGAGGCGGACCTGAGGGGATCCCCGATAGAACAGACTCCCTCACGGCCAATTAAGACAGTTGGAGAGCACGAGTGAACACACATTACGCAACAGGGACGGTCATGGTTTGAGTTGGAACCAATGTTGGACAGCTGCCTGCATATCACGCTGCTTACAAGGAATAGATTACATAGTCTACTGAACCCGTTACTGTCAGCATCATCATAGCGAGCGCAGCGACGTCTTCAGTTTCGTAAACAGCTACATGATCTCGGCGATATTCCACCTATGTTATATCAAAGTGATTGAAATAATCATCCAATTGTTTTGGGCGCATCCCTCCAAGGGGATGGGCGCTAGCTAATGGATACGGTCAGCGTCCTGTGCAATGTCAGTTGAATATAAAGTAAACAGCAGGCTTCTTATTTACTAATATAAAAACATATGGTTGGTCTTGACAATTCGACGGCGACAAGAAGATTGGCTGTATTATATGCGGAGGATAATCATGTAGTATATTAATTAGAGTAATAACTGAGCCAGGGGTATGCTCGCACATTAATCACTACATCACCATAAAGGGAAAACGGATGAGGCTGTGCAATTTCTTTGCGAATAGAACGTTTACACTGCATCTCCTTCCTTCCAGCTTCTCTTTTCGATTTCGACTTCCTGGAAATAACTGCCAAACGGCTTAAAGACCTCATGGATGAGGTTACACCACCTCTGGTCTCATCTGAAACCCTCAAACAAGGCCTTTGTGCAGTCCCAGTACTCAGGAAAGAAGCCGCTATTCTCCCAATCCACAATCCCGCTAACTGCCCATCCTCTGGTTCCGTCTGGTCTGGTGACTCGATCAACCAGAATGTTTCGTAAATTCAGGTCCACATGCGTGAACACAATCTCATGTCCTCTCCGAAGATCTCTCCGAGCTGAATCATCCGAATGCGCCAAAAGTTGACTAAAGGCTGCTTCATTTTTGAAAGGCCCTACAGGTTCCCTATCGTGGATCCGTGGATCCCTACAAGCCTTGCCCAAGGTGTTGCAGATGCTGAACCCTGCATTGACAACTTTAGGAATAGCTCGTAGCTGAGACAAAAAGTCTTGCATTGAAGTAACATATTCAGAGAGCATGTCGTGAGCATGTGCAAGAGACACGCCGGGTAGACGTGTGGTTAGAAGGAAGGCATCTTCGGTATTCAACGAATCCACAGACGATGAAATCAGATCTAGAGGTCGAGAAACAGGTAGTGATGTGTATTGGCCGACCATATTGAGAGCGTTGGCTTCATTCCGAATCGCTTCGACAACTCCCCACTTGAGATAGAGTCCAAAAGGAAGTCGTTGGACGGAGAAGGAGCCGCTGCCCCCGTACAGATGCTGTCCAATCTTTCGCAGAAGTTTGTAAGCTGCAAGTCGGGCTTTGCTCGGAACCATAAGCCATGCTTGAAGGCAGGTGGTCGGCAGAAACCGAGGAGACACAAGGGAGCCAGCTCGTACGTGTTGTAAACCAGTTGTTGTCGGCAGAGATGACGGGACTCTCTCATCTCTGGCGATCTTCCTGCCGACCTCAAGCCAACGGTGACTTGGGGCCAACCTTGCATGAGTCCCTATAAATCGAGCGTCTACCTTTGGAATGCCAGAGCGGGAGTGATCACCCAATAGCGGGTAAGAACCGTCAATATGGATCATTTCTTCAAGGGTCCCAATTAGACACGGACTTATCCTATACTCCATACAATGTTAAAATCAAAGCAACATGACGGCGCCAAGCCCAACTCACTTCAATCATAGAGGGCTGTAACCGATCCAGTTTCAGTATTCCCTTCGCAAAGGCTTCGGCTGCTGATTTGCGGACAAGCCAGTGACTGTGGTGAGGGAACATGCGCTCCGGTTGTCGAGCGTAGGCAAGCCACCAGTCACGGTAAGGCGGGCCAAAGAAGGCACCCAGCATTTCGAAGATCCGGGGCTTGCGTATGAGAAGGGTCAGTAGCTTCCAGTGAGTTTACGGTAGATTCGGATGTACCTCAGCATCGAGCCAACGAGACGGGGCCGGAAGTACAGGAAGGACGACTACCGAATCCGTGAAGCTACCTGTTCTCCCAGTGATGCAACATTTCGCTCCGTCTCGTCAGGTGATTTGGGCTCGGATCTCGTCGTTTATCGCTGACGGCGAACTGCCATACCCAAAAACTAGTGCTTGTGTCAATGCTAAGCAAGGTTGACCGAGCAAAATGATGTCTTACTAGAGTCCACGACAAAGGACCAGTCAGATACGAGGGCGAGAATCTCAGCCCTCCGGTCATCACCGGAACGACAGGCTCGGAGGACATGAGCAGCAGCCAGCCGGAGGTAAAGGGCCTCGGAGACAAAGGACTCCAACAACGGGCCCGACGGATGTGGCAGCCCGGTTTGATTCTGAGTAAGAGACAGCGCCTCTTCAACGGTATGCTCGGCCTTCGGCTCCATATTACGGCCCGAACAGCGGGATGACAATAGATGGAGGTAAGAAAGTTAGGATCAGGACTAGATGATATGCGTGCGTGCGGGGTGACTCGTCGTTCTAACACATCTAACACAGACATTCCCTGCGCAGACTGGCATAAGGATTCGCGCAAAAATACTGGGGAGAAGCGGCGTGAACGAACACCGTTCGGTAATGGGCCGGGTTTAAGGGGACTCAGCTTGGAGTAGTCATCTCGGAGGGCTCCCGACGGGCACCTGGGGACATTCGGGAGGGCGTTACATTACATGGATCTCAGGCCAAGGGCGTCGCAGGCCCCAAAGGAAGAATACACTACAATCCCAAAGGACTGAAATAAGATCATAGCATAATAACACTAGGTAAGGTTCAAGACTATACTCAGCTTCGAAAATCTATAAAGTAATGGAAGGCACTCAAGGATGGAAAGATGATGATATAAATTACCCACTAAAATAGACCGCACCCCGCTCACAGCAGAGCTCGGGCTGAGTCTCCGGAGGGCTGCCGGAGGACTCCCGGAGGACTCCCAGAAAGCATCATGAGGTCTTACATTCGGACAAACCTGATGGTGTTCTCTGATGGCGTTCAAATAGCATCTCAGCACTTGCAGGTAGCCTATTCTGAGACCCCTAGACTTGATCCGTAAGAAACACCTTGCTGACAAACCGTCGTCTCTTCGCGAGGGAATGTTCTCCTGTTGTTCCAGCCCGCCCTGTGATATGTTCCTTGGAGGCTTTTCCCATAGCCCGGACGCCATTTGGGATATTGCAGCCGCTAATTAAATAGGTCCGCCAAAGGATCAGAAATCATGTAAGTTCGTTCGTGGATTAACAAGGCCGTCACGTGGCAACCGCAACAAAACTTCCAGTGCAGGTTAAAAACGCACCTGAGTCACCGCGTTGCACGACCTGCGTCTATCAACATCTCCGTTCCGCAACACCGCCACTAAGTCATTAAATCATGGACAAACACTCTGCAGCAACAGGCACTATAGGTGACCTGCTGGCTACCGCATCCGTAGACATGGCCAAGTACGAGGCACTCTACAAGCACTTCCACGAGCATCCCGAGCTCTCAAATCTCGAGGCCCAAACCGCCAAAACGGTTGCAGACCAACTCTCGCAGCTCCAGGCCTTCAATATCACCACCAACATCGGCGGCCATGGCCTCGTCGGCGTACTCGAGAACGGCCCGGGTAAGACCATCCTCTTGCGTGCCGACATAGATGCGCTCCCCATCTTGGAGGCAACCGGCCTCCCCTATGCCAGCTCCGTCACCATGCCCGACGTCGAAGGCGTCATGCGACCTGTGATGCACGCCTGCGGCCACGATATGCACATGACGTGTCTCCTTGCAGCGGCTGAAATACTCGTGAAGCTAAAGCAACAGTGGAGCGGAACGTTGATTATACTGTTCCAGCCTGCAGAGGAGCGTGGCACTGGAGCAAAGGCCATGGTAGACGATGGTCTATACGATAGACACAAGATCCCCGTGCCGGACTTTTTGCTTGGTCAACATGTTATGGCGATGCGGGCGGGGAGTGTAGGGTCGAAGAGTGGGACTATTATGGCGGGCGCGGATAGTATGAAGATTACTTTGTCTGGAGTTGGCGGACACGGTTCGCAGGTGAGGGACCAGATCCAAAGATCTTACCTACGGTCTTCGACAGCTAACAATGATATTCATAGCCACACCGGACGATTGACCCTGCCGTTATGGCGGCTCATGTCGTGGTACGTCTCCAGTCAATCGTTAGCAGAGAGATCAACCCGAGCGACATTTCCGTCATAACAGTCGGGAGCTTACAAGCCGGTCAAACGGAGAACGTCATCGCAGATTCAGCAGAAATCGGCCTCGACATCCGCAGCGTGCGGCCGGAGACGCGTGAGAAGCTCATAGCCTCGATCCGACGAGTAGTGAAAGCCGAATGTGCAGCCAGCGGTTCGAGTGTCGCGCCCGTGTTCAGGATGACTCGGCACTTGCCAGTTACAGCGAACGACGAGTCGATGATGGAGACTTTGTCAACGAACTTCAAGGAGCATTTCAAGGGCGACTTTGACGCAAATATTTCAGCAACTACCATTGCAGAGGACTTCTCCGTCCTTGCATCGTCACAGGGAAAGCCGTCTGCTTTTTGGCATTGGGGGGGGATAGACGAGGGGTTATGGGATCAGAGACTGGAAGAGGGGAGGTCGGATGACATCCCTGCTAACCACACGGCAAGGTTTGCACCAGTCATACAGCCGACGATGCGGACGGGTATTGATGCCCTTTGCGTTGCGGCTCTGGCGTTCTTCAGGAAGGTGTAGCATGACTACACCGAGGTCGCTACGAGATGGTCTCTGGTTAGTTTCTCAGAGCCGGATACGAGGGAGTCACCTGTCCAACAGTACAAAACTTTTCTCTCGACGTCACGGAACATTAACACTGTTCATTCCGAAATTAACAGGGAGTTCCCTAATTTAACCTCAAGCCACTTGACAAAGCGGCCCGGCACTTGGTCCCAACGATTGAATTGTACATTGTAGTCTAAGATTCCATCGAAGTATTGATTTGGCTCTGACCCACTGGCCCACAAACATCCTGCTTCCCTTTCCTCCCCCTAACCCCAGCACTTAGGCGTTCGATGGCGGTGAAGATTTCAAAGTGAGAAGAATCAGGTCTTTTCCCTCGTCTCCGGTAGTGTTCCACCGCAGCTCGTAAATTCCATCCGTATCAGTTGCCACCGCGTACCACAGCGTCTCCATCTCACCGCCGGTGCCTGTAACGTAGATGAATGTGCCATAGAAGCCGAAATTACTGGTGATTAGGTTCGAAGTGCTGTTCTTGGAAGGATCCACGAGCGCGACGGCATGCGAGGACGACGAGGCCGCCGGCACGGAGAAGGTAAGGTTGGACCAGGTTGGGGGATCGCTGGAATCACCAAGGTCGGTCGTGTTAGGGGCGCCAGTCCAGACGCCGTCGTCATCCGAAGTGACTTTTGGTTGTTCAGTGAGCGGAAGTATCAAGTGTCGGGTTGAGAGTACTTACAGATTACAGGAGCCGCCTCGGTGTCATTAAGGAAATCATATCTACCGAGATATGCCGATTCTTCAGCGAGGTCAGTTGACAGTCTTTTTTTAATTTGGCATTAAGAATCAACTTACTTCCTGAGGAGATCAACGGCATTCCGCCGATGCTCTCGCCATAGGCGTATATCTGGAAAGGATCCGAGGTGGTTGCTCTTGGCATGACACCCGCATGGGCAGTCGCCACGAGCGCGGCAGAGAGCAAGTAGAACAAGGTAGGACGATACATGGCTGATGATCAAAGAATGATTGCGCTTTCAAACAATTGTGCCCAAGATCTGTTGGGTCCTGACGAAAAGTGCGTTATCAACGGCAGCGTTGCAATCCTTAATAGTGCCCCAACAACGCGGTTACCACTAGGCAAGTTCGTCAGGTACACACAGAGGCCGCGTCACCTTGACAGCAACTGTAATAAAGGAGTCGTGGACTCTGGCGGCAAAAATTGCTGCCGACGGGCATGAAGCCCAGATCGGTCCAGTTCGCGATGTCACCATGGTGGTGCCCATGTCCACGGAGCCCCCGTGGCCCACCGCAACCCCGGCTACAGTTACTCTGGGACAAGGGGACCTAGAGTTAAAAAGAGAGAAAAAAAGGGATAAAATGCCGGGGACCAAATTAGAGCGCCTCGCGTATCTCAACCTGGAACGCATAGGCCCCTTTTGCAAAAACGTACGCGCATACGTCAGCGTCTTTTTTGCAAACCAACTGCGTACGTGCACCGCGACAAGCTACGCGTTGGTTCGCAGACGCCGGCTCGGATTCTGCTTCCCCGTGACTGCACGGCCTTAAGCAACTGCCGGCGAGGTTGCAATCACACACACGTACCACTTGCTATAGTTCATTGGGCGCAAACGGCTATTCAGGGGCTCATACCAAAGAGCCATCGTCATAGTACCTTCAGTGTATCGTTGCGCAAACTCTCTTGCAAAAGGCAACACCAACGACGAATACCCACATACACGCCCTTGGTCCCAACATGCACGGCCAATCCAAACCACGAGTTACTGCCTTGATAAGAGTAGACTCGTAATAATACAAATACTGACCCTCATCTGAGCCTCAGCCATCACTCGAACTACAATAACTCCCTATCCTAGCAACTTTAAACTTTGCTCTTACGTATCTCTTAAAGAAGATCGAGTAAGAGTCCAAGGCTGAAGTGATATCGTTACGAGACATCGGCCGGTGTAACTGCAGGGAAACCAGCCCGTCATGGTCAGCGACGTAACAATGTTGTGGAGCCCTTCCCTCGATCCCGTCTCCGAGTCATGCCTAGTGTATCACGGAGATAAGGTATACTGTATCTAAGGAACCCGGCCGTGTATGTACGGCAGGCCTCCGCTGACAACGGAGATATGGGCTGAATGTGAGACAACTCACAAATGACCACCTTGGCTTCGGATTGGAGGCGAAGAACCGGGAACGATACGAAGACGTTGTCGTATAAGAGAAAGCGTGTGTGACCTCCAATCTTCAATTCAGTGCAACTCAGTTCCGTTGACAACCTTCATTTTCTTCATTTGAGTTGGAGCATTCCCAGCCATGCATTCACCTTCATCTTTCATGCTTCTAGCTGCAAAGCTGGCTTCAGCTGCTTCTGCAGTCAGGTCCTCGGGCAATGGAGCTTCTTTACCTCCCTCTTCTCTTCTATCCCGTGCAACAGCATGCGACAGAAACACTGCGTCCACAAGATCAGAGTGGTGCGATTATTCCATCGACACCGACTACACGACGGAGGCCGTTGACACGGGAAACACCCGAGAATACTGGCTCGAACTGACTGATGTCACTGTGGCCCCTGATGGCGTCTCACGCTCAGCCATGGCCGTCAACGGATCTATCCCGGGCCCCACGCTCTTTGCCGACTGGGGCGATACCGTGGTCATTCACGTCACGAACTCACTCAGCACCTCCATGAACGGAACAAGCGTGCATTGGCACGGCATCCGTCAGAACTATACCAACCAGAACGATGGCGTGACGGCCATCACCCAATGCCCCATTGCTCCCGGGGAATCAATGACCTACACCTGGAAGGCCTTGCAGTACGGCTCAGCCTGGTACCACTCTCACTTTGGGCTTCAGGCCTACCAAGGCATCTTTGGCGGCATTATCATCAACGGCCCCGCTACTGCGAACTACGACGAGGATCTTGGCATGGTCTTTCTGAACGACTGGGACCACCAGACGGTTGACGAGCTCTATTCTACGGCTCAAACGAGTGGTCCCCCTACTCTAGACAATGGACTCATCAACGGCACAAACGTCTGGGAGGATGATGACTCGACCCAGCCTCGGTTCAATGTATCATTCACCTCGGGCACAAGCTATCGTATGCGACTTGTCAATGCGGCTGTGGACACGCACTGGAAGTTCTCTATTGACAACCATACCATGACTGTCATTGCAGCAGACCTGGTACCTATCGAGCCGTTCCAAACCACTTTTTTGAACTTGGGAATGGGTATGTGTTTTCTTCACAAACGCAAGCCCTCGGAAACTAACATCATCACCAGGCCAAAGATACGACATTATAGTTGAAGCCGATCAAGCAGATGTTGCAGACAACTTCTGGATGCGTGCCATCCCACAAGCGGCGTGCTCGGACAACGAAAGCTTGGACAACATCAAAGGCATCGTGTACTACGGCGACAGTCCTTCAACCCCTTCCACCGACGCACACTCGTACACCGACAGCTGTGACGATGACACGGGAAGCATCACGCCGTATATCTCACACGACGTGTCAGACCCCCAGTGGCAGGACCTAGAGACCGCCACTATCGGTAAAAACTCTGCCGGTCTGTTCAAGTGGTACCTCAACAGCACCAGCATGCTCGTAGAATGGGCCAACCCCACCCTGACTTATGTTCTTAATGGCATTACTGAGCACGAAATTGACGACGCCGTCATTGAACTCAGCGAGGCGAATCAGTGGGTGTACTTTGTCGTCGAAACCGCCCTGGGCGTGCCTCACCCTATTCATCTCCACGGCCACGACTTCTTCGTCCTTGCCCAGGGATCCGGCACGTACTCGTCGTCTGTGACGCTGAACACTTCCAACCCGCCACGAAGAGACACGGCCATGCTGCCTTCCTCCGGGTACCTAGTCATGGCATGGAAGACGGATAACCCCGGCGTCTGGCTGATGCACTGTCACATTGGGTGGCACACGTCGGAAGGATTTGCAGTCCAGTTCATTGAGCGCCGCAGCGAGATTGCCGGGATTTCGGATGCCAATACATTAGATGATACTTGTACGAGCTGGTCTACTTTCGAGGAGGAGTACGAGGTTGAGCAGGAAGATTCCGGTGTGTAAGACAGCCGGGTTGAATAGAAATGCATTAGCCCAGTGTTAGCGAATTCTAGAGTTTCTACACTAAGATTGGTGTCTTTGCACTAATAACGACTCATGTGAAGTACGAGCTTTACTATTAATATGAAGTGCTTGCTTTGAAATTAGTTGGTATAAAGATGGGGAATATTTCAGACTCCAATTTCGAATGCTGCACCAGGCCTCCAGCCCCAACAAACTGAGTGGTACTCAGCTAATCTGTGCTAAAGGTCGACAGGCATTTGAGCAAGCTAGAGAAATTGTACTAGATTAAAGCAGAGAAAGAAGAGAAATCGAGGAAGCAGACAAAGAAATACTACTGCTCTCTTTCATCTTCCCATGTAGTTCATCATCATGGCCCACAAATGCTAGCCAACCATCACACAACTCAGATTCATCTCAATAATGACAAGCTTAAACCAAAAGGCTCATTTATAAACGGCTGATCTACTGTCGACAAATGTATACACAAGAAGAACGTCTATCTATTCAAATATGTATTGTCACGTTCATAAGTCACAGTTGCACTACACATTGGCGGAAGACGCGTTCGCATTTGCCATATCTAGAAAAGCCACGAGTATAGTTTTGTGTGTTTATTTATAGTGTTACAGCCTTACTCCGTGTTATCAGATAGGTCAAAGCAATGCAGTAGACAGCATACGACATCATTTCATCTACGTACCTCAGCTCAATATACCTTGGAGCGAGATTTTCCAAGTTATGTATCCCTGCGGCCCAGTTCCTTAGGGTTTTTGAAAATGGTGACTTTTTTTAGCGGCTATTGCCTATTCGCTCTACCCTTCGCAGACGAGGAGATGGTGTTGATGCTGACATTGGGCAGCGCCTGTCTTCCTTTCTGCTCGATTAACCATCGAGCTTTGAATATGGTTAGATCAGGTTTATTGAGATGCTCTTCCGACCACAGTGTCAATCTCTTGGGTTGTACTTGCCTGTCACCGCGTTCTTCTACATCCATCGTACCAAGGCCTTCCTAATCATGGCACCCTGGGTTATCGGGCATCAACTAGCTTTATTCCTTTCGCGGCCAACGAGCATGTCCTCCAGTCTTTGTGATTAACAAAGCGATTGACGAATATCTGTGAAATTTTGTGGATCGTGGTCGCATTCTTTACAGGCTCCTCACAAATATAGGTCAAGACTGTTCAGTCTCTAAAGTTCAATTACAATCACTTGTTGATGTTCCTCATCCTTCAATCCACCCACAACTGCCGCGTTGATCATGGTTGTCCTCCTTCCCCTCCGTTCTTCTCTTTGACCCAAAGCAGAACGCATCAGCTTCTTCGCCCAAGCGCCCAGGAGCCAGAGCATCATGCCAAGCACAACCTCCAGTCCCCCATCGCCCACCATGACCTTCGAATACCCCCTCTCAACTCAATAAACTCTATCTCTTCTCGTCCGCGGCCCGCATGAATATGTCCAAATACCACCATTCGTGGCTGCGCTCTCGCTACCTCCCTCGTCAAGTTCGGACAGCCCTTCCCCTCAAGGTCCAAATACCCTTTCGGAGGGCCGTGGGTAAGCAGCACATCGGTTCCCTCGGGCACGGTACCGGTCCAGACATCTCTAATGGGTGTATATTGAAATGCAAACGTCCCAAATTGCGGTGTCCACGGAGACCCGAAAATGCTCAACCTCCGCTGATTGGCGAACTCGAGCGTCCTAGACGAGTTGTTCAGCTAAACAAGATCGTGCCAGTCTAGGTCCGCGCGCGACTATCCCTCAGTTTCGCAGATCCTGTTTGGGAATCTCGCCACGTACTCAGGGTCGAGGAGCCTGTCGTGATTCCCAGCAATGACAACTTTGTGTCTATGCGGCAAGGACGCCAACCAATCTAACTGCGCTTGTAGGCCCTCAAAGGAGCCTTCGTTAGTTAGGTCGCCAGCATGAAGGAGAAGGTCGCCGTCAGGAACCTGAGGTTGGGTCTGGTGCGTGTCCGAGATGCAGACGACAGTGGTGGAATTAGCATCGGCGGGAAGGGAAGCGGATCGACGGGGCTTCCGACGATGGAGCCAGCGCGCAAAGAAAGTTGCAGGTTCACGGCAGAACTGTTGCCGCAGACTCGGCCGCGGTGGTGCCCAAGTTGCGATGCCAGGCGTCATCACATCCTTTATCTACGCTTGCTTGTTTGAGACGGCCTTTTAATGAGCCCGACACAGGCGATGCCTTTGCAGGCACGATCACGACAGTGTGCACGTGACCGAACTGGCAGGTGACGTAAACTTCCGCGGCAGTCTCAGCGCTCGGAAGTGAAGAGCGTCCGTACTTTTGCTCCATACAGCCTCATCTCATCACGACCACGCTCCGAGGCACGTCCAGACAATGCAATGGAAGTTGTACAACGGCCTTCATCTCTGGGTGAGGAGAGCCGTCAAGTTGTATAAGCACCGGCCTTCATCATCCGCCTACGCAGCTCCCACCAAGGCAGCCTCGATAACGAACAAGGACAACACCCTCCTCCCCCAACTCCCAGAGACCTCCTCGCAAACCGCGTCATCTATGAAATCCCGCTCCTCGACCGCAGCCGTAACCGCAGCGTCGATCGCGACACAGATACCCCGCTAGCCGCGCTCTATCGCATTTATGAGCACATCGTTCTCGATCAGCACATTGAAATCCGGAACGAGATCGAGGCATTCTGGTACCACGCCGACTGGGCCGTCCGCAACATCCCCGACCCGCGTGACCCAGATCCCGAGCGCTACGCCTGCCTCGCCTGCATCCCGGCGCTCTTGTGTTTGGCTTTCAACAGGAGAATCGAGCTGGGAGTTCCCCGCCACGCGCCGCCCATCTTCACCCGCGACATGTTGGACGAATGGAGGGCCCATCCATTTCGCCTAGGACACTTTGAAGACGCTTCTGGTTATTCTCGAATGCGGTCAAGAGCTTACCGCGCCGACTGCCTCTACCGTGTTGTTTGACATAGCGAGTTGGTGATGTCCTGCCCTATCGAATTACGTGTGCCAGTCGATGGCCCGGCGACCGTACGCCTCATATGCCTCGTCCACCCGTCGGAGCACCTCATCGGTCATGATCTTGTTGAAGTGCTGACACCACTGTCGAACCCTGCGTATACCCACAGTCTCTCGCACGCCTTCCCGGAAACACTCATGCAGGTACACCACCGCGTCCGTCAGATCATATGGCCGTGGGTCTGTATCACACAAGCGGTTTAACTTCCTGCAGAACGCATACTGCCACGGCGCCGCGTACACCTTGAGCCCCCCACGTTCGAAGACGACGGTCCCCGCACGGCTCCCGACAATCGCAGCCATCCTTACCGTGTAGAAAGCCAAGGCGGTATTATCGAGGCGGCGGATGGGCTTGTAAGCCTCGTCCAGGCCGCGGGGCGAGCATGGAAGTGGCGAGGGGACAAGATCATCACGCCTGGTTTCATATGTTCTCATCGTTGCATCTTGACTGGACCAGAGGAGCATATTCTCCTGCAGAAACGCCAACTTGTCGAATCGCAGGTAACAGCAAACAGCAAACTAGAGAAGGGACTTGCGCGTTTGTAGACAAACCAACTCTGGCTAGGGACACACAAACGGCTCACGCCGTGGTACGAGATGTTGCATTCCTGCATCTGAGGCAGGTATTTAGCTCCCTGTACGGCCGTTTCGCACAACCGTTGAGGTATCATACACGACTTGCATCAAGAGAACGTGGTCAGCAAAGAACGTTGATTTGAGATGGCGCAGCGTTGCAAATCAGGCAGTGCGCAAATGGGGAGTCTTCCCCGTCAAGCGGCCCGAAAGATGCCTTGCTACCTCGAGCTTTCAAGCGTCAGCCACCTACGTGGCCATTGGACTAATTGGTGAGAAATCCCAGCCTCATGGGTCGGATGCATATGCTAGTGAGCCTTGAAGGAAACTGACCTCATTCATATTGGTGACTGTTTCGAGCTGGTCAAGCGAGTCATCCTAGAATAGTACAAACACCAATAAACAGCTTTTCAGCCAAGTCCATCATCCTCTATGAACTTTTTGCCTAGAAACAACCGCATCCCGATATAAAACAATGCTCATCTGCCACTCCTCCGTTTCACCAGGCTTCACCGAGCTCGCACCTTCTCCTTAGCCAAAAGCTACCAAGAGCTGAACCGCCCAGATCCATGCCCAACAATCATACGGTCGTGCTTATCAAGGTATTGTTCGCTTCGATGAATGATCAATTGCATCACATTACTGGCCGTCATAGGCGCGCTCCTGAGATGTCTAACCGCCGAGTTCGATACATCATTATCCTCAACGCCAACTTGCCATTTTTTAAGCGACAGACGCAATCACAAGCTCTGCGACACCCTCCTCCTCGGCTCGCACCGTAATCTTCGTCGTAACACCTGATTTTGAAGAGTACGCCATCCGGACGTTGGCAACCACCCGGCCACCACCAACAGTCTTGCCCAAGAGCTTGAGCGTGTGCGTTGTCTGGTTGACGGGAACATCGGTTCCTTCCAGGGGTTGCAGAGACAGCGTCTTGGTGAGTTGCTCGGTAGCCTCTGTTCCACTTATTAGTCTCGTTACATACCAGATCGAGGGGTTTCAACGTACCGGCAATGCTGTTCATGCTGCTCAATTGGAAAGTCTCCTCAGCCTCCTCGCCAGAAGCGCCAACCTGCTCCCAAATATGGCTGAAGTTGCCAGCAAATGCGGGAATCACGTAGTCGCTGCCAGCAAGGTCGAACTCGGATACCTCATATTCATCATCATATCCGCTGTCCTCAGGATCGCCAGTAGAGGGATCGATTTCCTTGCTAGTGAATTTAAGGATATTGGAGAAAGTCGAAACAGGTAGGGAGCCCTCTCCGTTGAGCTTCTTGAAAGCCACATACACCTTTCCAGGCTCGTCAGTGGGAAGCTTCTCGGCCTGGATGATAAAAACCTCCTCGAGTTCTTCGTCATCTGCCGGAGTAGCGACAACCGAAACATTCTCCAGCACAGTGTCAGGAAGAGTGTTCTTGACCTCGTACTGAAGCACAACGTGCTCCTTGAAGATGTGCTTGACCAGAGTAACAACATACTCCGTCTCGGCCTCAGTAAGCTCAATGAGGGGAGAAGACTTGAGCACGCTACCAAACTCCTTCATCTCGGGAATGTCCATCAGCTCCTGGGCGTACTTCTGGGCCTGGACAGATGCAGATGCCGCAGCCTCGGCGCCAGTTGAGGCCGACTTGGTAGGGCCAGCCTTGGGGGCCTTGAGCGTGGGGGTCGTGGCGGTTAGCTTCTTCGTGCGGTCCTCGGCATCGGCCTGCTCTCGAGTGACAACGGG
Source organism: Neonectria magnoliae (assembly GCA_037954305.1). Taxonomy (NCBI): domain Eukaryota; kingdom Fungi; phylum Ascomycota; class Sordariomycetes; order Hypocreales; family Nectriaceae; genus Neonectria; species Neonectria magnoliae. The sequence goes on along the minus strand of JAZAVK010000084.1, from coordinate 63,015 downwards.
GATCTTGGTGATGTCGAAAGGTGCGTTGAAAGCGGATTTGTCGTCCGAAGTGACGTACATGACAAGCTGCTGCTCGAAGTACGGGAGGGAGAACATATTTTCTACGGCGAGTTAGGAATGCTATAGACATGAGTATGGTGGAAGACTTACCGTTTTTCACAAATCTAATCGCCATCTCGTCATCCCCTTCGGCCATAAGCTTGAGGTTCAAAGCAGCGCGGTCTCGAACTTCGTCATCAACATCGTCCAGGCATCGAGTGAGCAGAACCTTGACGCTCTTCTTGACCTCAGGATCCGACTGACCAACACCGAACTTGGCAAGAGCAGTGACGGCGGCGGCTCGCACAATCGCATTCTCGAGCACAACGCGATTGTAGATGTATCGGATGTACTTGGTAGGCTGGGCGGTCTTGGGACCCTCGAGACCAATGAGATGCAGAATTCGAACAGCCAGCTTGGTAAACTCGCAGTCTTCGATAAACTCGCACAGATGCGCCAGCGCCTCGTCCTTGGAATCCGGAACAAACTTGATCAGGTCGAACATGCTCTCAACAACAGCCCGCTTGAAGTCGTAGCCGCCCTCGTCACGCAGAATGCCACTGAGGAAAGTAAGCATGCCAGCCTGCTTGCTGGGGAATTTCAGACACAGCGTTCGGATAGCCTCAACAATGGTGATCTTAAACTCGTCGGTGATCTCGGACATGAAGGTCGAAATCTGCTTCATTAATCGGTCGACGCTAGCCTCGTTTCCGGTCTTGAGCAGGGTGGTGATAGCGAAAGTAGCAATGGATCGGTTGCTGTTGGAGATGAGAAGCTCGATGTCGTGATTACACACAAGAACAGCATTGGGCTTGAAGGTAGCGAAATTGTGGAGGATACGCAGAGCGGCGAACTTGGTGACGGCTCGGGGAGACGTCAAGAAGAGCTGCAGGACATGTACAGCCTGGGTGACCTCGGCATCGGTAACGTCTCGCATGTCGCAAATAGCCTTGGCGGCCTCGAAGTTGACCATCTCGCTCTTATGTCGCAGCCAGCTGTCCAGAAGCTGCATCATAGGCTTCCTCAATGAAGGGTCCTCCTCGGCAAGCTGGGCAGCAAGTCGAACAAGCATGACAATCGCGGCGGGGTTCTTAAGGGCACCGGCAGCACCGAAATGCTGAACCATCTTGACCAGGGCCATACGGTCGTGCATGCGCATTTGGTACAAGAGTCCGACGGCGTGGTATTGTGACATGGTCGAGTGGTTCATGGGGATCTGGCTACTGGAGGTAGAGAAGCCGAGAGAGAAGCCACCGGAGGACTTGCTGGAAGCGGCAGCTTCTTGGGTCTCGCTCTGCCATCGTCGAACGACATCCTTGGCGATAGGGAGCAGGTGGTAGGAGGAAACCAGGGCAGCGGAAGATACCGAGGGGTTCTTATCCACGATCGCAGTCTTCATGACACGCTCGATGGACTGGACGGTGGTGGCCTTTTGGTCTGGTCAGCATCCAAGGGTGCGGCCAAGGGTGGCGGCGGTGGAGATGTTCCCAGCCCAGGCAACCTACATCGATGATTCGGCAGAGGGCGCGAATGGCGTTGGGTCTGTAAATAGCGTCGGTGCTACCGCCGGTGTCCTTCATGATGGTGCTAGTGACCATGATAATGTCCTCGGCGGAGTTGGCGAGCTCCTTGATGACAAGGTGGACCATCTGGCGGAGGCTGGCATCCTTGTTCTGGAACAGCTTCGAGATGCCGAAGAAGAGGGTCGTGGCTTCGTTGGTCGGGAACTTCTCCCCGGTGTAGAGGAGAAGGGCGATCTTGGTGAGGAGGATGCGACATCGTCGGGGCTGGATAGGGGAGCTGTTGAAGAGACGTGCTGTCCGCCAGTTTAGCTTCAATCGTGGGAGAACCGGACGGGGAGGGGAATTGCGCGCGACGGACCTTCCTGGAACACCTGGGTGCGATCTACCCTCACCAGCCCGAGGTCTGCGTCTTCGTCCTTCTTGCCGTAACTCATGCTGGGCAGCTGGGTTGGTGAGTCTAGTGGAGAGTGGCTTGGTGGTTTGGCCCGGTCTCGAGAATCACCACGTCGCAGTTACGCTCAGGGATGGGATGGTGCCGCGTCACGTGATCCTTATCGCTGTCTTATCGGTACAGGGATTCGTGTCAACTTTCAACCCGAATGGCATCTTGAGATGAATTCAGCCTTGACTGGTTGCTTCCCGACAACTCGTGACCCATTTTATAGGGGGCTTTCAATTGTATTCGAATGATGCTAGACAGTCTGTGGGATCAGGGTACCCTCTCTGAATTTATTGTCAGCAATCCTCACTATCGCGGTACTTCCGCCCTATCCACTAAGCCACCACAAATGATGTTCGTCATGGTTCTCAAAGACATTAGCAGGGAGTTTTTTATGACTTGTTCACAGTTGGTAGTGTCTGCATTGTCTTTATGTGAGACTCGAAGCAGCATCTTTTCTTGTGGTTGAGAGTGGATAACTTCCTTGTTCAGAGTACGGCACTTCGACACAAGTATCTAGAACTATTCCACGCCCTTACATCAGCTCTTCGAGGAACGTCTGAAGTCCAGTACTAAATTTCAAGTGTGTTTCGTAGGTTAGCATTCTAGTAGCCAGTCCAAGAGCCCTCGCAGAGTTCTAATTACCGCCGTGGGCCAGATGCTGTAATGTGACGAGACATCATGCTCAACGCCGAATATCCACTCCCGTGTCTCCGAGTTCTCGGCCGGACCCAATTTTCGCGCTGCAGCTTCACAGCTCTCCAGCCCGCCATCCCCCTCTGACCCTCTGACAAATCCTACCACGACAAAAACCGTACAACAATGAAGGCTGCGATGCGATTGCCCCTGCGGCTGGCTGCGCCCCGGCACGCCAATGCCCCGGTCTTCCTCCGCTCGCTTCACTCCACGATCGCGAAGCCGGCCAACGTCGCTCCGGTCGTCGGCACCGGCGCGCCACCTGAGGCCCCGAGCGAGGTTCCCAGCGCCACCGAGGTCAATGTGCACCAGCGCGTCGCCAGGAGGAGGCGACAGGCGGAGATGCTGAAGCATGCCAAGGAGCTTCGCACCGTGTCCGCTGGCAAGACCGGTACTCTAACGAAGAGATTCTGGAAGGATGTTTTGGTCAAGGAAGTGAACGGTAAGTTGGGACGGGTGTCGCCATGTCCGGCGATGGCAGCACTACCCTTGGGGGATCTAGTGGATGATGGCTGACGAGTGATGTTGGACAGGAGCCCTAGAAGTCCATCTCGATACACGACCTCTACGACACCCAACCACGAAGGAGGTTGTCCGCCTCCCGCTCACGAAGCCCGACCTCGCATCCGCCCTCGCGCTGGAATGGGACCTCCTGACGTCCGCCCAAGACACGACCAGACAGCATCTAATCCCGCTGACCAGCCTCGTGTGCCGAGCGGTAGACATTGCGGCGGCTGATGCGCAAGCCGGGTCTGCGATATCGGAGGTTCGAAACTTCATCGCTACGAGCCTGTTGAAATACCTAGACACGGACTCGATCCTCTGCTGGGCGCCACCGGCTGGAGAGTACGACAATCGAAACGATGCGGGAGAGTCGCTCCGGGACGTCCAGAAGCGCACGGCCGAGGAGATTGTGTCGTTCATGACGACGCATGTCTGGCCAGGTATCACGATCCGGCCTGTCCTGGACGGTCACGAGATCTTCCCACGGGACCAAGAGCCCGGCGTGCGCGAGGTGATCCAGGGCTGGATCGTCGGACTCGACGCCTGGGAGATCACCGGGCTGGAGCGAAGCGTGCTCGCGGGCAAGAGTTTCATCGCGGCGGCTCGGTTCATCACGGAGTGGAGCAATGGCTCCGTGAGCAGAGGTCACCACAACACGGGCAAGAAGTTCGGCGTGGAGGAAGCGGCCGTGGCTACGAACCTGGAAGTGAACTGGCAGACGAGCCAGTGGGGAGAGGTGGAGGACACGCACGACGTCAGCAACGAGGATGTGAGGAGGCAGCTGGGCAGCGCTGCACTGCTGGTGTCTGGGACCAAGGAGAGTTCGTAAAGACGTTCGTTGCCCATCACAAATGGGGTAAAGGAGTGTACGACCACCGGCCACTTGTACCAGCATTGCCAGCTTGTACACTACGGTTCAAAAGCATGTATTATGTAAAATAAACCTGTGAAACGAGGAGGTGAGAGTGATAAACAAGTCACAACAGAGGTGCAACGTTCTGCTACGGAGTCATTGACATATATGTTGATGCCAGTGGTGATGCGCGCAGTCGACGGGTTCTCGTACTCATGTCCATGCAGATTGAGAGGCGCTCTGTGACGCGGGTGGTTGATGAAATTGATTTTGGCGTGGGCCAACTAACAGGCGGCTCCCATGCAGCCAGCACTCAACAGGACTGCAGACTTGAGATTGTAGAGAGGCCAAAGTACCTTTGTATTCGGTCATCTCAAGCAAGAATAGAGCTAGACTACCACGTACACATAAAGAAGGCGCCAAAATTTAAACCTACAAAAATGTCACTGGTGTATCGATGAGGATCATGATCTTCGCAGCGGTCCCGGTGCTTACAGCATCCAATGTCGGCTCATTCGCACCCGCCTCTTGGCGAGAAACAAACAGACTCACGGGAACCAGGTTGAAGGTTCCACTCGGTGCGTCCCATGTCTCCCCAAAGGCCAGACAGACTCAACGGGGGACAGCTCAGAACCTTCAGCCCTAAAGTCGCAGCTTAATAAGTCAACCGCAGATGTCTCCTCGGCACGTCCTAGATCCGTCCAAGATCCGTCCATTGATTATCTACACACGAATGGAGGATAGAATACGAAGATGGCGTCGTTCTATGCATCGAGCCGCGCATACCTTTGCCACCGAATCGAGGATGTCAGCAAATCATAACTTGTCAGCACTTGCTTCTTGTCCTCTTTTTTTTTTTTACCCCGCTTGCTGTTCTGGTAAGGTCGGGTAAGCAAGCAAGGGAGCCTCGTTCTCAACAACGCTAATCTCGCACCCGGACGAGTTAGCTCGCCCAGCAAGGCAGAGTCGGGGGTGGTAGCCCTATGAAGGAAGGATCGGGCCTCCAGCTGAAACAGGCCTTTGGTTGGTTGAATAGATCTGTACGGTGCTGTGTTGTGTTGCTGTGCTGATGATGGATGAGAAAAGGGTTGTGCCGCGAGATCTCGAGCATGCACACACACTGGGAGGTGACACGACCATCGGGACCTGCGTTTGCTATACAGTACTGTACAGTCTTTGGCGTCGACAGCCAGCCGCTATTCAGTCAAGTCAGTGCATCCCGTCGGTCAGCCGCAGCAATTCCACTCTCTTCCCTGCAAGGACAGCTGACAGTGTCTTCAGCTCCCCCCAATGAAGACTTCCCTTGGCACCGCTTTAGTGCCCTCCCTCCCTCGGTCGCCTGGGCGCCCTTGCACAGCCGCCACCGGGGCCACCGACAGGGGGCGATGTTTGGAGCCAAGAGCCACCACCACTTCGCTATCGATAGGCGGCTTGGATCCCGCTGGTGCGAGCAGTTACTTGCTGCTGCAGTAGTCCAGACCGGATTGTATCTAATGTGATACGAATAAAGGTGGCCGCGGGCCCTGGTCCGGGGGTCCTGGTTTCTCTCCTCCGTTTGACTGATCTGCTGGTTTTTGTTGTTTGTCTCGTCAAACCTCCGGACCCGTCGATCCATACACACAACGGTCGGCTTCGACGACAAATTCCTTCGAACTCGACAATGCGGTGGACGACATGGGCCCCGGCGCTGGCCGTCCTCGGCGCCAGCTCCTGCGTGCGCGCCGTCAACTTCCCTCGCGCCGTCTCCGGCAAGGGCTTCCTCTCCGTGCCCGTCGGGACCGTCGACAAGCCCAAGAAGGACGGCAAGGGCAAGCGGGCCGATGAAGAGGGTACCATCCTGCAGAGGTTGGAGAACAAGGACTTTTTCTACGCGGCAGAGAGTGAGTGTTTTTTGGTTTTTTTTTTCTCAATCTAGTAGATCAGACGTAGCTTGCCGCGGACACTGACACATTCAAGTCGACATTGGCGAACCCCCCCAATCCGTCGTCGTCCTCGTCGACACCGGCTCCAACGAACTCTGGGTCAACCCCGAGTGCGAAAACGCGCCCTCCCAGTCGCAATACTCCCAGTGCGTCGGCTTCGGCGAGTACGACCCCGACAAGTCCGAGACTCCCCCCATTGGGCCCTTCGGCCGCGAGACCATCAACTACGGCGACGCCTCGGACCCCACGACGCACACCTCGGCCACGATCCGCTACTACACCGACACCCTGACCTTTGGCGACTCGCAGATCCTCAACCAGACCTTCGGCATCGTCATCGAGAGCGATGGCATCTCCCAGGGCATCATGGGCCTGTCGCCCGACCTCGAGGGCGGCTTCGACAGCGACAAGCCCTACACGCTGCTGCTCAGCTCCATGGCCGAGCAGGGCCTCATCGAGAGCCGCGTCTTCTCGCTCGACCTGCGCCACTCCGAGTCGAGCACCGGCGCCGTCATCTACGGCGGCCTGGACCGGAACAAGTTCATCGGCGCGCTGGAGCCCGTCGACATCGTCCGCGGCGAGGGCGGCGAGTACCGCCTGGCCGTGCACCTGACCAGCCTGGGCGTCACCATCTCCGAGTCGGAGGAGTTCGACCTCGACGAGGCCGACACCAACGTCATGCTGGACTCGGGCACCACCATCACCCGCATGCACTACTCGGCCGCCTACCCGATCCTCCAGGCGCTGGACGCCGAGGACGACGGCGAGGGCTTCTACCTCACGCGGTGCGCCTACCGCGACCGCGCCGGCAGTGTCGACTTTGGCTTCGGCCGCAAGATCATCCAGGTGCCCTTCAGCGACTTCATCCTCGACATCGGTGGCTCCGACACTTGGTGCTACATCGGGCTCGTCGTCACCACGGACCAGCAGATCCTCGGCGACTCGGTGCTGCGGGCCGGGTACTTCATCTTCGACTGGGACAACGAGCAGGTCCACGTCGCCCAGGCTGCCAACTGTGGCAAGGACGACATCGTAGCTATTGGATCGGGCAAAGATGCGGTTCCCGACGTTACGGGCAACTGCGACGAGAGCGACGCCACGGCCACGGGGTCAGACGATGCTGTTTCTGCTTCTGTAAGTGCTTCTCTGTTCTATTACCCTCGCCAGAAGTCTTTTGACTAACCCCCCATGGCAGGAACAACTCTCCAGGACAGCCACTCTGCCTACCAAGGCCTACACGACGACTTTCGTCATTACGTCGTGCCCCATGTTCGACATGGACTGCGAGACCGGCGTGACCACCACACAGACGATTGGCCCGGCACGGGCAACAGTCACAGTCACGGCGGCGGCATCTGCGACCGACAGCAGCGATGACGACTCAGCAGCTGTGCAGACAAGGCCGATGAGCTGGGTGTTTGCAGTTCTCGGAGCGTTCGCCATTGGATACAACCTGGTATAGACGTGGGCAACCTTTTTACGACGGGGTTTTTTTGTGTATATTTGGAAACGGCATTTACAATCACACGCACATATGAGTGGCGTATATGGATGTATAGTTGGCAGAGCGCCGTCTGATTTCCACTCGTACTCAATATGACATTACATGAAAAGAGGCTAAGTGCATGCGTCTGTACGCTCCGTATCACGTAGACTACTTTATTGAGGTTCCATCTGTCTTTAATTTCCGCAAGTGCACGAGAAAGACGAGACACAGGAATGCCGAATCAGCGGACGGCCTCCTTATCGCCACCTCACCGTCGCATCATGTGGAGTTACCCCAATCAATAGCGGGTGCGGCGGCGCGTGGCGATCTACAGCGCCATTGAATTGAAGATTCGATCCGCAACCGCAGCCGGTATTGCCGGAAGGTTTCCAAGATCTCGGTGTCAGGGCAGCATTGCCCAGCTAGGCAAACAATCTCACCCAAGAATTGCCTATTCCGCAACGTTATGCAGCGGCAGTCACACAGGGTGAGATTTTAGATGCACAAGCTTAATAGAGAGTTCCAGGAGCTTATTCCAACATCGGGCTCGGCCTTTTTTGGTGTAAGGTGTGTTCCAGCTCAAGCAAGGTAGATAGATATACAGAGCCGCAATGCCGAGACGATCGCGGCTCTTACGACGTCATGGCGAAGGAAGTGCCGGCAATGATTCGAAATGTCGGCGGCGCAAGATGCACAAGAGGGTGGTTCGTCCGAACCCACTTGCCGAGGCACCAATTTGACCCACCGCTTCCTCTCCAACCTCTCTCTCTCCACCATGACTCGGGAATCCGGAATGCGCTGTGCCACGCAAGTTGAGCGCTGGGAGCGTTGAGACATTGGCCTTCCCCTCATTGGGGCGATGGATCTCGGCGACATTCCACAGCGGAACCCACCCGCGGATGTTGCTGGAGGCTGCGGCCTCGGCAGGTAGAGCAAGCAGCTGGGAGAAGGAAGAACTTCTTTGCCTTGCGGGGTTGACGAGCAACGGCTGAAAGTTTGAGCAACGGCATCGACTCTCCCGCCTGATATTCAGCTTTACACGTCGATAACCAAAGGGAAAAGAGTCCTCACCGGTTGGAATCGCGACAACGGCCATTGGCGTTGCTATCCTCCGTCGACCGCGGTTTGTGGAGCTCCGAGCCTGCAACAGAAGCCCCAGAATGCGGAGAAGGTGGGGACCGGTCTAAGCGCTTTTCCCCAGCTTTCTTGGCCGGGCTTTTTTCGGGGAGGGAAGAGCGAACGGAGAAGCGATTGAACCAAGGACGAGGCTTTGGACGGGACGGGATTGCGCCAGCCGAGGTGAGCTGCCTTGGTGAGCTGCCTTGGTGAGCTGCCTTGGTGAGCTGCCTTAGGCTGTGTTGCTTTTAACACTATCGCTGTTATCCCGCGCCCTTGCTCGTACAAGTAGGGGACTGCATCTCGCCCGGGCCCTCTCTTTCTCTCTCCTCCATTTCCCACTCTGCTCTGTACTTTCGACTTCTCCTCCCCAATAACAACCATTCTTGTTGATAGCCCCATTTTATTCAGAATCCACGCAGCTGTCAGGACACGCACACACGCCGCAATGGTCTTCACCCCCCCTCAATGGGTCCCCAAGCTGCCCTTTGACCCGCCAGACTCCATCACCGTCGCCGACTTCGTCAACAACGAAAACTACGGCCGCTGCCCCATCGCCAAGGCCAGGAATCCCTTCACCTGCGGATTCACCGGCAAGACCTACTCCGTCGCCGAGGTCCTGCAGCGCGAGGAGCACCTGGCGCGCGCCATCGCCAAGCGCCTCGGCTACCACCTCCACGAGGGCACCGAATGGGACCGCGTCATCGGCCTGTTCTCGCTCAACACGGTCCGTTCAGCCCTCTCAACTTCGCGACTCCCTCCCCGACTCACAGCAGCATCAAGATTGACTACATCCCCTTCACCCACGCCGTCCACCGCCTCTCCGGCATCGTCACCCCCGCCAGCGCCGCCTACTCCGCCCCCGAGCTCGAGCACCAGCTTCGCTCCTCCGGCGCCAACGCCCTCTTCACATGCATTCCGCTGCTCGAGACCGGCCTGGCCGCCGCGAAGGCCGCCGGCATCCCCGAGAACCGCATCTTCATCCTGTCCATGCCTGGCTTCGACGACAAGACGGTGCCCTACCCGACCATTGACGACCTCGTGAACGAGGGCAAGGCTCTTCCCGAACTCCCGCCCTTGAACTGGGCTCCTGGACAGGGCGCCCGCCAGGTTGCGTACCTCTGCTATTCTAGCGGAACTTCAGGCCTGCCCGTACGTCTTTTCTCATATCTCTAAACCCCGTGGTCCGAGATCCCCGCTCACAACTCGCAGAAAGCAGTCATGATCTCCCATCGCAACGTAATATCCAACATCATGATGATGAAAATCTATGACCAGGCCGGTCGCAAAGCCGCCGGGGTCGAGACCCAAGTCACCCTCGGCCTCTTGCCCTTCTCCCACATCTACGGCCTCGTCGTCTGCGGACTTTACGCCCTGTTAACCGGCGACGAACTGGTTGTGCTCCCTCGCTTCGAGCTCAAGTCCTTCCTCGAGGCCATCCAGAAGTTCCGCATTGAGCAAATGGCCGTTGTCCCCCCGATTCTGATCCAGATGCTTAGCAACCGCGACCTCTGCAGCAAATACGACCTGAGCTCTGTGCGGTTTGCGTTTAGCGGCGCTGCGCCTCTGGGAAGCGAGACCATGGAGGATATCCTAAAAGTGTACCCAAATTGGCACGTTTGTCAGGGATATGGTCCGTCACATTTTCTTCCAACTCCATCATTCTACTGTTTCTGACCAACATTAACAGGCCTCACCGAGACATCACCGGTCGTGACATCGACTAGCGAGCTGGACATTCTCCCCGGCTCGTCAGGTTCGCTCCTCCCAGGACTCAGAGCCAAGATCATCGACGCCTCCGGCAACGAGGTCAGGGACTATGAAAGCCCCGGCGAGCTTCTCGTACAGGGCCCGACCGTTGTGCTGGGCTACTTGAACAACGCGAGCTCTTCATCGGCAACTTTCATCCATGACGAGGACGGTCGGTGGATGAGGACGGGCGACGAAGTGCTGGTTCGGAAGTCCCCGAAGGGAAACGAGCACTTTGTCGTCACGGACAGGATCAAGGAGCTCATCAAAGTCAAGGTAAGCCATTCAACTGCCCCCACGTGCGCAGAGCATCTCCCTAACCACATCACAGGGCCACCAAGTCGCTCCCGCGGAACTAGAGGCCCATCTCCTGGCGCACTCCCTCGTGTCCGACTGCGCCGTCATCCAAGTCCCCGACGCGAGGTCCGGCGAAGTGCCCAAGGCCTTCGTGGTCAAGGCGCCGCAAGCCGAGGGCAAGTCCGACGCCGACGTGACGGCCGAAATCAACAAGCACGTCGAGGAACACAAGGCCCGCCACAAGTGGCTGAAGGGCGGAATCGAGTTCATCGACGTCATACCCAAGAGTCCCAGCGGAAAGATCCTCAGAAGGCTGTTGAGAGATCGCGAGAAGCAGGCGAGGAAAGCAGAGGGTGCCAAACTGTAAGCATAGCTTGCGGGAGAGTGTAGTAGCTTCTTGGCCTGTATACCCGAGGGCTCGAGCAGCAGCCTTGCTCGTCCCTGGGGCAATTTTTACATAGCGACTTTCCAGAGCCGAGTACCATTTACTAGATATTTACACCGGCGAATCTCTCTGTCATGGATATATGGACGGGCAATAACATTTTCCGGCGCCAATTAGAAATAGTTCCAACTGAGTCTCTTCCACCTTCAGCTAAGGGATGGTCATACAACACATTCCAGTATCTATCCCCTTGGAAAACGTGTTCACGTCGCCCTTGAGAATAAGTATCGACGCCCTGTTCGCTCTCCTCAACCTGCGCGGGTATCGAGTCTACGCCACATCACTATGTAGGGGCACGAAGTACTACTAAGGACGATGATTTGTTCTGCGCAGCAAGGAGTGATGAGGCTCCACATGACACTGCGGCTCTTGAAGCGTTCTAGTTTTATATTTTAAGAACTGGGGACATATTTCTATTTACTTTCTTCCGCAAGCCTGTAGTTTATTAACAGCAGCTAGTCTAATAATCACCGAAGTTTAACCGTCACAAAGATGGAACGATGTTTGGAGCTCGTGATTGGTAATCGATTCAACATACAAAATCAGTCAATATTAATATTACAAACCAGCCAGCGGGTTTATATGCTTTCCTAGGCATGTCGGCTCGACCGGTCAATCCCTGCTCTTTGTTTTTTTTGTTACGTGCTCCCCTCTTTTCAATTACGGGATCTGGTAAAAGAGTCCCGTCTGTCCACACCAATGTTTATGTTCGTAAGGATCGTAAGAATGATACATGTTTGTGAGGAGTGTTGGCTAAGAAGCTACGACTACCTCGAGGCCCAGGATGTACAAGTGCCATACAGATATGTTCCAGCTCGGATACCAAGACCTCGATCTATGAAAAACAAGGAAACAACGGAGTATGTGCGGTGCACATCAGACCCTTACAGGGCAAGGGCGACAGCCATGATGGCAGCGGCGAAACCCATACCGGTTCGGCCAGCACCGCCAGTGACGGGAACCTCACCGGGGGTGGTGGTAGCGGTAGGGACAACAATGCCGCCAGTGCCGGCGGGGGCCTTAGTGATGAGAGTGCCAGAGGCAGTGGCGAAGGGAGCCTCAGCGGAAGCAGTGGTAACGGGAGCGACGGGCTCGACGGTGCCAGAGACGCCAGTGGTGAAGCCGACCTCGGGAACAGTGATCTCGGTGGAGATAGTCTTGACGGTGCTGCTGCCCTTGATGGTGGTGCCGTCAGTGACGCAAGGCTCAGTGACAGTGGTGGCAACGACAACAGTGGTGTAGTGGGCAGAGGTGACGACGGTGGTGCCAGTGACGGTGATAATGGAGGTGATGCTGTCAGCGCCAGTGGCGATGACCGGGTTCTCGGGAGCGTACGAGGCGCAGATACCCTGGAAGAAGGAAATGGCCTCGGCAACGATATCATCGGTATCAGCATGGGCGTACAGGCACTTGAAGACCTTGTCGACGAAGTCCTGGTTGGGGCAGTAGCAGGCGGCATCGGTGTTGTCCTTACAGTCCTCAAGGTAGTCGATGAAGGTGTTCAGGCAGCTGGGGACAACCTTAGGGATGTCATAAGAGTCCTTACCACCAGCTGGCGAGGTGGGGGAGCTGTTGCCACCGGTCTGAGTGGGGGCCTGTACCTTGGTCTCGGTGACAGGGAAAGACTCAGAAGGTCCCTTTCCGTTGCCGGGCTTAGTCTCAGCGGGCTGAGTCTTAACGGGGCCGGTGATGGTCTCGGTGACGGGGCTGACGGTGGTAGAGATGGCAACAGTCTTGGTGACAACGGCGGAGGTACCAGACTTGGCGGGGCAGTCGGTGACCTCAGGAGCACAGCTGGTGATGGTCTCGACGGTGGTGGTGTAGATAGTGGAGGTGCTATCGTAGGTGGTGACAATGGTGGTCTCAACAGCGGGAACAGAGTTGGTCTCGCCGGAGGAACCCTTAGTGGTCTCACCCTTGGCGGGGACGGTGGACTCGCCCTTGGAGGGAACAGTCTGGGTGTAGGCAGTGGACTGGCCGGGGATGGTGTGGGCAGTGGTCTCGCCGGGAGCAGTGTAGGCCGGGACGGAAGTGGTCTCACCGGCAGCGGGAGCAGCGGTGGTCTCGCCCTCAGCGGGAACAGTGGACTCGCCGGCAGCGGGGACGGAGGTGGTCTCGCCCTCAGCGGGAACAGTGGACTCGCCAGCGGCAGGGACGGAGGTGGTCTCGTTGGGGGAGGACTCAGAGGTAGTCTCGTCATCGGCGGGTTGGGTCTCAGCAGGCTGGGTCTCGGCAGGGCCAGTAATAGTCTCAGTGACCGGGCAAATGGTGGTGGACAGAGCGACGGTCTCGGTGACAACGACGACGGTAGCAGACTTAGCTGGGCAGTTGGTGACCTCAGGAGCACAGCTGGTGATGGTGTTGACAACGGTGGTGTAGACGGTGGAAGTACTCTCGTAGGTGGTCACGAAAGTCTCCTGGGTAGCAGGAACAGTCTCTTTCTCGCCCTCGGGGACAGTGGTCTTGTCGGCAGTGGGGATGGAGGTGGTCTCGCCAGCCTCGGGAACGGAAGTGGTCTCACCGGGGGAAGACTCGGAAGTGGTCTCGGCAGGAGCAGTGTAGGCAGTGGTCTCACCAGGGACGGTGTAGGCTGTAGTCTCACCAGGGGCAGTATAGGCAGGAACAGAGCTGGTCTCCTCACCGACGGGGATGCTGTAGGTCTCGCCGGGGAAGGGGACAGTGGTGTCCTCGCCAACGGGGATGCTGTAGGTCTCGCCGGGGAAGGGGACAGTGGTGTCCTCGCCAACGGGAATGCTGTAGGTCTCGCCGGGGAAAGGGACGGAGGTAGTCTCCTGGCCGACGGGGATGCTGTAGGTCTCACCGGGGAAGGGAACAGTGGTGTCCTCGTCAACGGGGATACTGTAGGTCTCGCCAGGGAAGGCAACGGAGGTGGTCCCCTCGGAAACGGGAATAGAGCTGGTGGGGGTGTCCGAGTCGTCACAGTCGAAGTCGACCTTAGGGATCTCGATCTGGCACTTGTCCTTGGGCTTGTCCTGCTTGGGGTAGACGAACTTGACCTTCTTGGAACCACCACACTGGGTGTTCTCGATGCTGGTACCCTGGCTGGAGCAGAAGGCAGACTGCTTGCAGGTAGAGCCGTCACCCATCTCGTAGTGGAATTCAAGACGGCAATCGAACTCGGGCTTGACCTCAAAGGTCTTCACAGAGAACTTGTCGATCTTGCTGCCGTAGCCGCAGCTGAAAGAGGGAGCAGATGCGATGTCGGGTCCACAGAGTCCGGAGATAGTCTTGCCGAAAGTGCGGCGACCGAGGCCACGCTTGGTGAAGTCTTGGGCGCAGGTCCAGCCGCTGAAATCGAAGTCCTTGTACTTGTTGAATTTACCGACATTGAGATCATCCCAAGACCATCCATTCTTCTGGTGGTCCTCGCACTGGTTGTTGCTGCCACCAGGGGTGGGGTACTTCTGGGCGTCCTTCCAGTTGCCGAACTATGGAGAAGGTTAGATATGAGCATGGTGAGATCTGGGATCTGAGAGCTTACAGTAGCGTTGACCTCGCCAAGGCTGGCGGCAAGCGCCAGCATGGCAAATGAAACCTTCATGGTTAATGAGAGACGTTGAAACAATAGTTGATGTTGATGCAGTAGCGAATGTGCAAGTTGGAGTATACAAGGAAAATGTAATTAAGAGACTGGATCAAAGGAAGCGAATGACTTTGATACCGAAAGAAAAGAGATAAGATGCTTGAGAGGTAGGGAAAAAGAAAAGGAACTGAGTGTGATGAGGCAAGAAGAAAGAGTGTAATGGGAGGGTATGAGAAGCATCTATATACCCAAGCAGCTGAGTCCAACCACGCATGCGAAAGACGAGTTGGTCCCTCACTCACTCAACTGTTACCCGCAGAACAAAGACCAGCCAGCCGGCATCTGGAGCCAAGCAGGACCCCCGTCGGCTGTGGGTGGGGATGGCATTGTCGATGGAAACCCCTTGTCCCCAGAGGGCTCCTGAGCCGTGCAGCCTTTGTTACCCATCCGTCGTCCAAGCTCTCCGGTGAGGTGGTGTTGGAGTCTTGGACTGGTCAAGCGGAATGTTCACAGGCCGTGGGCGGCTCCAGCAACGACCTTCAAGCCAGGATCTCTAGCGACAGGGATATGGCAGCAGGGATTCGGGACCAGGCACAGGCGCAAGGATGGAGGCCCAATCCAAACGACCAGGGGATCCGACAGCGGTTGCGGCGGGACTCCAGAGCCAGGCGATTTGGTGAGGTGCAGCGAGAGAAGGGCAGGGGCGCGCCTAGTTGCCGACATGCGAAGGCGCTGGAGCGATGGATGGCTGGATGGATGGACTGATGGACCTGGCGCGCTCGCACCACGGTGGACGGAACAATTGTCGACAGCCAATGCAGAGCTTGTTCCTGGCCATGGGGCAAAAACGCATGGCAAAGCCCCTTGGCATGCATCCCCTTTCACGCTTTGAGGCCCGTTGTGCAGCCTCCCCGTTCCTTTCGGCTGCTTCGGTCTTTTGTTTATGCTTGTTCATGCTTAATCGAGAGTGCGTCCAGTTGTGCCCTGTCGCGTCCCGGCGGGTTATGCCCGGTCGTCGTCACAGTGGTTTGGTCATGCTATTAGAGATGGCGGGGCTGGCCAATCGTATGCTGTCCCTTTTTTTTAGACGGCATGACCGGCCAGCAACTGCCTCATGGGGGAGCCCTGAGGCTGGGAGATGACCGCTGGGAGCTGACACTCCGAGGCTTCAGGTGGTGGTGAATGGGCGATCAACGACATTACGGCCGCTAGAGGATGTGCTAAGTTTGGAGATCAGCCCCATGATGTGCTGATGCGCTGATGCTCGATGCGTTGATGCGTGTCTGTAGATGCGCAGATGGATCACGCCCATGGTCCGTCGCTTCTTTGATCGACAAGCCCACCAGCACCCACCAGCGCAGAGCCGCCGTAGATGCCGTGCGTCTGCTGGCGTCTTTTTGCCCAGCGGGCTCACCGTCGCTGCGCCGCCACCGCTAGAGCCCGCTGCCATCAACTGAAGGCCACCGTAGCGTGGAACAAAGACGGAGGACGGAGAAAGAGGCGCTCTAGCAGTCAGGGTATGGGCCAGTATCGCCGGCGTCCATCGGTGTTAGAGGCGAGAGAGGAGGAGGGGACGTCGACAGGCTTTGCTAGAGCCAGCCTGACGCCAGAAGCCAGGTCCGCCGTAAGTGGAGGATTACCACGCTGCACCTAAAACCTCAGGCACCAAACGGTCCCCAGCGCGCGGAAGGCATTGAGATGGAAGGCAGGCAATCTGGGAAGGAGACCACCACAGTGTGTCCTGCCCCCGGTCTTGCCGTATTCTTTTCCTAGATCGGCGGAATTGTTCGCCTCTCTCCTTGCTCTCCTTACTCTCCTTGCTGGACGGTTGCCTCTTTCTCTGCAAGTCTCCTTACTGGGTTATTGGCTCTTGCGCTGTTTCCCCGAATCGCAGCCTTCCATCCGTTGTCGTTACCTCCACATACTAAGTACATGCTTCCATCCTGGCCTTGCAGGCTTCCAGAGCACCTTGGGTCCTTGGACTTCCCGGTTGTTCTTGCCCGGCTGCCTCCATCCAGGCTGGGGTCCATGAGAAACCTCCGTGCCACCGTTGTTTGGGCTCCATCGCGTCACATCCATCCATCCCGAACTCCATCTAGAAATAGTACACACACTCATTCACTCACTCACTCACTCACTCACTCACTCGCTCACATGTCGTGGTAGCATTAGAGAAGAGTCCTCCATAAGTAGTAAAAAGCAAGGACCACGATCGTTGAAACACTCAGCCACCTTATCACAGCGCGCTAAAGACACCCCTGGCGGCGCCTTGCTGCAGGTACGGTGGCCCGCCCACCAACCGATTTACCCACCTAGTGCTCGCAGGGATATTCCCCCGGCGGCTGCTGTTTCGGGCGCTACTACCCCTGAAAGCCCCCTAACAGCCTCAGGGCCCCGCCGCCATGATCTGTGGCGGTCTCCCCCGGACTGCCACCACTACCACCAACAAGCCACCGGAGGGGAATCATCGCGAGCGGCGGATTGGAACGGTGCTTCAGTGCCACCAGAGCAACCTCAAACACGGATCGACGCTGGGCGTTCCAAAGCCCGGTAGCCCCTTGGGCTGTGGACTTTTGTCCTTGGTTGGGAGGCCTGAAGTCGTCTCCGGCGCTGTGACCTCTCTCTTTGGCCCACGGACGAATCCGAATAGACTTCCTCACGGAGTCCGGATATACGGTCGCCAGCCATGTAGTACAGATGCGCCGTGGCAGGTGCGGTGTGGCATCGGAACGTTTTCGTCACTTCTCTATCTGCACCCAAGTCAATACCATGCCGTTGATATTGCCCTTGTGGAGATGAACTCGTACCTGCAAGACCAAGACCAACAGCAAAGCAAGTCCTCTACACAGTACTTCGTACACTGTAACCAATACTACGTAATACGCCGTATACAACCCAGGGGATGGGAAACAAGGGACCTTTCCTATTCTCGCCATGCTACGCCCGATCCAGACGTAGCGCCGTTGCATCTGGCCACCGTAACCACCGACTGACAGTGATGAGTGATCGATGACGGATAGGGCATCTGATTCCAGGGATAGGGAGGATGCGCGGAAGTCGGCCGTACGCAGTACCTACGTCCAGTACGCCCTGGGCTACGGAGTGAACGAACCCTCACGGCCTTGGACTCCGGCCTTTGGCCCCGCGAGGTCGGGTAAGCATGTGTCTGTCCATCATTGGTATCGCCTGACTGACTGGGTTCCATGACATGGTCCCGATGCCTTCCAGTCGATAGATTCGTTCCGCGATATGAGGTGCAAATCTCGCCTCAACCGCTCACCTGCTTAATCAATCTCCGAGCCAAATTTTTTACATCGTCATCGGCGTCTACGATACGCGCCGACAGCTACAGAAGGAGGGGGCGCTTACATCGGCGTCTGCAGCTTTTGGTGCCTGAATGACTCTTCGGTGGCGCTGCTAGGCGACGCAGCGTTGTTCGGGAGCCACGGATCGATCGACGACAGCTTTCCAAGTTAGCAGGCAGGGGACATGAGTGGGGAGCAGGATAGAGGTCCGTCCCACAAGCCACGGCGTCGTTGGTGAAGCATAAAAGTAAAATGGAGACAAAAAAGCGTCGATGCCATGCTTGTACGTAGTGGTTCATTTTTAGAAGCAGCGGGCACTGACCACACACCAATTGCAGCCGTCTCCTCTGGTGGTGCGGCTTGTTTCAACATCAGGGCAACCAATCGGAGTCCGTGGGGAGCCCCTAATACTGAGACCGAAACAGAGGCCCCGCTATGGCTTGGGCCAATCAATCCCATCTGTCACCGTTATTGCCCAGGTTTTGTCTCAAAGGAGGAATTGTCGGGCGATTCGCCTGTCTCGATTGGGACTGTGTTAAACTCATGCACTCAATCTAGAAGCTCTCTAGGCTATGCCTAGAGGGTCGTCTTTGGGTTCAAAGTAGCGTCTATTAGATGTCATCATGTTTTGACAGATGCACTCTCCTTGATGAATCACGATCAACCCACCAACCACGATGCAATCCAACCGCCAGGGCAAGACAACATGAGACAGTTTAGCAGCCCTACAATAACACGGGATGAACCAAGGCAGCAGCTCAAAATCAGGTTGTCGGGGGGAAAAGACAGTGCATGCATTCACGGATTCTCCAAATAGCAAGGAACCTACCCTACAACTCAGCTACTACGAGTGATGGCAACAGCCCACACCCTGGTCGTGAGAACCTTGAATCCTTCTACATAATTCTGCTCGGTAGTTTTAATGGATCTACCTCCCGCCGAAACAAAAGACGGAGCTGAATCTAATAAGATATTCGTTTCGACGTAGCTGAAGTCTCCATTGTCCGTTCGTTCTCTTCCATCCCATCCCATCCTCACCTGAATCTGGTGACACGAGCCATGTGCCCCTCCACGACCGCGATCACATCCCCCTGTCTAATTTCCCATCGCGCCCCATTGCCACGCTCCCATGCTACCACGATGCTACCACTCACTCTCTCGCCGTCGCCTGGAGCCTAGACGGGGAATTCTTCTCAGTTTGCGCCCGGCCCTGCCAAGTTCCGGTTTCCGTCTCGCCTACGAATCCTACCTGCGCACTAACAACACCGCGCTTCTCTTTGCATGCATCCGTGATAGTGCCCCGCTTGCGGGGGCGACTTGCGAGTGGCCCCTCGGCGGTGGCTCGCAACCCAGGCCAAGGCATTCCCGCTCCGGCTCTGTGTTAGCGACTTTGTCGGCTCGTAACCGGCCGGCTCAGATTCGCATTTCTAGAAGAGAAAGTTGGTCACGTCAACTGACGCCGCGACCAATTTGCCACTGTTCCGCATGGCTTGCTTCCAGAAACCGCACTGCTGAATTCGCCGTCGCCAAATCTAACCAGGCTCCATCAAACTGCATCTGTCCTACAAGCCATTTCGTGTTGTAAGACATGACGGGTGCGTCCACGGTAGCCCAACCAACAAGCTGGGAAACAACGGAACTGCGGAACTGAGGCAGGTCAGGGCATCCTGGGGCAAAACAAAAAAAAAAGCAACCTAGCAACATCAACCCAGCGTGACTACTTTTCCCAGTGCAACCCTGGTGACCGGGGAATCCCTTTCGGATTCTGGTCCGGGTGGCCCTCGGGGGGTTACGGGGGGGTCTTGTCAGTGTCTGCTTTTTTGAGCCCATTTGTTTCGGCTTGCGGTGGTAACGTCTTTAGGCTTGGACCCACCGTTGCCGTCAGTGTTGTCTTTGACTTCCCGATATATGCTCTTTTTTTTCGATTTTTTTTCGACGGTGGTGGGTTGCGGCCGCGTGTTTGTGCGATGCCGAGAAGTATACGACGGACCCTCGGGATGAGTGATTCGTTTCGACACAGACTCAATCACAATCACAGGTACTTCCCCAATGGTAAATGGGACAAGCCATCGCCCGGGGGCTGTAGTGACAAGTTATTTCCCTGTCGTACGTTGCCTTCTCGGTCTAAGTACGTACTACGTCGTAGCGATCTAACCTACTCTACGCATCTAATCTTGTGGTCATGTTGTGTTCTGTTTTCTGGTAGCACCTCCTCTTGCCCGACGACTTGGCACGTTCACGACCAGAAGCTTGGACGATGCTGCTAGGCGATCGCGGCTGGAATCTTTATTGCTGATGCCTTCATTCTCACTCGTTCATCGTTAACGTCCTTCTCCACTGATCGCCCAGTCCCTGAACCTCTATTTTCAACGTTTCATGCAGAGAATTACCCGACCAACGTGCCCTCGCGGAACCGAGATCACGCCAGGAAGAACAAACGCGAACTTCCCAGGTTGGCGGTGTTGTGTTTCCCTGAGTCCCAGGCGATGGGGATTCTCCCGCGTCGACGCCGAGATAACTTGCCCTCTCTCCCCTGAGAGCCAAGACCTGACTGATAAGGTCTGCTGGATGCTGGGTCTGCCCCCTTTTACCAGGGACGCATGCCCGCCCGGGTGCTGGGCCCCGGGTACCTGCAGATGGATGGATGGATGTCCGCCTGGGATGGTCGGTTGTGCACCTATTTCGGTGCTAACACCTGAAGCACGCCTGTGTAGGCTTTCCTCTTTTGGATGGAGGAGGTGGCTGTGAACGTCTGGATCCCTTGCCCATGGTTTTCTCGTCAATGGCAGGGTGGCTTTTGCTTTTCTACGACTCATGCATCCTTGCTCCGCGATGCGCGCAGTCCGTGAGATGTTACGTAGTAAAGAACCACCTGCTCTATCATTAGAAGCTGGCCTGGGTTGGGCCAGTTACTGCCATTAAGTTGACCGACATGGAATCCCCGTTGTATGCTCCGGTCGTGTGTTCTCTGCCACGGAGCTGGTATGTCACCCTGAGTGAAGGCATCTGAGACCCGGCGTGTTTCACCAGTCCGTTGGTTCGGTCTTTTTGAAGGTCATGACTACCCTCAATGGAAGACCTACGAAATGTTTGGTCTGATGGGTTCAGTCGTTGAAACAGTGGCTTTCAGCCATATTCGGACTTTCGAACAACCAAAAAATGGTACTTTTGGAGCTTTGAGGCTGCATAGCCCAAGACTCAGCACACAACTCGTTGTTTTCAACTCGCATTTGCCCTTTTGACAACTGGGGAGTCTATTGCAGTAACCAAGGTGCATTGTTCTTCATGCTTGCTAACTCGATCCCAGCGCATCCTCCCCGTACATGCTTCGTCTTTCGGCCTACCTCATCGCACATTCTGACGAGAAGTCAAGTCTATATGCATATTGCATTTTATCGTCAAGGTCTCTTCTGGCTTGTTTCTCGATATAAGCGCTGCCGGTGTCAATACAGTCTGAAGAGATCCTTGATTCCTTTTTGCATCAAACCCATCTCTACGCAACGAGCAGACACCGATTCGTTCGTCAGGACCTTTGACATCATCATCCTCGGATTTTCACGCCAACTATTCGTTGCTACAAGACGATCCGTTCCGACTCCGTCGTCGTGATTTACCAGACCACCGAGTCCTCGAAATATACCGGGTTTTGATAACCAGTACTTTTTTTTCTTCTTCATGGCTAGGTTTGGCCGGCTGTCAGTCACTTGAACCAAATATGAACCGTGGTGTTGAAGTTCCATCGACTTCTACAACACCGAAGCCTCAGCTGTGAAATGCGCTATCCTGCCTAGCCTCGTGATGCACAGCTGCGTGAATCTTTAGCGTAGTGGGGCTTAGACATTATTTGGCTGAACCATGTTCAGACTTGGCTTTAATTCGATCACATGATGCTATTCCCGATGATTCACTCGCGGCCAGCGTCGTGTGTATTGGATGGCTTTGGCGGTGCTAGGCAACCACCCGACATAGCCTGAGTATTTCTATGCATTTCCGGTAGTCTGCGCTCGGTGAGAATGCATACAAAAGTCCAAGGAACATGTATAAAGTAGGCTTTTCGTCCGGTCAGTGTAGTAGTATCGGCGTATTCTTCAATCAATCGTGCCTCAACCATTGTCAATTGCACGCCACTTGTTGCCTACTACAGTGTTGCAATAGGTTCTTGATAATGAGCCTGCAACAACATCAATACATCTCCGTTACATTCTCCCGGAATTTCCCTCTCGGTATCCCATTGCACAAGGACCGTGCGGCTGGCTCTCTTCTCGCGCTCTATCCGCTATCAAGTCTCATCCTCAAAACACTCGCACAGCAAATCTACGCCTCACCAGACTGCATTGTAGAGGTGTGCTTCACCGAGACAGGCGAGGCACATCAGTTACGTCATTTTGGTGCTCCTCTGTTGGCAACCGATGAGCCGCCTGGCAGGTTGTGCGTGCGTGTCGAGGGTACAACTGGACACTGGATATACCACGCGGATAAGACTTGGGGGCCATTTAGAGATGCAATGGATATGAGCGAAGATGAGATGCACTGGAATGACGCGATGGACATGGAGTATTAAGCATTTTACGGCTTTATGTGGTTTCTGTGTGCTCGAGTCCAGCGATGATGCCTTGTAATGATGGTTTACTTTAAGAGTGATCTAGGGTACACGTTTGCTCAGCTTCGCCTTTCTTCAATAAGACTCTGCCTTCACCAGGTCCCTGACCCTAAAACCGCCTTGATATTTATTTCATGGTTACTCCTAGCTGTAGCTTAAGTCATTTACGTTTCAGTCCACCTAAATGAACAACGTTCGAGCTCGACATTAACAATCGGTAATCATTCTGTACTGGAGGAAGACTCTCTCTAACCAATGTGCCTATTATGAGATGGGATGGTGTCCAAAAACCGACTTGTAGATCCTAAGTGATCCCTGAGACTAGAGGTTAGCCGCAATAATTCATCCTTGACATCTTCTCTAGATATGGTCCCTTGCGATACTTCTGTGGATGGTGGTTCTCGGAGTGGGGGTAGTAGCAACCCTGGGAGCCTATCTAGTCTGATGTTGCTGCTATACCTGGGAAACTAAGAGAGGTTTAGCATACTTGTCATCGCTGCTTGGTAAATCTTACTGACTGATTTGTTAATTGTTATAGAGGATAATCTATCTTGGCTTTTCTATCACATCGATGGTTATGCTTGGCTTGAAGTCGTCATTATTAATGTAAATAGATAGTTCTCTTATAGTTAATAGATATAATGATGACCTAGAAGCCTACCGTTCAAGCTCAAAGGGCGTATACCACATCTTAGATAGAGCATCTGAACCCACTATAGATAGGCAGGTGGTCTCGCGCAAGCCATCTAGTAGACTAGCATCAAGATCGATAAGACTTAAGTGGACGCTCGGCTGTCCGATACTATCTTGTCTAGAGGAGCTCCAGCAACTATGTTTCCTTAAACCTCAAATCAAGGTAAGTTCCTGGTCACTGCTGGCCGGATTAAACCATGCTGGAAATAAGGCAGAACCGAAGTAGACGATTCCATTTTAAAGGTCCAATCCAGCTTGAGAGGGATCTATTTGAGGCTCTGATGGTTGATAAATCTGCAGATTTAGATCCGTCATCGCCCAGAGCTTGTAAGCGTGAACGAGCCGAGACAGCGATACAGTCTGGTAGTCACTCTTAGTATCGGAAATGTAAGGATGCTGCTCGAGCTACTCGGCAGGAGGACGTTAAGAAGGATCCTCGACCATGCCAAGGGCGATAAAGTCCCTCAATCCTGGCGAATACTGGTCGCCTTTAAGGCAAGGATAATGGTTCTTTAGGTATGCGCTAAAACTGACCTAAAAGCCCAAATATCAACCTCAGTGCCATACCTCACGGTAGAATTGAAGAGCTCAGGTGCTATCTAATGCAAGGAACCTATGAAGGTGCTCCTTAGTAGGGTTTCGATTTCCTTGAGAACATTACTAAATGTATTGGCGCTAGGATCAAGCTCATCCCCGTTTTCTATGTTGATGACCTTTACAGTAACGAGTTGACTACACCGGTCCCTCCAATTCAATTGCATCCTACCCCCGGACTACACTTATGTTTTCTAAAACTGGGAGCGGCGGACAAGTTTATCTGATCGCGCAGAAAGTAGTCATTGTTCTAATCTTCATCTAATGATATAGACGCTAGTAATTTCCTCACCTCCTCCACAATATTCTCCTTGGCAATGAGCAACCCCTTATCCTTCTGCCCTGCATTCTTGTCTCCAAGATGCAGCCGTTTCACCCGAACCTGGCCGGCCTTGACCTCGTCTTCCCCCAGTATCACAGCGACCGGTGCCCCCTCGGAGGCATTGAAGTGCTGCTGTGCCTTGGGCTTGACCTTGGCGGAGAACTCGGCGCGTATGCCCGCGTTCCAAAGCTGACTGGCGACGTCCATCCGCTCGAGCAGGAGTCCATCAAACTCCTTTCCGCCGAACGCCATGATGTACACATCCGCTTCTCGCGCCAGTTCGGAGGTGCTCTCTTTCTTACGCCGCGCGTCGAGGAGGGTGAAAATCCGGTCTATCCCAAAGGATATGCCAATACACGGCAACGGACGGCGGCCATACATGCCTACTAAGCCATCGTAGCGGCCGCCCGCGGCAATGCTGCCAACCTGTGTCGGCTGGTTGCTCTGGTCAGGAATGACTTCGTAAATCAGGCCGGTGTAGTAATCCAGGCCCCGGGCAAGTGAGAGGTCGAAGGAGACCTTGTCAATGACACCCATGGCCTCTAGGTACGAAAGCGAGTAGCTTCATGTCGGCTACACCATTGGCCACGCTCTCGTTTGCACTCAGCTCGGCGTCGGTGCTGAGGTTATCAAGCATCTCGCGCATGCTGCCGCTGCGCTGAACGAAGCCACCGACGCGGTCCGCGATCTCAGCTGAGAGTCCCTTTTCAAGCATTTCCTTCCTAACTTCGTCCCACGGCGCCTTGTCTAGCTTGTCCACGGCGGAGCTAGTAGGACGTATCTTGTCGCTCGGGACGCCAGCTACCGCGAACAGGTCGTGCAACACGCTGCGGTGGTTGAGCTTGATGGCGATGCCCATCTCAAAGGCCTCGAAGACCTCCGCGATGATACGCAGGATCTCGGCGTCGGGGATCATAGGGTCATAGACGCCAGCGATGTCGAAGTCGCACTGGTAGAACTCGCGCAGGCGACCGCGAGAGATGGCGGGCTGGTCACGTCGGTAGACCTTGGCGATCTGGTAGCGCTTGATGTGCTGGACATCAGTACGCATGGCGAGCCAGCGCGCAAATGGGACCGTCAGGTCGTATCGCAGGGAGCAGGCCTCGCCGCCTTGATCCTTGAGGTCGTAGATCAAGCGTGATTCCTCGCCATATTTCTCGGAGAGAATGCTTCGAAGTTCGAAGACAGGCGTGTCCAGCGGAATTCCGCCGTGGCGTTCGAGAACATCGCTGATGGTCTTGCTGGTGACTTGCAAGCGGAGCAGCTGAAATGGTTGCTCTTTCGCACGAACAAGATGTGATCTCGTAGAAGCAAGTCACGTCCGACCCAATCGCGAGTTCCTTTCGGCGTCTTGAGTTGAGCGCTTTGTCGAGTAGTGGTGGGGGCCTTGGTCGCCATATTCTTGAAGACAACAAAGTGCGTGGGGGACGATAAGATTGCTAACGGTGTTGTAGAGGTAGAAACCTGCAGATAGTTTGTATATAGTTTCAACAAAATCTAGCGTTCATCTCATTCAATCGAAAATTCATAGTGCGACTCACGACCAACCTTTTTAGGCAGCAAGAGTGCAGCAACAGGGATAATCCGAGACGGCACCCAACAGGTGAAAAGATCCAACCCAGTTCGTTCTTTAATCTATATAGGGTACTCCAATCCTCGTTGTGATACTTCGTCAAAACCTTGCTCAATTCAGCCAAGAAACTGCGCTATCGTTTCGTCAAGCACAACTTTTATAGATTTCAAGGTCACCTCATTGACGAGTCGTGAATAGACCATGAACTAAAGATCCCTCCCGTCCACCAACTCCTCAGAAATGCGCCTTCCACCTGAGCGGCAAGGCGACGGTACAACCCCATCAAGCTGAAGAGCCGGTCGAGAACTGATTATCGTAAAATATCGGGTATTCAACTTCCGATTTCATCTATGCGTTGGGACCGTCACATACGGCACTTCAAGCTGTGTACGACTTGCGACATGTTGCTAGATCAATCCGACTAGCTGAATGGCTGCAACGAGTTACTGTACGCTGAAACGATCAATTACGGGAAGGGGAGGATCTCTTTGTAGCTTTTTCGCGCGCGAACAAAGATCGAGGTATGAGGCGGTGTTGAGCTAGGTTTAAACGGGTTGGATTCATTGATGTGACAAAGTCCTTCCACACTAATACCATGTGCAATAGCCAAGTCCATCGCGTAAACTAAAGGCCGAGCCGTCCTTTCAGGTTTATTAGCTTCTGCGTGTCCTCGCTGAGGTATCGCGAGCAACCCGAGGCTTTATCCCCCGCCTTGCATCTTCCGTATCCTCTCCTCCGCCGCCCTCGCCCTGCGCTCTCGCTCTAGCCGTGTGCGCATCTCTGGCGTCAAGCCGCGTGCCTCAGCCTCTCTGCGCTCCTGCGGTGTCTTTGTCATGCTTGTTGCGAGCGTGGTGCCCTTTGGCCTCCGGCTTTCTGTGACCTTGGGACCCTCGGATCGCAAGCGTTCCTCCTCAGCGCGGCGCCGATCGGCCTCCTTTGTGTCAGTCTCTTTCTTCTCCCGCTCGTCACGCTCATCGGCCTCAGCCCTGGTCATGGGAGGAGGCACCCTGGCCTCGTCCCAGGACCACTTGGCTTCCCCAAGCTCAGACCGACCGACTCGAAAGGCGTCTCGAGTGGACCGATCGCCTGCGAGTTCGAACGGCGTTTTGCCTTCGTTGTTCTTGAGCGTGGGATCTGCGCCGCCCCGCATAAGGAGCCCAAGCACGAGCGGTGCCGCGTTTTGAGCAGCGGCGAGATGGAGCGGCCGAGGAGCGTGATAGTTCTGCTCTGAAGGCTGGAACTCGAAGTCGGGGCTTAAGGTGTTATTTTTGAGGTACGATAGTAATGCCGGTAGTTTTGACCTCCGAGTAAACGCCTGTAGTTGCGACGTGTGCAGCAACGCTGTCTCTTCCTCCTCTGACAGCTTCGGCTTCACAGGTTTTGACTCGACAGCCTTCTTCGGAGTAGACGTAGCTTCGGCCTCCTTCTCCTTGACAGGGTCGATTTCGCGCACCTTCAACCGCGTCAACTCGATAAACGACCTCATGAGCTCCTTCTGCGTTGCTCTCCTCGTACTGAAAGGGAATCCCCGTAGCCTTGTGTCGTTGTGCTTCAGGACTTGACCATCGTACGGGCCGAACAGCGTCCTCCGATTCGTTGAACCCGTAGCCCGGACGAATTGCAACTCTGATGTATCTAGTAAACCCTTCCATTCCTGGAGGAGGGTGCGCACATCGTCGACCAAGGCCTGCTCATTGTAGCGTCGCAAGCTCGAACCGGCCGAGTGCGCGGTACCCTTTGAGTTGTCGTTGGCCGACTGTGAGCCACCCTGTTTTCGTCGCGTGGTATATCGGTGGAAGGTCTTGTGGGCGAGGACCGTTGCCTCACGGTTCATGGTAGTTCCGCCCTTGCTCGGCCGCGGGGCGAGTGACACGACCATTGCTGCAAAATGCCCACCTCCAATCATGCAGAGGAAGATGTGTGGCCCCTTGTAGGCGAACTCTGGGATGGCTCCCTCTTTTGGGATCTTGGGCATCGCTATCGGCGCCACCTGCTTCTTTTTTAGAACATCGACTAGGTCGGAGTTCCGTTGTTCGTCCCCTGTAAGAATTGCGCGATACATGCCGAAGTAATTGTTTTCCGGGAGGGCGGGAGAGCCGAACCAGATGAGCGGGGGTTTACCGCGACTCTTCCTGCCTGTGCTCTCATCCTCATCCTCGTTGGGGCCATCTCTTTTATCCGCAAGCTTGGCCTGCCTTTTTAGAAGGGCTGTAAGTGTAGAGTCCTGTCGGCCGTCCTCCTCATCGTCTTCCGAGTCGTCCGAGTCTGATCCGGAAAGGGATTCGTCCAGGCTACCAACCAGCTTCTCGAATTCGACTTCTGATACAGGTTTCTGACCACGTAATTTCTGCTTGAGGTTGTAATGATGTAGATCGGATTTTAGGTGGCCGCGCTGGTCGAGGAGCGTTGTGAAGGTGAGCCCGCAGAGCGAGCATGCCTGGTTGCCGACGAGGCTGCTTTCGGACGCGGCAGAGCTGTTGGCGGGTGATGGGGCTGTGGGTTCGAGGGCGGTGATGGATTCGGTGTCGGCGCCTGACCTCAAGGTCAAGGTGTTCAGGACCTCGGGCGGAAGATCGTATACTTGAAGGATAATCAGCTTTGCCATGTCGCAAGGAAGGGCTGAATGGATGGCAGGGCAATGGTGGGCTTACCGTAGAGCGGCCGCCGCAAGAGATCGTCGTTATTTTTGGACATTGCGATACTCCGTGACCTGTGGTATGAGATCTGGGTGCTGGTTGTGTCCAAGAGCAGAGATGTCGCAGTTGAAGTTGCGAGGCGCGAGCTCTTTTTAACCCTGAAGTTGTTGTATTAAAATGTGGACGATGCGTCATAACCATTAAGTTAGAACTGTGAGTCGCTCACTCAGCCTTCCATCCATTGCAGCCTGAGTCAGTCGGCCAGCTGTGGTGGGGTTAATTAGTGGGCGGTGGGGTTCAGCTTCCCCCTCGTTGGTGTGGCTGTGGTGGCTGTGGCAGCCCCGGCTTCGTGATAATGTACACCGGTATACTGATAACCCGATACATGCACACGAATGTGCATTCCTTGGCAACCCCATCTTATCTTATCGCCCACCAATGACGGAAGACGTCAACGTCACTGAATGCATCATCTTTCAGCTGTTCCAGGTTGTTGGTTGCCGTAGGTTTCCACTGCACAAAGCCGGTTATCATGTTGCGTCAGCGGTTGTACAGAACACACACACTCATGATGCAGTGATGCAGTGAATCTCACCCCAAACCAAGGAAGCTGCCGTGATCGCCTCTGGGATCGTTGCCAGGCTTTTATGCTTACCCCGCCCCTGGTCCGTCGTCTGTTTGGAGGCGCCGACTAAGGCAACTGCCTCGATTTGTAGTGACGATCCGCCTATAAATACACATATGACTCCAAGGTTTCGTCCCTACGTTCTTCTCCTCCTCATCCCATCGTGCTTTTTTTCTTCCTAATCAGCTCAACAACGTTAACATCAACACCAACCACAACACCCACTCGACCTTACTCCAAGCCTCCCAATCATGGATTTCATCAAGGGCGTGACCGGCGGCGGCGATAAGCAGTCGGACAACCAGGCCAACACCCAGTCCACCAACCAGACCGAGGAGAAGCGCGAAGACAGCGGCAGCGGGGGCGGCTTCATGGACAAGCTCAGCGGCGCCGCCGGCGGTGGTGCCCAGGGTGAGAAGAATGAGGACGCGCTTGACAAAGGTAACGCTCTCAATTCTCTCTTTTCGATGTCTCGCCGCAAGTTGCTAACTATTACCGTACGTAGCCGTCGACTTTGCCCAAGAAAAGTTCCTCGGAGCCGGCGACCAGAGCAACGAATCCGCCGCCGAACAGGCCAAGGACGAGGCTATGTCCGACTTCATCCGTGACAAGTACAAGCAGACGACCGGCAACGAATTCTTCGTCAAGGACAAGGATAAGGAATATGGTCTGTAGAGTGTTAGGCAGGCAGCCTGGAACACGTGTACGTTAGGATTGACGACGAAATATGAATACCTTGATCACCATCTTCCCCAGCCTGCGTGATGTTCTTCCACCCACGCTTCTCCATCTATCATGCGCGAGCCTCTGCCTTGAGCGTACGCGACGCTCTATCCTGAAGTTTAACCACACTCAAATGTGATCAATTCTCAGTGGTACCATTGCGCTCGCAGCCAGAACCCGCGCCGTCTTCACGGCGCTCTCGGTCTGTCGGCCGCTGAGAATCATGGTTGCTGGGATGACGATGGCATTATCTCCCAGGCCCTCATTGCCCCCGTCATTGTCCAGGAAATTCCGCCAGATTTGAGCCCGTGTAGCTTTGTCCAGCTCCGATAAGCCCAGTGTGATGTCGACGCGCGACTCGAACGCGGGGTTGGTGGACAGGTAGCGGGTGGTCGTGAGGATCATGACTCCAGAGTAATATTCTGGGTGTCGGAGGAAGACTGTGAGAACCGTGTTAGGAACTTTCTTTCACAGAATCCCAGGCCTCACCAGAGACCATCTGGCTGCGCACAAGACTGTCGGTTGAGCGACTCGAGGAACACGTCGGCCACGTCAATCACCATAACGGCATTCCATCGCGCACTTCAAGTGATGCTCGACATCAGCAACTGATACGTCCAGACCGCTGACTTCAAGCCTGTACGAAGGCCCCCCCGGGTGCTCAGATACTAAATATCGTTGTCAATATCATCATTTGCTCGCAGCCAGGCAGAGGGTTTAGTTAGCAATCTCGGCTTTGAAGGTCTCCGCAGTACCGGGCGGACCACACAATAGCATGACGAGTCCCTTTCCTATAATATCGTCAGTCCTATTACTTCCTCAGAATAATGCCCTCAACGCCAACCTTGTCCTTGAACAGAATCGTCAAAGCTGACAGACTAATGGGCGGATACAAAACCGAGAACCAGATTCTTCTCGGCGTTTTGAGGCCGAGTTTGTCAACGACCTTAGAATTCTATGACATGTCTTTGATGTTGCCGATATTGAGCTGGTATGTATGGATTCGCCACGATGGAAATTTAGGACTGCATACATCGAGATAGTTGGATTGGACCGTGCGATGCGTTCCTGCGGGGGATCGCCAGTATTTAGCAACTCGGTGAGCAGACAAGTTGCACTGTTTCGCTGATTCGGGGCAAGTTAAGACATATTTCTAAGCGATTTTTACAAGTTTTCTGGGCGGGCTGGGATTGGGAGGCTGGTGATGTGGCCTAGAGGAGAGAACAACAGTTGATCTTGCCCGGTATCAATAATCTCCTATATCTCGATCCAACCCAACCAAGAAATGCGGCGCCGCTATCGCACAATGGCCGAAAGATCAACTATCTACCCTGAGTGAGTGACTATGAGATAACTCGGTATTGCAGTCCACCTCAGGATCAAATTCCAAGTAAATTAAATACCTTTGGTAACCCGTTTCTGTGTAAGCCTAAGTTAGCTAAAGGTGTGAACACGCAAATAAGAAGACGCCTTGTACCTTGTAGTCAAAAGTAAACAAGGCACAAGAGACTACGATTCATTGTCGCGTGGGCTAATCCATCGTAGATCGGCATGGCATGGATCGTGGCCCGGTCCGTCGCAGTGCACGTCTCCAATATGTAACTCTACTATCCTCATAAGCTATCGCATGCCCGACGGAACCCGGGTCTGCGGCATCTAGAATCACACTTGACAAGTGTCATACACTTGGTGTCGTGTTGTCGAGACTCTCCATTATATCGCTCGTCCACGTCCTCAATTCTTCTGGTGACGCCCAGGCATTGGCATCTGCAAGGGCGTTTCTGAAGACTGTCTCCAATGAACGAGATAAAACATAGGCAACACCAGGTTCGCTGCTCTTGGGACCTATGAGACCATCCGAATTTGTTAAGAGGCTAGCTGCGGTAGGGCGTGCAAGCCGATCCCGGGACAGACACGCCTTCATCGTCCGAATGAACGAAGCCGGGACATGAACGTCTCCTAAACTCTTCGTCAAAGTTAATTGGATGGTTGGGATCAGTAATGGCCATTACCTTCTGTGCGAGGCCTTGGATGTGTGCAAAGGGTTGTAGCCCATAAAAAAATAATTTGATAGAGAATACAACCAGACTCCATATGTCGCTGGGCTTGCCGAATTTAAAATTTCTGTCCGCAGCTGAGGAGCGGGTCGAATTCGAAACTCTCAGCGTCTCGGGAGTCATGTAGTTAGGCGTTCCCGCTTGATGATCCTGGTAAACGTCTATGGTGTCATCTGTGATGGAATTAGCAATCCCAAAGTCGACGAGCTTGAGAGATCGATCCATGGACTAGAACGAAATTCGCAGGTTTGAGATCCGAGTGGACGACATCATGGCGGTGAATACATGCAACACACTGAAGCATTTTAAGCTAGTAATGCCCAACAAAGGGTACATCTAGTTTCGGGCTCCGTCTGAGGCGGTCCTTGTGTAGGTTGTCAAGGTCTAATTGACCCATTTCCATAACCTTACAAGTTAGCAATGAGAAACAGGAGCTCAAGCCAAGTGGTTGCAACGTACCATTTGCAGGCAGTTCTTGTCCGCGTCGATGGCCCAATGACTCAGGTAAACCACTCGGTTGGTCTGATTCAGCCTTTGTAGGAGAGCAACCTCGTTTCTGATGAGGGCTTTGGCTCGCTCGTCTATGTGCTGTAGAGGCACTGTTTTGTACGCCCATGATTGATTGTCTGTTGAGAGAATCTGATAGATGCGTCCATTGCCATCTTTACCCAGCTTCCTCAAAACGGTGTATGGTGTGCCTTGAACGGTGATGCGCTTCGTCGGTTTACGTTTGGTTGACGGCGTCGTACGGCTATCTATGTCGGTCACTTTCGGTGCGCCGGGCGGAGGAGCAACAGCGGGTGTCTGGTCAGACGTGTAATGGTTCGGTCGATTATTTCTTACGTCCTCAGACTCAACTTGAAGAGGTTGAGGCGATGCTCTTTGGGCCGCTAGCTCCGGAGACCTATCTTCCAGGCAACCATGATCACAGCAGGATAAGGGCCGTGGTCTGTGGTTGTCAAGCTTCACGACACGAGGTTGTCTTTCTGCTTGCTTCCAGTTAGCCAATTTCCAAAAAAAAAACCTAAGCATCGGTGTATTTACCGACACCCTGCACTGAGACATCAAATCGCAAGTAGTGAAAACCAGCGTTCCTCGATCGGGACAGGCCTTATGAACATGCCTTACCTACCATTCGGGCTCCCTCTCTCCGAGGCGGGGGACTTCTAGACAACGGAACAGTTTAAGTGAGAAACGGGGACAAAAACGACATCTTCTAAGCTAGGTGAGACGGGGCCAGAAGATGTTTGCTTGTCATTTTCCTTGGTGGCCGTTGAAGCGAGGTGGGCATAATTGCAATCGACGGCGAAGGATCGCTGTTGGGCTCTTCCTTCTCGACATTTCCATTGAATCGACAGTTGTTTACGATTATTTCCGGAGTGTGAGCCTCGGTTTCCTCAAATTCTGCTGGGCCTGTCAGACCTTCAGGCACTCGGCTGGTTGAATCGACAGTTAACACATCTTGATCAGCCAGCAGCGCTTGCGTGACGGTGCCGAGCTGGATATGAGGGAGAGAGACGTCGTCTTCCAATTTATTAATTGAAAAACAGTCCATGATGACCCATTTCCAAGAAGTAGCTGATGCGGAATGAAGGCTGTCAGATGGTTCGAAATCTGGCGTGTCGCGCGTGTTGTTTGTTTGGTTTGCAGCTCACCTGTCCTCGTGTTCCTACAGGTCTGGGACGTGTTCCTGCATAGATAGATAAACGTTAATCCGAGTTTCCAAACAACGGGAGTGATCCTAGGTGCAGACGTTGGGCGTTAGATGTGTAAGGTAGTCGGCGGGTATAACGATATTGTTCAGTGTAGCTGAGTGCTCAACTAAGATACACTATTCTAAAAGGCATTCAACTAATAAATTGTCTGATTCTTTTCACACCTTCGTTTCCGGACCCAGCCTCCTGGCTAAAGAGCAAGCCCATGTGTACTGATACTCTGTAACTTGCCACTATTCAGGATGGCTACAGCGGCCTTTCATTTTCTTCACCTGGCTTGATATCCCTGTACATACCATCAGGGTTTCACTTAGTAGACGGTTCACTGGATACAGATCTTACAGTTCTTGGCCATACGCTCCCTCAATTGAGATGTATCTGGAACTTGCTTTTCGTCAATGACGTGCTATGTCCAACCATGATTCTTGACGCTGCACGAAATCTAAAGCGCCGGCTTTTGTCGTGGATACTCTGTAATCCCGTTTTGATCATCGATATCAGGTATTCCTTTCCCAAATGCAATAACATCATGTCTATAATAACGATTAGATGAGACCAGAATAATATCGCTGGGGGTTGTTGTCACATACCCTGCAAAAACACTGAGGCCGTCATCTAGGTCCGTAAAGTGCTTGCAGTCCTCGGTCAAACTGCCCTCGTAATCGGGGCTGGTGAAGAAGCTCTCAAAGTCATCCCACGTTTTGAACCATAACGTTGAGCATCCGTCGAAGTCCATGGCGCTCTTTCCGATCCTGGCAAGCCCTGCCTTTATCTCGGGGAGTTGGTGGTGCTGTAAGCTAAGTTAAGACAACATGACATGAAATGGGTATTGATCGTACCTGAGTATATCTTTGGACTCTGAAGAGACCAAAGTTCTTCGAGGCTACAGTTAAATCCGCATGTACTTGGGCCCAGTGCTTGGAGAAGTGCTCAAATGAGACGTTCTTTTTCTTCTTGAAGTAAATTGAGACCTTTACGCATGCTACAACCTGTCAATTTCGAACTCTTGAAGGGCGGGGATGAATTAACCGACGTTGATAGTGTACCCCATTCTCATACTTGAAGTGCTCAAAGGTGAAATTGTGGTTGATGGGCACATGCCCAATAGCTGGATCGGTGTTTTGCATGATAGGTGATCGAAGCAACACGCGAGAAAATTATAAAATATGGATAAGTTCTGAATATGAATATTCGACCATCAATGCCTAAACGGAACAGCTTTGCTACTAGCAAGGCTTATTACTTCACCAGAGGGTGACGATGCGTTGCCGACGACTACTCTGCACGTCATTATAGCACACAGCAGGGCAATCTTTATCCTGAACGATTGTCAAGGCATCGACCAAGAGCGCTACTATGCCCAAAACGATAGTCAATGATTCTGTGGTGTGGAGGTCTTTGGAAGATGATCGGAGGGTATGTTCGGATGGCTTCCTCCAGGGACCACGGCTAATCAGCGCCAAGGCTTCTCCGCTTGACATCGTTCTTCCGGTAAGAAGTTTTACGGAACTAGGATACGAGCAAAGGTGTCAGTATTTGTTGTAGAAGAGTCAAGGATTCGACGTTGAGCTTGACTTACGCCGGGTGATCTCTTGAAGTCGTCCCGCCGGCCAGGCAGACTGCGACGAACAGATCTAGGATCGGCAAAGCTAAGCCGCAGGAGCGGAGAAGAGGGGGAATGAAATAAGTTTTCCGCTCACTCGGCCTTAATCAAGGCCAAGTAACAGCGATATGGACTTGTTCATCAATGGGATTGACACTCCTACATGGCAAACTGTCAACTTAATTTGGATGGATAACAAGAAAGACAAGTAAGACATTTTCCGTGGTACGTGTAAGAGATTAAAAGTACTCGGATTGTGTCGTAATAAAACCCAAGAACGTAGTGTCTGACGGAGCAGTTCACTGTCTGCATGAGATTACAGCCCACCATTCTGCTTAGCTTTATGCTCCTCCAACCTCGCCAACTGATTCTCCATGCTCGTCGCCCCAATGACAACCCTCATCGCCTCATCGCAAAACTCCCGCCCGTCGCGGAAATAAACGTCACCCGCGTTTATCTCCACGGCGAGCCCGTAATTCTCCCCCTCGTGCACCGTCCGGCCCCACGCATCCGTCATCTCGCCGCCCTCCACCAGCATCTCCACGGCTGAGGCTACCCGGGAAAGCGGGGTGAAGTACGCCTCCGGAAATGTCGTCCACTCGTCCGCGTTCATTAGGTTGGTTCGGACCGTGCCCGGGCATGTCGCGTATACGCGGATGCCGCTGGTGTGGTGGTAGGGGAAGGCGATGGAGCGCATGAGGTGGATGACGCCGGCTTTGGAGGCTGAGTTGATGGGGCAGAACTGAGATGGATACTGGTGGGTGAAATTGTAAGCGACTCGTGCCGTTTGATAACTACCTGTTATGTGGAGGAGTTGCAGGATGAGTGTCGACTTACCAATCCGCCTGCACTCGCCGTCATCACCAGGGTGGCGTTCTTGCCCCCATGCGGACTCCGCCGAAAGAAATGCAGCGCAAGATAACTCTGATTAACCACCGAATTCAAGTTCACATCCAGCGTCTTCCGGTTCGGCTCAGGCGGGACATCATCGCTGCCCGGCGTGTCGTAGAAATTGTCCCTCTCGACAACGCCCGCGTTCACAAAGACGAAGTCCAGACGCCCGGCCTGCGAGAAGGCCTTTGCAAAGGCGCCGGAGAGTGGCTCCCACGACGTCACGTCCACTTGGTGAAAAACTGGGAGTTGGGGAGAGACTGCTCGGCTGCCGCGCCGGGGGGCTTTGTTGAAGTCCAGCAGGTGGACGGTCCAGCACTTGGGAGCGAGGGTCTGCGCGACGGCTAGGCCCATCCCGGAAGCACCGCCTGTGATGAGGGCAACTTTGGAAGAGGACATGTTGCGAGGATTTTGCTCAGAGAATGACACAAAGCAAGTTGTGAAGTTGCGAGTATTGCTTCCGCCTCTCTTCTTCAACTACTACACATCGATGCCGAAGTACCGCGACATCCCGTGGGAACGATCTTCGAAAGTGTCTCCGAGACTCCACGACGTCTTACACTACCCCGGAAAACAGTTTGCTGTTCCACCAGAGCTGCATCTCGTGTGGATAACTCTATCCCGAAGCCCCGCAACCCCGGATATCTTCCCGCACTGAACTAGAAGGGGAGCTATTCCCGACTTGGTTTGCTGTCATGGGCCGAGTGGATTAGATCGGGAGCTAGTTTGCGTAGCCTCCATTTAGGGATGACGTGTGTTTACTTGGGCGTGCAAGTGGTCGAACAGCCAAGAGAGACCACATTCACGGGGTGGGCTGCTTCGCTCACTTCTGTCCATCAGACTACGGGCGTCACCGTTCATTACAAAAGGCAAACCGTCATGATTCATCATCCCTTCCCGCCGAACGCCATTTTAACAAAGAACCAGCTCTACGGAGGGAATATCCTCCCAGGTGTATTTGCTGTCAAAGGCGTGCAAGACAACCCCACGGCGTCTGTACGCCTGGACGCCTTGGACGTCGCCGGCCCAGACCAGCAACAGCGCAACCACCTCGGTGCTCTGCGTGGACGTGGATCCGCCCCAGATGTACCTCCCCGCGCGGAGAAGCGCGTACCTCTCGGGCTCGCGGTCCTGTTGCGGACCGCCGTCGTGGACGTCGAAGATGACGGTCGGCTCGATTTGTGGTGGCGTCGCGGTTGCAAGCGCGGCGGACATGGCGGCCATGCTCCAGGCCGGTATATTGTCCTGGGACTGTGACTCGTCGTTTGCGGGTCGCGGAGGTGGGCATGGCCGCCAGACTTGGGCTGCGGCGAGGTATTCCACGGGAAGGACTTGGCCTTTGACGGTGAGGAAGCCCTTCTCGACTGGACCCCAGATATTCTTGGTCATCGGTCTGGTGCTCGCCTGAACCGGTACGAGTAGAGGTTGGACGATATCTTGTCCGGTCCGCCGCGAGCCAAGCTCGTCGACGAAGCGATCGATGTACGTGACTGGCCCATCGATGGATGCCCAAGACCATGAAGGGGCGTAGTCTTGGGTGGGGAGCCGAGCGATGGGCTTCTTCGCACGACGGTGATCGCTAATCCACATGAGGGAGTAGGCGATGTCGTCAAGCCAAAGACCGGCGAGATACTGAACTCGCTCGCCTTCACTGACGAGCGAGGCAATTCCCGACAGAGCCGGGAGGCGGTCTTTGGCGACAGTTAAGTCCTTGGACGTGAACTCAGTGACGAGCTTCGGCCAATCGTCCCGCAGGGCATCGAAGGGAAAGGCGGGAACCAGGTGGCGGTAGTCGTCCATCGGCGTCGCGCTGGGGAGGAGGCGACACTCGCATTGGCCCAGGCTGTAGCACGACCACACGATCTCTTCCTTGAAGAAGCGAAGCAGACGCGGCGACAGGACCCTCTCCTGCAAAGCCCAGGCCCGAGACGAGAGCTTAGTAGGCTCCGGGGCGAGAGCCGAGTGAGGCGCGCTGTGCGGATCGCAGGGAGGCGACCAGCGTCGGCGCGCGTAGACGGTGGCCGGCTCGTTCCCGGGACCGATGGTGGTGATCGGATACGTCCGGTGAGCCGTCGCCCGCTCCAGCATGCTGCCGAACAGGCCTCCGGACGGGTCGGCGGCGGCATCGGCCGAGAGGGTGACGACGGCGCTGCGGTAGACGTCCTTCATCTTGCATGTTTCCTTGAGCCGGTCTTCATCATCATCCTGGAGGATGCAGAGCGCATCAATCCTGTTCCCGTCGGTGAGGATCCTCGTCCAACTGATACAGGACAGGAACAGAGCCCAGCTTACCACAGGTATCGATAGCCCAGGAGCCTGGTCATGAAGACGGCATCCGCAAACGTCTGGGTCTCCGCGGTGAATTGCAGCACCTGCTGGTGAGCTCCAATGGTGGCCGTCGTAGTCTTCACCGGCGAACTGCCTCCCCAGCAATGACTGAGGGCGACGTACTCCTGGACTTCATCCGGCCTCGAGACGTACAGTCGAGCGTCGTCGGCAGAGCTACCAACGTCAATGACACGCGTAGGAAGCCTCGACGGTGTCTGCACGTCGCACACCGAGTGTTCGTCCAGACACGTCCGGAGCCAGGCCTTCATCAACTCCAACGGCTGCTCCGACGTGCCATCGGGGTAGGGGCTTCTAGCACGGCCGATGTTCCTCCACTTGACGGGATAGCCTGAGGGGTTTTTTTCCCGGTCAGCAGAAGAAACACACGCGCGAGGGCGGCAAACGTACCGCTGTCGGTGAAGAGCTCGATGACAAGCTCCTTGTCGACGTAGACGTACAGCGCGCAGTCGACGATGAGGGCAATCTGACCCACGCCGTCAAAGGGCTGGAAGTGCGCGATGGCGTCCCTTAGCAGCGAACACGCCTTGCATCCGCGCCCGACGCCATCTCTCAGGCTCGCAGCCGAGATCAAAATGTGGCCCTGTCGCAGATCGCAGCACGACTGACACGTCGGCGGAGAGCTGGAGCCGGAGCCGGAGGACATGTCGAAGCTGTACTTTGTCCTCTGAAAAATAGCTGTGTAATTGGTCGACTGATTGATATTCAGAAGAGACAAGTTTGCTTTCCCGCGCGTCCTCCTCAGCCAGAATGCGACGCGGCCCCCGAGCCTGGCTTTGCTTGTACCACCCCAACAGCTCAGCACGGCAGGCAGGTGGTGGCGAAGCCCTCGAAAGCCACCACAATATGATACATGTCTGCGAGTTTTTTGATTGGCGTTGATTCACACAAATAATAAAATAAAAGCACAAATTTCCCCCTCTTCTGCGGCCGTTCAGAGCGCCCTGCGGCATTTCCATCCATGTCACAATCACCTAGTTTACCTGTCTGAGGCTGTCACTACGGCCCTGTCCCAGATAAATAGCTTTACACCGTTCTTCCAAGGGAGAAAAAAAAAACTTCCGTCTTACCCACCTGTCATTCAACTTCACTCCACTTCACCGCATCATGGACCTGGACGCCCTGTCCAGAGAGGAAAGCCAAGCCACCGCCCACTGGGAAATCTACGGCCAGCGCGGCCAGAGACCGCCTCACAGGGTCGCTCCATGGCACTGGAAGAACCACCCCTTCGTCATGCCCGCCTCAGACACATGGCGAGTCCTGATGGATTCCGACCAGGTCGCCGTCCTTCTCCTCGGCTTCGTCCCCGTGCCCATCGAGAGCTTGACGCCTCCCTCTGAGCACTTTGTCCCGGGCGAAACCACCGTGACCTATATCATGCCGGGGGTGGTTACTGAGGGAAACCCGCCGCCGACTGAGGACAAATGGTTTGTCTACTCGGAGGGCCCCAACCACAAGGGCGAAGTCCGCGTGCACATGCATCGGAGCCTGTCGGGTTACAAACAAGTCGAGCTGCTCATCGATGCGGGATTCGAGGCCCGCGGCATTAGAGACGAGATAGCGAGCATTAAGGAGATTACTTGGGAGACTGACCCGCGGCGAGCTCTCAAAGGGATGAACTTTGAGATGGCCAAGGAAGTGGCCAGAGAGGTGTCCGAACGAGTCTTGAACGTTTTGCTAGATCCTCGCGACACTTACGCAGTATTTGAGAAGCTCTTGAATAACCAGAGCTAGCATGAGTGGAGGAGAAGCCATGGCACAAGGAAAGGCGGACAAACAAGATGGCAGACAGACAGAGCGGCAGATATATTGACACAAAGATTCAGCTCTACAGGAACCAATTTCCCGGTAGCGAATTACGAAACCAACCCCATAAAAAGGATAGTGTGCACTTCAGATCTTCTCAGGCCATATTTAACCAACGTTAATTCCAAGCTCAATTCCACCTCGGCTGGGCGTGAGGGGAACATCTCCAGATCTGCACTAAGCCAGGGGCGCTGTAACGTCGTCTTGCCGCTGGGTGATGCACTAAGTCAAGGCCCGTCGAACTGTAAGATAACATTGATCTACCAATTCCTTCGATAAATTGTTCCCGGTCGTGAGGATGAAACCGTCATTACGTTGGCCCTGTTATACAGAGTGCAACGAGACCAGGAATACCAAGATAGCACCAAAAACCCAAACAATAAGCAGACGCGTACAAGTGACCCGAAATCCTACCAGCCTCCGGATATTACCAAATCAATACCGTCTTGGTTTTAATCTCCTACCAGTTGGTCCAACCATGGCCCATGAACTGGCGTGACCCCTAAGAGAGTCAAATCTACTTC
The DNA here is from genome assembly GCA_037954305.1 of Neonectria magnoliae. Classification (NCBI taxonomy): domain Eukaryota; kingdom Fungi; phylum Ascomycota; class Sordariomycetes; order Hypocreales; family Nectriaceae; genus Neonectria; species Neonectria magnoliae. Next base: position 22,389 of record JAZAVK010000084.1, on the reverse strand, counting down.
CAAGACACGTTTATCCTCCGAGACAGCTGCTCTGTCCGGCACTGTCATCTATTGTCGCAAAGACATCGTTTCTACCCCTGTCACAGCCCCGAGGTCTGGAACCATTCCAGGGATGGACAGACGCTCTTGCCAAGGTATTGTTATTGCTGGCATCGCCGTCTGCTAGACTCGATGACCTAGGTGCTGGTGATGTTGGAGAGAGTAAGAAGTTGGTGGATAGGGAGACATGATGAATGACGGATGAGGGTGCGGATGATGCTGAGAGTGATGTGGGGGAGGAGGGCCATGGTGAGGGAGAGGACCGTGATGGAATTGAGGGCCTGGGTGAAGTTGAGACCCGTGGTGAGACGGTGGCCCATGATGAGGCTGGCCATGGAGTGGCTGACCACGGTGGTGGACAAATTGCTGTGGTGGAATGTATGAGGGTGATGGAAACCCCCAATTAGCTCCTCTACCACCCAAAGCCATCCCACCTCGCGCATTACCTCGCCATGGAATTCCTCGGCCACGAGCTGGACCACCACGAGGTGCTGCACTTGCAGGGACATTTGAATCCACAGGAGCACCTCCTTGGTCCTGTTTCTCGCTGCCTGTAGGGCTTGTGGCGTTCTGATGTCCTTCAGAACTATCCTCATTTTCTGGAGATGATGACGACCCGCCGCGACGACCGCGGCGACCAGTACCTCGCCTCCATCGATGGGGTCTGCGAGAAGCACGAGGCTTGCGATCAACCAAAAACTCGATCCTTTTGATAGGATCGGTAACCATAATGTCATCCAAGAGCCCAAACTTTTCAAGCTCCTCTTTGTCTGTGGTCCACACCTGGAACACATTCTCCAGTTTTTCAATGTGTTTCACTTCGGGGACCCAAGTGCGGACGAATCGACCGTTGTTATCATAATCAAAAGCCTGCTTGACTGGATTGAAAATGCGAGCATCCCCTCGAGGGTCATTACCCACCCCGGACACGTATTGCCAGTTGGCCCAGTTGGAAGAGACATCGTAGTCGACCAGCATGCTCTCATACCACTCGGCTCCATAGCGCCAGTCGATGCCGAGATGCTTGGATAAGAAGTTGGCGACGTTTTGTCGGGCTCGGTTTGATGTGTAGCCGGTGTGGTATAGCTCTCGTTGAGAGGCATCGATGAGGCCCATGCCGGTATTCCCTTCAAGAAATCGATCAAGAATCTTCTGAACCCTGGCAGGTGGTGGATCTTGGTCCGCAGCTGCCTTCTTTTCATCAGTCGTCTTCCAATCCTTCTCGTACTGGTCGCCTCCCTTGAAGCCTGAAAGTTGAAACAACCGGGAGCCAAACTTCTTGGTGCAAAGGCGCATGTAATCTCTCCACAAAAGTTCGAATCGTACAGCTTTAGTGCCTTCGTTCTCGCCCCTATTGAATCCCATGCACAAAGCGTAGGCTGGGTCGATGCCATTCTCAAGCTTCAACAGCTCCTCGTGAATCTGACGAGCGGTGATACAGCCCGTGGCTAGGTAGCCGGATAGTTTTGTACTGTAGTCGAGGCCCACAAGCCCATTGCGAGTTTGTTGGTAGAAGACCATACCGCCATTTTGCACAAGATGGAACACGCGACTCCAAGCTTGGCTCTCCCCGCCCTTAAACGGGTGGGCAGACTTGGCGTTGCGAGGGTAGACAGGAGGTTGAGATAGGACACTCTTGAGGGGCTGAAGAAGTCGTGACTCGAGCTCCTCGTAGGTGTTCGGCATCACGAACGGCAACTTCTGGGGAGGCGTCCACGTCGAAGGTGGGAGTGGCGGTAAGGATGCGACCATAGGGCGGGGCAAAGACGCTCGGGGTCGGTCCCGAAGAGGCTCTTGAGTCTTGCGATAAGTGGTAAAGATGTCTGGAAGGTCTTGAGGATTCTTTAATCCTGTATCACGACTGTGACAAACTGGGTCAGAGTGACCAAATCAGAAAGGTATTTGGGAGAAGCTTACTCGTCAATGTAGTATTTCTCGTCTGGCCATAGCTTGAAGTCGATGTTGTTTGTAGAACAGGCTAACGAGATAGCTTTCTGGTCATCTTCCTCCTCGAGGGACTGTTCTTCCGTCATCCACACCGCAGCGACGGAGTTGTCTGAGCAACTGAGAGAGTCGACAATATTGGTGACGACTTCAGCAAAATTTCCAACCCGCAGGGCGAGTCCGCTTTCCAAAGACTCTAAAGATGTCTTCAAGTCCCAAATGGACTGGGCCAGAAACTTGGCTCGGTGAGGGCCACATCTCCAGAACTTGCCAACCCGACTCAAGGCTGGAGGGTATGGAGACTCTTCACCCTCGGCGAGGAAGCCCGAGACCTCGATCTGATGGGGCGGCAGAACAAATACAGGTAGGAGATGAGTGAATTCATGTTTTGAGGTAGCTAGATGATGAAGAATGGGATTGTCGGCAACCCTGAGGTCGCGGCGGACGAGGTAGACCAGAAGCTTGGCCGCAGACATAGCTCAGAAGTGAGACCGCCGGGCAGATTCAGAAGACGATTGGGCCAGTCTGGGGTCCGATGAAAGAAGGGATATCGTACCCAGACGGAACCAGGAGAGAAGAGTTGTGGCAGACTAAGGGTGTCTGCGTGGGAATGGTCTTGTTCCTGACAGGGGCCCTAGGATTAATTAGGGTACTGATGGCCGTAACAGAGCCTCGCTGGACGCGGGGTGGGCGCCGAAGAGGGCTCGGGATATAAGGACGGTGGGTCGACACAGCTAGCTAGGGCAGGGTCTATGTCGTCAGACGGCCGCAGGCGAACGTGTGAAGTATGGTGTGGTGAGGGAGGGTAGGGTGGCATGCGATAGGCGGCCAGATTGATCTCAGATCTAGCGTATGCAACTGTTCTTTGCGTACCTTAGGTAGGCGGGCACTGCCGTTGCTCTCGCAATTGCAAGAGCCTAGTGGGGATTGTTGAGCCTTGACGGTCTTAGAATTGGATATGATGATGTTAAGATTTGAATCCAAGGGACCAAGGTGCGGACGGAGTCTGGAGCTTTAGGGTGCCTCGGTGCTCAGACTGGCCACTGACGAGCGGGCTTGAAGCTGGGGTAGTGAAAGACAACAGTGTGTCTTGAGCGCAGATGAACCGCGGCAGATGTAGATTGTTGAGGTTGACGATGGGGATATCTGTGGTGTTGCGCTTGGGTAGGTAGAAGGCAGAAGACAAAAGGCTGGAGCGCAGAACAACTGGAAACCAAAGAGTATTCAATCCGAGAGAGAGGCGCGGTCTAGATCCAAATCCACGTCAAGGTTTCTCAGAAGACTCGATGATGATGAGATGCTCAGCCACCGACGATGAGATCCCAGGACAAGATACTCCGTAGCTAGCTGGCCTGCAGATCGGGTGTTTGTGAAGGAGGAAATGCTCAGCAAGCTGAGGGCGAGAGCAATGTTGACAGACTCGAGCACGAGAGAAAGGAGGCGCGAATCCATGACCTCTGGCAGCGCGGAACAGGAGCCCAGGCCCCGTGGCCGGACAAGAAGCAACGCCATGGCGATGAGTGGTGGTTCGCGATGGAAGTCGGTTCGATGCCCACGACACCACCAAGTGTCTGGAGATCGGACCAAGCACGGGAGGTTTAGCGTACAGGGGTCCGGGGACAAGGGTGCTTAAGGGTACTCTGGCAGGGAAGGAGATCCCGGTGTGCGCCACGGTGCCTGCCAGTGTCCACTTCCACTGGCAGTCTGCAAAAGCCCAGACCACTTCAGGGCAGGAGCGTTGCAGGGAGGGTGGGGGGAGCGTTGGCGGGTAAGACGAGGCCACGCTCCCGGGACGGATGCATCATGAATTGATTCAGTTGCAGGATGGAAGGCGATGATGATGGTGATGATGACGATGACGACGACGACTGAATCGCTGGGCGCTGGACTATTCAGTGAGTACAAAGTAGTAAGTAGGTAGGTAACTTGAGGAGTCGACGGCATGGAGTCAATGGTTACGAGCACATCCACGCCGAGGATCTACCTTATGCAGTCGCCTTGTCGAGGTCCTCACTCAATCACACCCAACCCACTGGCTGGCTTCCAGCTCCCGTCTCCCATTCTACGTTGTATCCTACCCACCACCATATTGGCATTGGACGTAAGACCATGACGTTTCATAGCGAAGACACTTTGCCGCATACGCGCCGTCCGCTTCACCCTCAAACAATTTTTAGTTATCTTCACCGTCGACACATTACATCATACTCCCTTTTACCTCCGAATCTATAGCAAGTTAGGGCCGCCTCACTTTTTTCTCCCGTTGCAGACGGTTCTCCCCCACATGGTCTAGCCAGGGGTCTTCTGTCGATCGGCGTTGCACGACTCCAGATGGACGATGCGGATGCGATGCAGGCCAACGGGTATCGACATTGACCATCGGCGTAACTGCCACGGCCCACGGACCCTTGGAAATAGGTACGAACGAGCACTAACAGTGAGGTGCCGGGCTAGCAACGCACTTGGATAACGGGGCACGTTTTGCGCATCCACCCACTTTGCGAAGGGACCTAGCGACTAACTCGTGCGTGCAGTGTTAGCCGTGTAGAACACACTCCACGACCACAACTTAGAAGATACAAAACAGTTCGTAATTCACAGCCCGAGCGGCGTCTGTCAAGACTCAGACAAGCCTCACTTACTCACTAACTACCTACTACTGTACCTGCCTGCCTATGTAACCGGATCTGCACATAGGGTGCAAGTACCCGCCAGCCCGCCTGTATTACACGGTACTGACCCACGATCGCGACCGTCGCACTATCGCCCGCCACTTCAAATTGAGGCTAAACCACTACCTCGTTAGTCGACGTGCTTCACTCCACAACCACGAGCGCAGCCCGGAATAGCAAGCCTCGATTTTCAACCACAACGCCTCTTTCTTGGGATCGGAGGCATTTGTGCCTCGCTTTACTTCGTTTTGCTTGATGATCTAAGCCCAGATTGTTTCGCCTGTCAACGAAAATATCCAGGGTCTAACCGCATTCGGGCTGCCGTGATTACTGATCAGCCCGCCCTGTCATACCCCCGGACTCGGCCCCGGCCCCGGCCGCCTCACTAGAATCGATTGCCTAACGACGGAAGCTGTGTCTTATTTCCTCTCGTCTCTTCTCAGTGGCTCTCGTCTCCATGCGTGTCTCGTCTTTCTGTACAGTTTACTGCTCTCATCTCTCCCTGCCTATCTAGTAGTAGATACCTACCAATGCTTTGTGTCCAAGAACTTCTTTGTCAACCTCGACGCTTTGCCTGGTGAGCTTGTCATTGGGTTAAATGTAATGGCTTCAAGTGGGTGAAACTGAGGCACTGCAATGGCGGCCATGACTTTCTACAAGACACCATCAAGCGTCACTATCCACGGCAAGATATATTTCTTGACTCTGCCACTTTCAAGCTCTGCGCAAATGAGCTGCATCTCTGCTCCGCTCGCCCTCAAGACAAAGCCCTACGATTTGATCTTGGGCAGGTATTGCACGAAATGTTCCTGATGCATCTTGTCTCTCGCCTCCGAGATAGGACGGCGATGACCCATCATTAGCGGGCGAGTCAACACCCAGCGCTACGACATCCATGTGTTTCTAGAGATGGCCGGATAGCGAAAATTATCTACGCTTGGATGGCCTCTCACATGTAGAATGATTGAGGACATAAGCTACCTTTGGGACGCTGGAGCAAAATCTTCATTTCCTCCCTCCGGATTGCTCTGACATAGGTAGATCTTCCAATCAGACATTTTTCTATAGGCACACTAGAATCGAGCTTATTCTGCTAGCCCTGCTTGGTAGAAAGCTAGCAACGTTAACGAGCTTGAACGAAAGGGATATATTGCTGTCGATACCGACCTCGTCTCAGTTCTTCGCCTCGAGCTTCCGCTACTATCACGCACCACCATACTGCCGTGGCCAGGACCTGCTAGACCCCCACCACTACTCAATGCTTCCCCACGTCTTTAACGGTCTCCCGAAAAGAGGGGCCCAACACGCTTCCTATCATGGAAACTATTCACGTCACGATCTTCGGGCAATACTACAAGATCTTGATCGCCGGTCATCGATGCAAAGCGACGTGTATAACGCTTCAGCGCCTAAAACAAACCGATAGCTAAAGCCCCACCATCACACTGAGACACTTGCAGCGTAATCGATGTCGTGTAGACTGCGGACTGGCTCGAGCGATTGGTTGTCCATTTCATCAATTGGTAGATACACACCGCTCGAGGCCCCAAAAGCAAGCCCGGCCGACTCGGGGTGAGAATCATGCGAAAGCATTGCTTCTTCCATGTGGAAGAGAGGTTCGATCTGAGACTGTGATCCAATGGACTACCGCCGCTGTCTTTCCAGTCATCGAGCAAATATCCAGCCTCTCAAATGCACAAACCCAAATCTATGATGACACATAGCTGAGGATGTGTCTCAGAACTCGACGTTTTGTTGCGACATCGTCTCAGAAATTTTCAGCTGCTTACAATGTGCACCAAATAAGTTGACCTGTCATCTTCTTGTGTCGGGCACGTGCAAAATACATACAAGCTGTTCAACTTGCTTCGGCGAACTTCACGCCATTACTGCCTGCCCTGAAGCATCGAGGCAGATCGGGACCGGACCCAATCCCGTGGTCTTGGGATGTCATCGAGTGATTCACCTAGCCGCATAGCATATCTCACTGATTGTTAGGCTCTCTGCCGATAGGCCACAAAGCCGTTGGTGCTTCGCCAGGCCGGCTACCGGGTAGTCTGCCTTTTACATGATCGTTGAGAAGCTCATCGCACCACACAACAGTGTCAACAGTAAAGGTGTTGGCGGACGTGTTTTGCCCGAGGCTTATCAGCAGGCCACGGCTTGACTCGCCCGAGATATGCCATATGAAGTCGAAAACCGACAGAGAACTCATACATTCCTTCGGATGTCGGATGGCCGTTCGTATGTCCGGCCGCCTTCTCCGAGCGTCGTAGCGACGATGCCGACGACCTCGGGGGCGGAGGAGCGGACCCCGGACTTTTTGGGTGCACGATTGGCTTTAAGCCAGCGTGGGATCCATCCTGAAGGAGGGGAAGCTGGGGTAAGACTCTAGGGGATGGACTCCCTGGGGTTAACGCTGTGATGTTCTATTCTATGGTAAGTCTGGTATGTCAAGTGTCAATTGATGGCATCGTGGGTATGGTTAATGGCGTCTACGACGGGGCGAAGGAGGGGAAAGCAACGCGATTTTGCAGTCATTGAGTCTTAAACCGAGTCCCGGATGACGTATTTCGGTCCCTCCCTTCGAATTGGAGTTCGCTTGTTGGAGATCGGGAACGGATTGTCCAGACTCCAATACGGCAGGGGTCCGTTACCTCGGTTCGAACGCGTTACCCAACCTAGCTCCAACTGCTGACAGTTTGCGCTGAAGATGCGCTGGAAATCGGGGAGAAAACATCTTACTCTACGCAAGTTGTTGCTGGCCGCTTTGTACATATCGCGAGTGATGCTATATAGAGCCCATTCCAATGATGCTCGTCGGTGTTGAAAAGAAATAGCCAGCCAAAACCTGGCCAGGTAGGGATTGTCCTCAGTACTAGACCTGAACATTGTGTCTATCGTTGCCACTTTCAACTCCTGGTATCCAATAACACAACTAACCCTGTATCGTGCTATGGAGTTTTGCACAAGGCACGGCATCTTTCGGCAACCTGGCAGCCTCAATTGCACATTCTCGAGTGTGCCTAGCAGTAGCCCTGCAGAGCGGCTCCTCTTTCCTCCCCTTTCCCCTCACGTCAACCCTGAAAAAGGCCACTTTACCTACTTACTAGTTTACCCCATTCCCACAAAGCGACAAACACAGTCCAATTCCCCCATCACGGTGCGAGCTTGGCGGTTGGGGCTGGGGTTGGCTGCCAGTAGGGAACCGGCGGCTAGCCGAGGGTAGCTTCGCGGTAAGCCACGGCAAAGCATTTCCCCTACAGCCGAGCTCGATAAATACAATCTCGCCAGAAGAGAAGCTCCCCAGGGCGTTACACTGTTGCGACCACCTCGACGAACACTGTGATAGATACGCGCTCCCTCCCCCCTCCCCCTCTCCCTTCTTCCTCCCTTACATCATTCCTCACGAGCGTCAAGAGGAAAAAAAGACATTCCCGCGAAACCCTCCAAAAGAGCCATGTCTGCCGCCGTCAATCGGGGTCTCCGGACGGCCACCAAGCATCTGCGTATCCAGCCCCGGGGCCTTCGCGTCGCCGCGCCCCTCGTGGCCCGCTCGGGCTCGGCCTCCATCGGCGCCGCTCGCTCAGCTACTCCCGCTTCCTACAGCGCTTTCTCAACATCTGCTGCCCGATCCTCAGGAGCGCCCACCATGTCGTCCCAGACCCGCGAATACGATCCCGAGATCAAGGACATTGCCGACTATGTTGCCAACAAGCCCATTGACTCGGAGCTTGCTGTGAGTTTTGCTTTTTTCTGCTGGTCCCTGGCCTTGCGTGTCACGTAAAATATGCCCCCGCGAAAGTTGAAGCTCGGCTACCCCGCCACGATTCATCGTCACAACCCCGCCCGTTTGGAAGACATTCGCAGCTGACAATGTTGTCCCCCCTTCGAACAGTTCGACACCGCTCGATGGATCCTCATGGATACCCTCGGCTGCGGCCTTGAGGGCCTGAAGTTCAAGGAGTGCGCCAAGCTCCTGGGCCCTATCGTCCCTGGTACCATCGTCCCCAACGGCCCCAAGGTCCCTGGAACACCCTTCCAGCTGGATCCCGTCAACGCCGCCTTCAACATCGGTGCTATGATCCGATGGCTCGACTTCAACGACTGCTGGCTGGCTGCCGAGTGGGGTCACCCCTCGGACAACCTGGGCGCCATCCTCGCCGTTGCCGACTGGATCAACCGAACCAACAAGGCCGGTGGTAACCTGGCTGGCGGCAAGATCTTCACCGTCAAGGACGTCCTCGAGGGCATGATCAAGGCCCACGAGATCCAGGGCTGCCTGGCTCTCCTCAACTCGTACAACAAGGTCGGTCTCGACCACGTCGTCCTCGTCAAGGTCGCCTCCACCGCCGTTGTCTCCAAGATGCTCGGCCTCAGCGAGAAGCAGATTGCCGACGCTGTCACCCAGGCCTGGGTCGATGGCCAGAGCCTGCGAACCTACCGACACACCCCCAACACCATGTCCCGAAAATCGTGGGCTGCCGGTGACGCCTGCCAGCGTGCCGTCAACCTGGCTCTCAAGGTCATGAAGGGTGAGCAGGGCGTCCCCACCGTCCTCTCCGCCCCCATCTGGGGTTTCTACGACGTCCTCTTCAAGGGCAAGAAGTTCGAGTTCCAGCGCCCCTACGGCAGCTACGTCATGGAGAACGTTCTTTTTAAGGTCTCGTACCCTGCCGAGTTCCACTCCCAGACTGCCGTCGAGGCCTCGGAGAAGATCTATCACCTTCTCAAGGCCCAGGGCAAGTCGGCCGCCGACATCAAGGCCATCACCTGCCGAACCCACGAGGCCTGCATTCGCATCATCGACAAGCAGTTCAAGGCCATGGACAACTTCGCCGACCGCGACCACTGCATCCAGTACATGGCCGCCACCATGCTCGTCTTCGGCCGCCTTGAGGCCACCGACTACGTTGACGGTGGTGAGGCTGCCACCTCTCCCCTGGTTGAGTCGCTGCGCCAGAAGATCAAGTGTGTCGAGGACCCGCAGTTCACCAAGGATTACCACGACCCCAACCTGCGCACCATCTCCAACGCGCTGACCGTCGAGCTCAACGACGGCACCGTCCTGGACGAGGTGTCGGTCGAGGCTCCTCTGGGCCACCGTCTCCGCCGCGAGGAGGCCAAGCCCGTCATCCTGCAGAAGTACAAGCGCCACCTGGGCCCTCACTACCCCGAGGCTAGGGTGAACGAGCTGGTTGAGCTTGGTCAGGATGCCAAGAGGCTCGAGGCTATGTCGGTGGATGAGTACGTCGACCTGTACACTGTCGAGTCGAGCAAGTTTTTGTAAAAAGCGAATGTTGCCCAAGTGGCTTAGATGTTAAAACCAACATGAACAACAGTGAAACAAGTCTGCAGGCCTGTTTAAGTGATATCGTAGAGTTGAAGCCGCTATACGAGAAAGCATCGTGGCTGGTTGGGTGTTCGGAAGTCCGTCGGGAACGACGGCAGCGGGGCGCCCGGGATGGTTCCACGCGGCTGCACCGCCTCAATCGATCCCGCTTTACTGAGGAGAGTAGGCCTCTCGGGGCCCTGGAAATAACCTGGAACCCGAAAGTTGGTACCAACATATCTCGTCGCAGCCGTCGCCCCAACCCAACACACTCTCTCGTTCTCATCCTCCATTCGCTCTATTGTCGCTATCAATCTTGGTCGACACCGTTGCCGTTTCAGATCCCATCCTTCTTGCTCCGAGGCAGAAGCCGACTGAGAAGTTTTATTCTCCTTCTCACATCAAACACCGCCAGCCGCTACCAGCCATCACCAGCAATCATGACCGCCGACCGTCAGACCATCATGGAGGTCAACCGATCCCTCCGCAACATCAAGACCGTGAGTCGCCCCGTTGCTAACTATACAGCCCATCAAGGACAGGTGCTGATACTACCCAGGAACTCGAGAACCTCCTCGAAAAGGGCGTGATTGACGACTCCGTCTACGACACCATCAGCACTGCGCTCCCCGCCGAGTCGCCGCTGTCCGGACCCCTTCGCACTGCGAACGGCTCTTCCAACCCAGCTCCCGCCGCCAAGGCTGCTACGCCAACGCCCGCGCCCGCGCCCGCACCCGCAGCAAGCTTCCCGACCAAGGCTCTCGAGAACCTCAGCATCAAGTCGCCGTCGCCCGCACCGCCCGCCTACGACCAGACGCCTCCGCCCGGCGTTCCCGTCCGATCCGCCAAGCCCATCGTCGCCCAGGCCCGCGCGCTGTACCGTTACGCTGGCTCGGACGGCCGCGACCTGTCGTTCGAGAAGGACGACCACGTCAGCGTCTTCGAGTACATGAACCAGGACTGGTGGATGGGCCAGAACCAGCGCACCGGGCTGGAGGGCATCTTCCCACGCAACTACGTTCTCGTCGAGCAGGAGCACAAGGTCCCCGTGGCCCCCGCGGGCCAGCCACAGTACGGATATCCCGACCACAAGCAGGGCCCGCCGCAACAGCAGAACCCCTACAACGCCCACGTGCCGCCCATGGCTGTCGCCGAGGGCTCCGGGCAGCACCAGGAGGGTGCTCAGGGAGACAGCAAGGTGAACCAGTACGGTAAGAAGTTTGGCAAGAAGCTGGGTAACGCGGCCATCTTCGGTGCTGGTGCCACCATCGGAGGCAACATTGTGAACAGCATCTTCTAAGCCCTGAACGCAGTGAGGGAGATTAACTGAGTCTTTTATTGCGTTTGTCTACCTGCGCGGGGGTATTTTTATAGGCGTTTTGGGACATGTCAGGGTTTAGAGTTGGCCCACGTACTCGTTAATCCCGTCGATTATCTTGGTCTAGTTATGGGAAAATACAGTCCCTTCAATAAGAGATTCTGAACACTGAGATATCAGTCCGGTGCACGGCTCGTTCGTGACTGGTCATAGAATACGTGTATTGCACGAGAAGTTCTCTTCAGTCTTCGGCTTATACTAGGTGGATCTCGGCCACCAGGGCACAGTGTATATTACAGTGCACACTCCTGCGTTGCCACCCAGCTAGCGCTAATTCGCCGCCATCGCCTACTTTGGCACTGTGTACCGTGTAAAATTTCTTGATGCTTCACACTCGAGTCTTCAGTGAAATCTTAGACAGCGTGAGTCGACTGCGACACAACGAGACAACACCGCCATGTCAAGCTCAAAAAAGCGCGCGGCAGAGGCGCCAGCCCAGACTGAGAAGCCAAAAAAGACCAAAAAGAGAAAGGCGAATGCCCCAGACGATGACGCTCTCGACACCGAGCTCGGCCTCAACATCCTCTTCAGCCGCATGGACAACCAGCTTCTGGGAGACCACCTCGCACAGAAGCTGACCCGGTTCGGGAGCGATCTCAGCCCTATTGAGATTTCGGATTTGACCGTGTCAGGTGTGCCGCCTTCTGAGGCTCTTTACCATCCTGTTTGCTTGCTCAGTGACTGACCGTGAGCTGCAGCCAACTCTATTCAGGATACGACATCGTGGCAGGAGTCGAGGACCCTGGACAAGTTTCCTAGCTTCCTCGAAAAGTTCGCGGGAGGTCCGGAGGCCTTGATGAAGTATTCCAAGAAGAAGGGAGCACCGCATACTCTCGTTGTTGCAGGAGCAGGCCTGAGGGCTGCTGACATTGCGAGGTAAGGTTCTCGTGTGTTTGTTTCCTGTTGGAAATTGCCGTTGATAAAGAGCAGAGTCGTTCGCATATTCTCCAATAAGGACACCACGGTGGCCAAACTGGTAAGTCCTTCCTTTCTGTCACGAAAGAGACGTCCATTCCGCTGCGGAAGCTGACATGGCGCAGTTTGCCAAGCACATGAAGGTCGAGGAGCAAGTCAAGTTCCTCAACAACCACAAGATCGGCATTGGCGTCGGCACGCCTTCCCGTCTAATGGAACTCATCGATAACGGTAATATTGAACTTCCCTGCATAGGCACCCTACTACCTTCGTTACGCCAATGCTGACTTCCCCTTCAGGAGCCCTGTCGCTGGCCAATTTGAAGCGCGTCGTCGTGGATGCTTCCCACATTGACCAGAAGAAACGGGGCGTCTTGGATATGAAGGACACCATGTTACCACTAGCGCGGTTCCTGGCGCGCAAAGAGTTCAAAGACGGATACGTGGACGAGACGAAGCCGCTGGCGTTGCTGTTCTATTAGATGTTAGATACCCCTCCACCCAGAACGTGAACTTGTGGTTTCTCGTAATGTGCCGACGCATCGCTTCTTTCTATTGGATCCGGTGACTTGCTAACTGAGGCGAGAGCCTGATATGCGGGGTTTGAACTTACCAAAGCCACCTCCGTGGGAAGTGACCGACTGGCTCAACCATAGACGGAAGGAGGCGATGGGTTCGAATATGGGTCTGGTCTTTCCTCCTGACGGGAGAAGTCCACCTCTGCTACTTCCGCCTAACCTTTGGCGACTCCTTCTCTCAGGGAAAAGAAGCTGACACCTCTTCTCGCCGGGTTTCTGTCTCTTCCGTCTCCGCTCCTTTCTTCTCTCATCACTTCAATCCTTTTCACCATCCGCAATCCCACCTTGAGCTCAACAGCCAACTTCTAATCAAGACCTCACTCTCGTTTTTGGATCACCTGTCTTTGCTACGCTCTTTTTGGTGACTATCATTGACTGCGACAACGCATCTTGCCTCAACTTCTCTGTTCTGCCTTCGCCTTCGACACGCTCGATCATGAAGGCTAATGTTTCTGCGGGCATCCTACTTTCCGGCTTGGCCGGTCGTGGGAGCACCCATCATGCTTCTGCATCAGGTAAGGCAACCGGATGTCAATTTGATGACTTTCACTGACAGCGAGGTGCAGATTGTGCTATCGATTGCTCTCGTGGCCTCATGAACCAACATGACCTGTCCAACATGGATGCCCTCTGCAACGACATGGCTACGCAGCGGGTAGGTTCACGTACCCACACTCCAAGTAGTCTTCTTATTCTAATCGTCTCACTAACAGGCCCTCTTTATATGCCTCACCAGTTCTTGCCAGTCTCAGACTTACGGCCCTGCTCTCGCGTACTCTATTTCAGAGTGCTCTGGTCTTGGTGCTACCATCTCCAACCTTCATCCAGTCGAACTTCATCATTTTGAACTTGCTCAACGACAAGCTACATCGATCAGTCCTCGCTTTGATGCAAGAGCCTTCAGCTTTGCAGACGAGGTTAGACTCTCGGTGGATTGTACCGCTGGATCTGACGGAGTCCTCACTTTGTCCCTTCCTTCAGTTGGTACATCACCCACCAACCAACCAATTCCCTACGGTGAACTCCCCAACTTGAACTCTCCGGATGATGGCACAGGTCCCAATGCAGGACTTGGTTCCTCACCTGGTGGCGCACCTCTTCCCGCTGGTCCACAGTCTCCTTCCGCTGGAGCCCAGTCTCCTCCCCCGGCTGGTCCTCAACCTCCTCCCACTGGCCCTCAGTTCCCCACACTTGGTCCCCAGTCTCCTCCAGTTGGTCCTCAATATCCTCCCAGTGGTCCTCAGGCCCCTCCCGCTGGCCCTCAATACCCCTCTGTTGGTCCTCAATCATCTCCTGCTGGTCCCCAATTTTCTCACGCGGGTCCATATCCTCCCCAAGGGGAGTCTGGTCCCGGTGGTGCGCCATCAGGCTCTCCGTTGAACAGTCCGTCAAGCCAAGGCCCTGGAAATGTCGGGCCACAGTCCAGAACTGGCACTGGTGGATCCAACACTGTACAGGAAGACTGTGACACCGCCAATGACGGTTTGTCCAGCTCGCCTTCTGGTGGGCAGTCTCAACAAGCCCCGGCTTCGACACCCGTTGGCCCAGCTGGGGGTCCTTATCCTACCGCTGGCGGCTCACAAAATGTTCAGCCACATCCCATACCAGATAACTCTGGCCCTTCGGACGCAGGTAGTGCTCCTGGAGCGCCCAACGAGGACTCCGGTAATAGTTCGCAAACACCACTCGGTAATGATGGCGACCTGAATGGGAATCCTTCAACAGGGGACGACCAAGGCAGTGGAAGACCAGCGCTGCCTTTACCTCAACCTGCTTCACAATCATCAGCTCAGAACCCAAACCCACCAGGCCCAGTCAATCCCAGTGGCACATATCCAGACGAGGACTGTGATGAGGATACAGCTGGTGACCCAAACTCTGGTGGACCTGGTGCCGGCCAAGACCCAAGAGCTTCACAGCCATCAGCTGGCCCCCGTCCTGCCGGCCCCCTCATGGGAAGCCAAGGGGCTGAAGGCTGCCCCGCGGCAGCTGATGGCTCGCAAGACTGTCAGGAACCCGCTCCTCAAACACTGCAAACTCCTTTGTCTGTCCCGGTGCCACTCCCAATGCCTGACAACGCAGGCTGCCCAGATCTTGATGGGGGTGCGCCCTGTGCGGATCCCAATGTACCAGCAGCTGGACCAGCTGCCCCCTCTGGTGCTGGCCCTGACGTTGGCGATGGAGACGGAGGCCCGGGAGGCGATCCTAGAGCTCCGTCAGCTCCTCAAGACGCTCCATGGCCTGACTCTGCACCTGCTGGACCTTGTCCTGGCTCTGATGACGACCAAGGCTGCGAGCCTAATCCTAGCCCACAAACACCTGCTTCCTTGCCCCCTTCCCCTCCACCACCTTCACCGCAACCTCCTCAGTCTTTTCCAGCCCCCACAGGAGGTGTCCCGAGTTGTCCCAATGGCCCCAATGGCCCCAATGGCCCCAACAGCGATGATTGTGCTCCAAATGACGCTCCCCAGTTTCCGCCTGCTGCACCTCAGAGTCCTCCTGCCTCAGGTGACTGTTCAGGCCAAGGAAATGGATCACCTTGCCAAGAAGAGAACCCAGCTGCCATCGTTCCAGCTTCCGCATCAAATGTGTCTCCTGCTCAGCCAACAGCAGCACCTCCACAGAACGCAGTTTCGTCCTCGCCCAGACAAGGGAATGGCTCACCGTCGCCTAATAATGGTCCCGCTAGTTCATGCAATGGCGATCCCTCGCAGTGCCCTGATGCCGATCCACAAAGAGACCCTAACGCGATACCTTCATCGCCCCGGACGCCTCCCCCGGCCGCACATGGCCAGCCACCTTCTCCAGGAGTTGGGACTCCTCTTGATGGAAACGCTGCCGGATCAGAACCTTTGTCACCGCCAGACAGCGATAACGCAGATCACAGCCCACAGACATTCGACGGCGAGTGTCCCAACGATGACGACCATGACCCATTACAGGGCAATATGGGTCCGCCTAATGGGTTCCCATTTGTTCCATGGCCAAGCAACCCTCCACTTGGGCAAGTGAACAGCGGTGTCCCAGACTCGGCTTCGGGAGCTGACGATGAGGATTGCGATGAAGCCGACATCAAGCGGGCCGTCGTTGGGTCTCGGCAGCATGAACGGCGTGGCAGAGACCCTTTACTGCCCTTGGCATCCTTCTTTCGGGAGATTCCTTCGGACACCAGGCAGCCTGCTCTCGCGCAAGTAGTCGATTTCACCCAAACAAATCATGCTGCAGTGAACCCGGAGGCTCCGATGACAGACGGAGGCTTAGCGTTTGTCACGGTGATCGCCCCTTCCAAGGTGGATGCCACAGAAGCCATCGTCATGAAACCCTAGCAGACACGTTCATCGTCATGGGTCAGCGCATTACCCAGTGCAGATGAATGGAAAGTTCGAGACATTCGAGCCGAAGAGGATCTGGAAAGGTACGACTCAACGAACGGCAACAATGTCCCTGGCGCTGTTGAGCTTCCAGATGGTCCTTTTATCTCGTCGGGTCCTGCTGTTGCGTCTTCGTTCGTGAGGCTGGACAGTGTGTCATCAGGAACCAGCGAACCAGAGCCCCCAACGATTACAACCAGTTCGAGTGGGAAATTCCAGCCCTTCACTCCCGTTTCTCTGGTTGTCCTGTTGGTCACCATCAGGTCTTTGGATCTGTTACGGATACTGTGATGGAAGATTAATCCACCGAACCTGTTTGCAAATGACATCGATAAGAAAGGACCGCATGGGAATAGAAACGCGTTATCATCTAACAGGAATGTCAACATTGATTATCGCGGGGATATCATTGGAAGAGGCGACTTTATCATGTTTGATATCCTTGTAGAGACTTATTAGATGAATCGGAAGAAATTAATGGAAGCATGCCGTCTGGCTAATGGTAAATGGACAATGGCACACTTGGCGAGTGACTGAATGTGAACCGGATTGAATTGGACAACCTGGAAATGGCTTGTCACAGATTGGGCACATAAGAAGCTTCATGGTACAAAGTGAAGTGTGCAAAGAGCCAGCGAGGTTACCTCTCTACCTATCCGTAGTTAACTATGTGCCAGCCAGAAAGACATGGAAGCCAACCGGAACTTCTTGAAATATGCCCCAGCTTAGACTAGGGCTTCTATCTTTAGCCGAAATCCCACATACCTATCTAGACAGATATGTAGACAATGTGAGAAATACCTGGCTCAGCCAATGGACCTACAAGACCTGCGTCGACTCAGCAACACGGTATTAAAACCAGTAAGAAAACACCAAATCAAGTCAAATCAGAACAAGACCCAGTTGTCCATTTAGAAACAAATACCAATGCAAGTCATGATGGGTTCCCCTGTCACGAGAGACAACAGAGTCAGTGCAATCGCTAAAATAAAATAAAACCCCAAGCTTTTCGGGTTCCGGCTTCTCGCCTCGATTTGTTTAAGCAATCCCATCCCAATACTCCAGTCGCCCACTTCGTAGCTTTCATACCCCAGATCCATTGCCGGTTTCGTGTCTTCGTTCCCGTCGTTGCTCGCCAAAGTGGACAAAAAAAGAAGTCGTAGTTGTAGGTGGAAAGACGCGGTAAAATGACAGTCGGAGCAATCAGACGGGGGTCCAGTCCTTGAGCCAAGGGTGGTTCTTGCCGAGTCCAGGGATTACGGCGGTACTGGCACTGCGCTCGCCGACAATGTTGCCAAGGGAATGGGCGATCATCTGGAGGGTGGCACGCTTGGACGGAGCGAGGGGTACGTTGACGGATGGGGGGAGCGGCACGTATGAGTCCAGGGCGGGGACAATGGCGAGATTGTCTGGGACAGATTGGTCGAAGCGTTTGGTCTCATGCCGGAACCCAGTGGAAGTGAGAGGCGACTTGATGGCATCGTCCTTGGCCCACCAAGTCCACTGCTGATAGTCGCGGCGATGCCCGCGCTCGAGCCAGGGGTAAAGATCCGGCTCGATAGTGCCCTTGAGAACCGAACCAAAAGGGCGCCAGCCGTAGAAAAGGGGCCAAGGATCGCGAAGAGTGAGCGTATGCCGATGCTGGAGGAGTTCGGCGCGGGGGATAAAGTCCTCGAGATCTAGATAGGTACGGGGGGTCTGGGTCTGGTCGTCCTGGTAGGACTGCGGCGAGCCGGTCCAGGCAGCTGTGACGATGTCGGGGCGAGATAGGGTATCGTAAGAGCAGCCTTCATCAAGGGTATCGAGATAGCTGCGGATCAAGTCAAGAATTTTGGAGTTGCCAAGGAGAAACAGGCCGTGCCACCAGAGAGCGATGCGAGGTCGACGCAGAGCAAATACCTTGGCCAGTATTTCGAAGTCGCAGCTGTCGAGAGCAGGGCGGATGACGCTGTTGATGGCAGCCAGCCAGGGGCTGACTAGGTTGCATTGGATATCAGGCTGCCAGAAGATACTCCATAGAACGGGGCCAAGGGACCACTGATGCATGCTGAGCGTCATGTAATATTGGAGATCAGCGGTATAAGCACGAATTGAGCCGACCAGGTTGCTATCTGAGGCAACAATCTTCGTCGACTCAAGGGTAGGTCTGGGGAACTGTGGTTGTAGCTTGGCCATTCGGTAGAACGGGACAGCAAGTGTTGCCAGGAATGCGGCTTTGATGGGAGAAAGCTGAACCGGGCCATTAAGTTGCGACGGTTCATGGCCGATGCCAAACAAGTTGCAGAACTCGATGAGAAGCTCGGTAGCCTGAGCATCGCTCGGAGTTTCAGCATCCGGGTCAAGGAAGACCTGTTCTTCGGTAGCGACGACGAACTGGAAGTCGCCGGTGCAGCAGGCTGCCCAGGGAGAGTACGGCCCGCCATCGTCATCGGCGGACCAGCCCGGCTTCGGAGCGAGGATAGCACAAAGCCACTGGACAAGCGGCGCGGAGGCCTCGCCGGGGAGCTGGACCAGGATCTCATTGTGGGCAAGCCCTCCGACCGCATTCTTCGGGAATGGGCGGAGGCAAGAGTCGGTGTAGTGGGCCCTTCGGCCCTGGAGGTGCAGTAGCCGGGTGGAGAAGACGTAGGACCAGCACATGGCCAAGATGGCAAGCCCCTGCGGGGCATTTGACGTAGCGACGTTGGAGGACGGCGGGTTCCCGTAGTGGCAGGCGCTCGGATCCGAAGAGATGCGACACTCGATGGGATCGGGATACGCAAGCCGGAAGTACTTGGTGGTGCCGGTGACGCGGGTGAGATCGAAGTCCTGGTCGGTAGGTAGCTCGTCAACGTCGGGGTCCGGGACAGACCAAATGGGGGCGCCGGCGAGGACGCCGGTCCGCGGTAGGGAGTCGGGCAGCGAAGGCATGTCCTTGAACATGATAGCCGGGTCAAGTCCCAGTGGAAAGGCGCCCCGGGGGAGAGCCAATGCGTGGTGGAAGAAGGTCTCCCACGTCTGGCGGCCGTCATTGAAGACACGACGGATGTCTGCATTCTTGGGGATGAGGGCATCTTTGACGTCTTCGGGGACGCCATGAAGCGATTCCATGGCAGGCGGTGTTGATGAAGATGGCGAGAGCGACAAGGCGAGCGTGCTAGGATTCGACATCAACGTAGCATCAGCACCCGCATCCGCATGAGCGTGAGCACTCGCATCATATGGCTGGGGTGCAGCGGCAGCCTCGGAGAGCCCAGTAACGACGGTGGAACTCCAGGCAAAGGGGCGATCGAAGCGGTCGTCAAGGTCGTAGTCACCGACGAGGACCCAGGACCGGACATGGTCCATTCCCAGGTCCCAGGTCAACTGCATGATGAAGTTGGCGGAAGTGAGGATGATGAGGTTGCAGAATGATTGGGGACTTTGACAACAAGGTGTTTAGGGATTGAGTTGGGTGAGTTCGAATGTGAGCTTGAGGATGAGTTTGAGTGTGAGCGCGAGCGTGTTAGACACAGGGAGGTGTAGTAAGAAGTAACAGTCAAGTAGGCTGATCAAGGACCCTCAGGAGAGATGAAAGAAAAGAAGAGGAATGGAAAAGGAAGAGGATCCCGAGGGAGGCAAGATGTCACACTTGTAGTAAAGAAAGGAGGGGGTGGATGGGAGGTACGAGGTCAGAGAGACACACACAGAGAGAGAGAGGCTGAACAATAGCAGTAGCCAATGACCCCGGGAATTTGTCGAGTATATAAGAAATCAGCGATGCTGCGGAGATGCATAGATTCGGGTTGGAGCGGGTACAGGCTGAACTATTGGTGCGCGGCGGGCCTCATCTCGCCAGCAGCTTGGTAGCGACGGACATCCAACCGTCTCTCCATCCCTCCATCCCGTCTGCTTCGACGGGGCTTGGATCGAGCTGGCTGCTGAGCCTGGACCTGGACTTGGGGGTGGGCGGCGGCGGCGGAGCGGTCGGTTGGAGGCGAAAGCCTCGAGATGCAGACACACGCGCGGGAGCGTGCATGTCGCAGATCCCGGTTGTGGGAGATTGGGGGACCCGGGTGTTTCTTGTCAGCGAAGCGTGCCGGGTTACTGGGGTAGATGTCGGGAAGCGGAGTGGACGTGGACGGCGGAGGCGGCGGTGATGCAAGACGACATGGAAGCGGCGAGTAGAGGCAGACGAGACGACGAAGGACAGCAAAGAAAGAACAAGACGACGAGGACGAGGACGACGGGGGCGGTGGCGGCGGCGATAGCGGCGTGAGAAGCGGCGAGGAAGCTGCGAAATTTCCTACAGAGTGAGACTTGGATTCGATTTTCAGACAGAGTGGGAGTGGGCAAGACAATAGGTCAAGGGCTCAGAATGGTTGATTTCGAGGATGGATCATGGATTCATGGATCATGGGACCAGGCGACCGACAAGCCAGAGTCTGGGTCCCTCTGGGTCCATCTGGGATACGCGGTGCATAGTACAGGCTGGGGCAAGGGCCATGACGCTCCGGCGCCTCGAAGAGGACATGGGAACGGATGGGATAGGACGGAGAGGGGACGCAGTGACGGAGTGAGGTGCAGGAAAGAGTGCAGAAACGGGTTGCGAAGAGCAAGATGGAGTCTTGGACGAGTCGCGCTGGAGAGACTTGGGGGGGCATTGCGCATGGGGCAGGGACAAGGGGCCAGGGACATGGGGGTGCTTTCCTTCCTTGCGCCGCAACTGACAGCCGCTTGGAGAGGTGTCACTTTTTTATCTTCCTGTTGGGTGGATGACGATGTGGAGGACGGACGGAGTACATGGCGACGGTGCTACTTAGACCGGGTCGAGGCAAGTGTGTATGCGCGCTTGTCGGGGTGTGTGTGAGTGTGTGAGTGGGTGAGAAGAAACATAGTAGTACATTGAGAATAAGAACAGATATTGGAGGGCGAGAAAGAGAGACACACACAGTCGGGGAAGAGAGTCTGTGTGTGTGCTTGGAGGGAGTGAATCAAGGGATCTTTCAAGAGGACGTAGCAGAAGAACCACATCCAAAAACAGGGCTCAAAAAGTCCGATTACGACAACACGCACACCAGCTCGTCCGTCCTTGATTTGAGGTCGCATCTTTTCGCAAGATGTACCTCCTTCGTCCACCAGGACCGTCATCTTACCCGGCCTCAGACTGATTTCTGAGGCTTCGTCCCTTTTCGTTTCTTTTTTTTTTTCATGGTCTTTTCGCATCCTCCCCTCCCCCCTCTGCGGGCGTTGTTGGAGCCACAAGACGCACCTGGACGCCTGCTCTCTCCAGTCGGGCGGTCCTGGTGGATTTGTCCATTTCGCGCCGGGTGTGATTGTGTGTGATGCGACATGCTTCTGCTTCGTGTACTCCTTTGCTGGCTGCACGTGTTGTGCGGTGGCGGATGCGGCTGTCTGTCTGTGACCTGCGAGTGAGAGAGAAAATGTGACGGGGAGAAATGGTAAATGTGACTGAATCGCTAGAAGATGGGCAAAGACAGTTAGAGTCTCAGAGATCGGGCAGCAGGAGGGAGGACTCTTCTCCATCAGGTTTGGTTACCCACACCGTTACCGACTTGTAGGTTGGTTGCTGCTACATCCATGGGTCATGATCCATGGCACGGGAGATGGCCCCCGTTCAGCCCGTCCTCGGTCCTCCACTGCCGTCACGACAGCCGACCGCTCCCGGCGAAGTGGCAGATGCGCATGTCCGGGGGGGGGGTTTGCACATGACTGGCACTGCACTTTGCTTTCAGCTCTCAAAGATATATCTACGGCATCCGCCGCGTCCGCGCCTTGGATAACGTCGTAAGTAGGGGTGGTAGATAGCTTATAGTTTAGCTTGCGCTGTACTGTGTCCTGCACGCCGGAGGACCACAGCTGTATGTGCGAATAGATACTAACCCGTATAGTAGTCCCAAGCTCTGGTACAACACAAAGTAAGCTTACAGCCTGCAACTCTGGCATCGAAACCGGGCCTCGCACTTGCAGTTGCAGGAATATAGCCGGTCCTCAGCCATGCCCGTGCCCCACTTCGTCATTATCGACCAAATCCTAGGGATAATTAGAAACTACTAATTAGTCCGCTTGGTGCGTGTGTTCAATACCGGTCCCTAGCTGCGCGAGTTAGTTGATAGCGTCTGCCGGGTAGGCCCTCCTCAGGTAGGATAGGCTCTATATACAAGACGTAGCTCGAAGAGCTG
>JAZAVK010000083.1:0-193329 GCA_037954305.1 Neonectria magnoliae | reverse complement strand
GGGGGGGGCCGCACACTAGGTTAATAAGCTATGGTTCGTGCTGGAAATGGGGAGAGCGTCGATTCTTCTCGTGGAGTCGGCGATTGATGCAGGCCACTGGGAGAGACGATAACTTATTTAGTCTAAGTATGTCACAGAACCGGACGTATCGTAAAGGACAGAATTAGAAACTCCCTCAGACCGGCAGAAATCAGTTGTGACCAGGACTAAAACCCTGATAAGCAGTATGATCTTAAATGGAGAGCACAGGTACATGGACGCCGCTTGCAGTCCATCTGGTGCCAAGAGAGACATGACGTGCCTGCCTGGGACGACCCGACGGGACCTACGCCTGCGCAAAGCCACACTTCACGAGCGGCACCTCCTGTGGCGCCTCGTTCCGCTTGAGCCTAGCTAGCCCGTATCTAGACAGGTATTCTATACCGCGACCAGTGCAGCATCACTGTGACAATACAAGTCCCAGTACACACAGCCACAAGCGCACGTAGCCTCTTCCATCCACCTAACGACAGGGGGGCCGTCCCATTTCGCGGCGAGGCAGAATCCTCTCTGGAAGCAAATCCACGCCTTAATTATTGCCTGGTATTTTCTGGCCTCGCGCGCGGTTCCACGCCTCAAACCACACAACCACGCATCAACCATCCACCGCCCACCGTCCACCATCTACACTCACCCAACGATTCAACACCACGACTCCCGCTTCGCTCCGCGTCGCGCATCGAGACCCCGAGAACCGCGCGTCCCATCATCCCCCGCCTCCGTCGCGGCCCTCTCGCTGCGCCGCGACCGTCCGCCATGGCCGCTCAGCCCTCTGCGTCTACGGCGCCTGTGACGGGCTCGGCGTCGACCGCGACGTCTGGTTCCGGCAATGACTCCACCACCAAACCCGCCGCCGCCGATATGCCCGTCCGCACCAAGGAGACGTTTGACAAGCTCATGGTCGAGCGCTTCATCACCCGGGATGCCATTGCCGCCGCTGCGCTCGGCGGTCAGCTCGACCACACCCGCAAGTCCACCGCCGACACGCGCGACAAGATCCAGGAGTATCGCATGGTCCGCACCGAATATCGCCAATGGTTCCCGCCCGGCAAGCTATACGGCGAGGGCTACAATGGCTTCGCCAATGGATACACAGAGAACCAGGCGCCCTCCAGGATCGTCTATCCCTCCCAGAAACCCCGACCTGGCCAGCGAACCACGCCACCCCTCAAATACAAGCGCAAGGATATGCTGAAGCAGGCCGAGCAACACGAGGAGTTGGTGCCCCTGCGGCTCGAGGTCGAGTGGGACAAGATCAAGCTACGCGACACCTTCACCTGGAACCTGCACGAACGAATCCTGCATGTCGAACTGTTTGCTGCACAACTTGTCGAGGACATGGGATTGAAGCCCCCGGCATCCCAGCCCGTCTACGAGCAGGTTGTTCAACAGATGCGCGAGCAGCTCAGCGATTTCTATCCCTTCGCCTACACGGAAGAGGACGCGCTGGATCCCGAGCTCCCCTACTCCGCATACAAGAACGACGAGATGCGAATTCTGGTCAAGCTTAACATTACCGTCGGCCAGCACACGCTCGTCGACCAGTTCGAGTGGGAAATAAACAACCCGGCCAACTCCCCCGAAGAATTCGCCGCCAACATGGCTAGGGATCTTTCTCTGTCCGGAGAGTTCGCAACGGCTATTGCCCATTGTATCCGGGAACAGACGCAATTATTTACCAGGAGTTTGTACAGCATTGGCCACCCCTTCGACGGACGACCTGTCGAGGACCCCGATCTCGTCAACGCTTTCCTCCAGACTCCTCTCCAAGCCGTTTTTCGACCCCAGCAGCAGGCCAAGGACTACTCTCCCTACTTATACGAGCTCAGCGAGGCCGACCAAGAGCGGAACGAAACCATTCTGTCGCGCGAGCAACGACGACAGAAGCGATCCATCAACCGAAGAGGTGGCCCGCAGCTCCCCGATCTTCGAGAAAGACAGCGTACCATCCGAACCCTCATCATGTCGTCCGTACTACCTGGAGCCGCTACCTCGATCGAGGACACCCGTTTGTACAAGCGGGCTGCTGGCACTACTCGGAAGCGCGTCATTCGTGACGGTGACTTGTCGGAGTCTGACGATAGTGAAGATTCAGCCCCTGATTCACCAGCTCCCTCACAAATTCCCGGCACGGCCCGGACACGAGGCATGCGCGGAGCTGCGTCCGCGGCTCAGCAAAGGATGGCCAATCTGGGCCGCTCAGAGACGCCCGAGACGGCCGGTTCCGTCACGCATCACCACGAGACGCGAACAACTCGCCGCTTCAGAGACGAGACGGAAGAGCCAACGCACCTGGTGGTGACGCTGAAGGTGAATCGAGACAAGCTTAAGAGGCTGCTCAAGGGTGAATATCGCACTTCGAGAACTCCTTCACAGACGCCTGTTCCCAACCCTCGAGCTGCCAGCACTTCTGTACCTCCAAGATCCATGCCTCCTCCGTCTACCCCCTCCGCTTCTACTCCCACCATTCAGAGCTCCTCAACATTCCCGCCCGGCCAAATAGGCCGTCTACCAGCCCCCCCGCCCGTGCCCGGGCAGTCACCTCCACCAGCTGTAAGTCACGACAACCTTGCCTTTCCACGGGGCTGAACCCTTTCGTGTGCTGATACCGTTCCCTCATATAGCCCCCTCCACCGGAGTGGCTCATCAGCGCCCTGAAGCAGCTGGAGAAGCAGTATCCCAACGGCGACAAGTTCGAGGCTATAATGAAGTACTCGTACCTGGACCCTGTTACAGAGCTCCCCATCCAGGGCCAGCCGCTTCCCGAGGGTGTCAAGTATGCCTGGCTGCCGCGCATCCGCTGCCTCGACTGCATCACCAAGCTCTACACCCCCGGCCCCGACATGACCGCCCAGAAGTTCGAGCCTCACCTGAAGTACTCGAGCCACCGCGACAAGGTCCGCCAGCGCCTGGCTCGGGATGCTGGCGCTTCGGGCTTCGCGTCATAGACCGGGCTGAATTCTGTCTCATGGACCTGGTCCGCACTCAGCAAACTCACCTTTCGTATGGGCATTTCCCATTGTAGAGATGACGAAGATTTCGGGAAGGACGGGGGGAGGGGCGTTTTTTATTATCATTGTCAACCAAGTCTTGGGGAGTAAAACCTGTACATAAATACACACGCCGTGGGAGGAATTGGGGGTGGACGGACGACGAGGAAGCGATGGGCGCTAAGGGGAGTCAACCCCTTTTTTCCTCGAGGTCGGTCAATTTTCTGGAGTCTTTTTGTCTGGAGACGGGGAGGGTTTTTCATTAAAACCATATGTATAGTTGGGTTAGGTAGGATACGGGAATATTCAAGGCGTGGTTCAGACAGCCCCATTGCATCGCGACTCCGTCTGCAGCGCTGCTTCACCTCGCGTCACGAGAGCCTATGACACGAGACACCGGCAAACACGTATCAAGACTCTTCATGGCTACAAGGCGAGAAGTGGGTATACGAAGCTAAGTAAATACAAACGTCTCCAGACTCCACCCGATGCCAAAGCAGACAGTCCGTCCAACAACTGTCCAGCCATCTTGACACGCCGTCATTCAGCTTAGATAGGAGGAAGAACCAAAAAAAAAATGACAGCCCCAAATGGCTTCCCATATACCCGATAAGATCCGGTCTAGGCCACATGGCTGACCCGTGTTGCGTTGGACGCACACAACTCTTGCCCGCTACTTGCGCCTTTTCCATCATTCGTCACTGTCACTGTCCACGTCCATCTCATCCTTGCCCCTCCGCGACCTCGTGGGCCGGGAGGACCGCTGCTTTTCTGCTAGGGCGCTAGATTTTATAGCTGGCTTGACGATCTTGTCTTCGGAAGCTGCTGTTTTGCGTCCGTTGGACTTGAGCGGCTCGGGCTCTTCCTCTTCTTCAGATTCAGGGGCCTTCTCGTCGTCCTTTGCCGGCGCGTCGTCTGCTGATTCAGCGCCGTTCTCATCGTTGTCGCCATCGTTGGCTTCGTCTTCATCCGATGGGACGTCCGAGAGTTCTGAATCCTGGTCCGAGCCTTTGTCCGAGTGCCTCTCCGGGTGCCTTTCCGAATTTTTGTTGTTCTCATACTCCCACTCGGCCACACCTTCCAGCATCTCCTCCTCGTCTTCTTCGTCGTCCCGCTCAGTGTAGATAGAGACCTTGTGGGCACGGCCGCTACGGCGGCGTTCCCCAGCAGGCGGCGACGAAGTATCCTTGGAAGGTCGTGATTTCTTAGGCCTCGAGCTCTTCTTCGCTTTGGCCGTCTTGCTCTTTCCTGCACGCTTCTCTCGAATCACGGTCTTGATTTGGGTTCTAGCCCGCTT
This sequence comes from Neonectria magnoliae, assembly GCA_037954305.1. NCBI lineage: Eukaryota > Fungi > Ascomycota > Sordariomycetes > Hypocreales > Nectriaceae > Neonectria > Neonectria magnoliae. The sequence continues at coordinate 189,003 of JAZAVK010000083.1, read as the reverse complement.
GGCAGGGGGTTCATTCCGCTCATTCATCGACTTGCGCTTCTGTCGAAATTTCTTAGCGGCAATCCTTCTTCGATAAATACTTGTCACGTACCTTCTTGCGATCCATAGCCCTGATCAAATCGTCCAGCTTCTCATCCAACTCATCTGGAATAAATAGCTTCTTTGCAATTTCCTGAGCCGCCTCGCTGGAAGGGAGCGCCTCGTAGAGCCCAGTTGGCACACCGACCTTGCCTGGCCAGGCTTGGAAGACCCAATTCCTCCTCTCCTGCCATTTTCGAACGGCTGCTTGCGCAAGATCGCTCAGTACGTAGAGTCTCTCGCTGGCATCGGGGTTAATGGCGTCCCGAGTTTGCTTGACCCTTTCCGCATACTTGTAGATCAAGGAAATGTTGTCCTCGGAAGCCACGGCGTTGAGGTAAAAGAAGTAATAGTTGGCAAAGTCAGCGAGATCGTTGGGATCGGAGCTGTAATCGGGGTGGTGGGCTAACAAAGGAATCAACCTTCCCATCATGGCCTCCATGATTAGCCTCTTGCCCTCAGCGTAATACCGCACTCGGGATTTGATCCAGGCTTCGACCCTGCTCTTCAACTCCGACACTGGCTCAAAAGCAACCAGGAAGAGAATCGTGTAAAATCTCGCTCGCAACCGCCCCCTGGTGAGATAGTTCTGTAGCTTCTCCATGAAGCGACGGCGAACCTGAAACTCGTTGTCTTGCACTAGCTCGGCTAGCTTGTTGAAGGTAGCCGCGTCCAACTGATCGTCATACTTCCTGACAGTGCAGAGCTTCAAGATCAGTTGGCCAGCAAGAAGCCGGAGGCGCTTCTTGTGGGCCAATGGAGTGTCCTTGACTTTGCAAAACTCCCCTTCCATCACGACAAGCGTTTTGAGCAGCTTGAAAACAGGCTTGACTCGTTCAATGGCATCAGGCTCCTGCTCATTAGCCAGCACCTGGTTGACCAGTGTTTTCAGAGAGAGGCATTTTGCCTGGAGCTCCTCATTCATATCCGCATCTTCAACCCAAGAACGTTTCGGATCCTCCTCGTCGGTACGAACTTGACGTAGAATCTTCTTGAAGGCGAGTTCGTGGATCGTCTCGTCAAAGTCCGCGGTGACCGTCGGAGCTAGTCGCTCTAACTGGCTAATAGCGGCTAGCCGATTCAGAAAGTGAGATGATCCATAATCCCAATCCTCCATGACTTTCTGTAGAAGATTGGTGGCGGTGACCTTGCTCTTGTCGTCATTCTTGGCGAGTAGGATGTTCACGGCATACTTGGCGGCCCTAGAAGGAGTTCCATAGAGTGCGTAGTCCATGAGCACCTGGATGAACTTCCTGTCGTAAGTGATGTCGTCGGGATACCTCTTGGAGTACGAGGAATATGCTTTGAGGATATCCACCAGGGCCGGGTCGTTGGCCCTATTTTCTGATGGCGCTTGGTTGATGATCTCACTACGAAGATTCTCCGAGTGGGCCTTGAAGAGATCTGGGTTCCGTTGCGAAATGTCGTTGAGAATCTCGTGAGCAACTGTGGCGAAACCATCCTTGTCGTTCTTGGAATAGTCCATGATGGTTGCAAGGTGGCTTCGGTTGAACATCAGAGAGCTGGACCGATAGATGAGAGGAATGAGTGTGTCTAGGGAGCTCGCTGCCGAGCTGGCCTGGATTTTGGCGATGAGCTCATTGATTGCCCTTCGCACAGTTTTGTAGTCGCTGTTGGAACCGATGGTGAACTTGATCAGCTGATATATGCGGCGATCGTTGAGCTTTGCGAACTTTTGAAGGTCGCTGCGAACCTTGAGCGGGTCAGGGAAGAAAGTCCCAAACCATTGCAAGGTCTTGTTCAAGCCGGCTTTGACTTTTTCCTCGTTCGAATCAATGACACCGCCGTTGTACGCCTCGCATTGCTGGATGAAAACAGCAACACCCTTGGCGACCTGAGGCTGGCGAGCCTGCATGGCAAAGAATGCCTTCTTAGCAGGGGCATCGAGCGACTTCAACATCAACAATATTCTCTCAGCGCGAATTTTGTCTTGATCAGTCTGGCTTCCGTTCGACTGTCCTTGAGACTGGGAAGAACCAGCAGCAGCCTTTTGACCCTTTCCTTTGATCGCAGGGTACTTGAGAGGAACCAGGCACTCGAACATGACTCTATCCAAGAGGATGTTCAAATCAGGATCATTGGCATAGAATGCGTTAATGATGCGAGATGGCACTCCGCCCAAGCAAGCCGCGACGGCCTCCTGGCCTTCAGCAAGCTCTCCGGCACCGACGGCCCATAGCTTTCCGAGGAGAACCATGGCATCAACTCGCACGGCTGGCCTTCGGTCGCGACAGCGGTCGGCAAGACTCGCGAATATGGACCCATCCTTATCGACACCGCCGTTGACACCAAGCTTCAGGACAATGTCACGGAATTCGAACAATTCGATGGCCTTGACGGCGGCTAAACGAACCTTTTCTTCGCTATCATTGAGCTTGTCCCCTAGGCCCCTGACGAGTTCGTTCTCATCCTCTCGACTCAAGCCAATGCCGCCGGCAGAGGTGGACAGGATGTAACCCACGGCTGAGACCCAGGCGGCGCGGATGGTACCTGTTTTGTCATTTCTTCGTCCGACGAAGTTGCGGTAGGCGACCGGGTGTGTTTGAGCAAAGGATTGGGGAGAATAAGGCTTGGTCAAGACACTCTCTTCAGGTGCTGTCGCCGGCGTATCGTCTAACAGTCTCAGGGGAGGGTACGCAATTGGATCCAGCCCAGGTGGGGGAGGGGGTCCTGCAGCGCCAATTCCAGAAACCATATCTCCGATGGTCTCAGTGGCGATTTGACGTAGATGGATGTTGTCTGCAGAGAGCTCGGCCTCGACTTGAGGGACAACGTTTTGAAGGACCGTCGGGGCAGCTCGCCAGAGCTCGCGAATAAGAAGATGGGCCTGGCGTAAGCTCTTCAAATCCGCGTCTGAAGGTCCCGACGTGCCGTCTTCCTCATCAGAGTCGTCTCCTTGTCGGTGGCCATTGGCCTTTGTCGCAAACCCGGAGGCATTAAGAATGACATCGCTAAAGTACTGACTTACGTAGCGTGCCATCTTGTCTGAGCATCCGTTGCAGATGTTCTTGGCCATGACATATGCGGGTGGCTCTGATTTGACGAGAAGGGTGGACTGGTTGCCGTTCTGCTCTCGGTTTCGATTTCCACCAGGGGGCGCAGCTCTCAAGAACTGGCTGATGATGGCATCAATAATTGAAGCCGACACGCTACCGGACTCATCGATCAACTGTATGAGCATCTCGGTGAGGTGAATCTCGACATCCTTGGCGACCTGTTCTTCGGAAGCAGCCTTGGTAGACGACACTCCATCAAATGTGGAGTTGAACAGGCGCAAGAGAAGGTCGTCGGCGCCGTGGACCTCGGTAATGAGGAGAATGCTCTTGACGTCAGTAAGGGACATCAAAACGTATTTATGCTGGCTGTCGTAAGGGTTCGTCGGATCGTGAAGAGCCGGCAGAATGTCCTTGATGAACAGGGTAAACATCATCTGCATTGTCGGGTTAGCTGACTAGCGAGAGCGAGTTTGAGAGCTGCATTGATACGCACCTTGAGCTGGTCGTCTGTCAAGGGGGCGTCGGGCACGTAGAGTCTCAAGATGTCGACCAAACAGCACGCGGTGTAGGCCTTGACACCACGGTCCTTGTGCTGGAGGAGGTTGCGATGACCAAGCTTGGCGGCGACATCCTTGAGCGACTCGAGGTCGGTGGCACCCTGGTCGAGGTCGGCAAGTTCTTTGGAGAGTCTCTCGAGACGTTTCAAGAGCGTGCCAACGGGAATTGGCTTCGCAGGCCGCCATGAGAGCTCCTCGTCAAATTCCAGGCTGCGCTCCTCTCCTTCGTCTTCTTGGTCGGAGCCGTGCTCGCGAGCGTCGGACTCGGGTCCCTGCTCTTGCTGTTCCTGGTCCATGACCTCTTCCTCCTCCTCTTCGACCTCGGCGGGCTGCTCCTCGGCAGGCTTCTCAGCGCGTGTGCGGCGGCGCGCCATGGTGCGCGTTGGGGGTAGCTGGGCGCTTTTTTTCTTGTTGGATGCGAAAGATCAACTACCGGGGCTACGGGTGACGGCCCGAGGGTCGGTTGCGCGGTGTTTGGGGTGTTGCAGAACGGGTGCAGTTAAGAAATGTTTCGAGTGGTGGCGAAGGTCGGATCGTGGGTTGTGGGTGGCGGCGCGCAACTGTTACGGCATCGCATCCGCCGGGGGAAATGATAGAATGCAGCACGTCAGGTGCAATGGAAGCTGAGCACCGGGCGACAGACTGACGAGGGCCGATCAGGTGGCGGAAGTGAGGGCGACACCGGGGAGGGCTGGATGGTAGAGACAGAGAGACAGAAAGGGGCGCTAGAGGGAGAGGGAAGAATGCGAGGGTGGAATAATGGGAGAAGATGTGATAAGCGGAGGAGGAGGAGACGATGCAATGCGTGAGGTGTGCGGTGCAAACACCTAGCTAATAGGTGGGTAGAGGGCGTAGGTGCGTAATTACTAGGTGGTGGGAGGCGTCGTGGGTGCTACGCGCGACGCGACATCTCTCGCTCTTGCTCTTTGCTGGAGCTGCCCACTTTGGTTGGCGTTCGGGCCTTGCAGTCGAGTGCCGTCCTGAGGTGTCAAGGTGTCTAAAATTACTGTACGAATGGTAATGGCCTGTGACCAGTTCGAGTAATTAGCGCCTGGAGTTGGCGCCACCTCCACCACAACAACCCAGGCCAGCGACAACAGCTTCGTCAACAGGTGGGCTCGGAGCGGGACTAGGACCGGACCCCGCCAATGCGTGCAAGGCTCGGATAATTGAATATCTGCATTAAACAGCAACCAGCATCCTCTCCTTCTTCCCGTCCGTTCCATGCCTCTCAGTGCCATGCATGTCGCTATTGGAGCCAAGTTTGGTGCCTGATTCTAGATACAATGTGTTCCACTGGCGCAAGGCTTTAATTACTAGTATTTCCTTACTTATCTGCGTACCTGTTGTGTCGTTTACTTCGCGGGGGTCTTCCGTTTACCTATGCTGGCTTCCTACCTACCCACCCACCTAGGTGCCTATCTACACTTATAGTCTCCCAAGTCGTCTATGGTCTCTCATATGCCATCACTCCTTTCAACATCTCATCTCAAAACCTGCCTAGTACTGGTATCAACCACTTGCACTAGCCCCCTCTTGAGCATACGGAATAAAAGTAACAATGTGGAAAATATTCGAGAACCTCATCGCCCATCAGGAATCAGCAGGAAAGCTTGAGACTCGCCCTAAACCACCCACGTCACACCACTGCCCACGTTGTTCGTACTATGGCCAATTAGTCAACTGTGATTTTCGAAGTCAAAAGCCAAGCAGGCCGTCTGCTAGGGAAAGAAGAGGCGCTTTTGGGGTGGGCTGTGGATCCTGTGTGCGCTCATTGTGCGCTTCGGCCACGACGATCTTCTCATCTCTCCGTCTCTTCATTTCTTCAACTTCTGTATGACGTCCTGTTGCGCATGACACCGCAGACTCGACGATATGAATTATAGCTGTGAAACAGGCGGTTATCTGCCGCATGGGTAGTAGGCGCTCAACAGGAAGATGGGTTCCGCTGCGTATTCTGTCGATTGATTCGACTCTCTCCTGTTCGATTTTTCAACTCAAGATGCGACCCCTTACGATCCATAGTTGCGATCCATACTTTGCCTCTGTCTACTTTCAGACCCTATAGTGGTGTACTTACCACGCAGAGTTGCGTTTACTGTTTACTCCCCAGTAAACATCAACTTTGCCAACACCCACCCCATCTCTCCGCAATGGGCCCCCTTATCCAACACCCAGACACAGACACACATGCGTCGTGGCATTGCCGGTGATACTCGGCCGTTCCATAACAGCCGTTGATGTACTACTCGAGGGCTGTTTGCCTCATTTCACCACCGGGCGACACAGCACACGATGCGCAACACACGGCGCACCATTACACGGGCTTGTGACTCTGTCCTGGAACATGTCCGCGGTTTCGCCCTGGAAGATTTAGGAAGCACCCGTATCACAGCGCTGGCCGTGTCGTTTGCCCGCGGTCGAATAATTTCCCCGTCCCATAAGACGGACCCGCATTGTTCGTGAATCTCGGTTAGGCGGGCTTCCCAATGAATGAATGATGGTGGAGGATAAGCCCGTTTTCAAGTCTCGGACGTACTATAGCAATAGTATGTAGGTAAGTACTACTAAGGTAGGTAGGTAGATATGTAGCAGGTAATAAGAGTAGCATCTTGGTTGATTAGTGTCCTGTGGTGCATAAGGGAAGGTATACCTGCCTCCATCCCCTCCTTCCAAGACATCTCCTCCCACTTACGCTTCTCATACCACGCGTGGCTCGACCTTCACTCGTTCACCATTTCTCTTCATCTGACTGCCGCATATCCGCTCGTTTGATAAGTCCTTAAACGAGCAGCGATATCATCGAAAATAACAAGTGTAGGTCCCTTTCTCTTCTTTTTCACTTATTCGTTGTCTTCTTGTCTCTACTTCCCCTCTACCTTCGTCGCCTGCTACTGGTACTCACGAACACTTCTTCACTGCGCAGCGAGCCCAGCTGTTCAGCAATTCCATTATTTTTTCTCCAGTGCGGTCAAAAGCGGCTGCAATTCACGATCATCTTATGTAAGGTGGGTGGATGTTCATCTCGTTGATTCACTTGCCAGCTGGTTCGGACTGCTCGACAGCTGTCAACTCAATAGTTTCCTCGGGCACCCAAGACGATGCCCGCACAAACACACGCGCTCTCGCCCATCTTCCTCTCCCATCACTGATTCACTGCCACCCAGAACTAGTCGCCCTATTTCTGCGCGCACCGTCTCGGCATAAACACTCCCACCGCGTTTGTTTTTCTTCCTCCCCAACTCTCTCTTTCTATCTACCTCGCGCATCCTGCTTCTTGCATCTTGCAACTTCGCACTCACGCCGACTCTCGTTTTCAACTCGCCTTCGTTCGCCTTCGTTGTCAGCAATCTGACTCGTTTGTTTCCTTAGCAAAGCCCTGTTGCCAGCCAGGTACGTGCCTCATACATCTCTTGTTCCTCCTCCGCTTCCACCGCACGACCTCTCACCGTACAACCTTCCACCCGCAAAGCAAAACCCTGCCTCTCATCACCATCTCCTCGTTTGACAAACATAGCATACATCTAATCATTACGGCAGACACACTCGTTTACCCCCCTCCCCCGCTTAGTTACCATCTCCGATTCAAGTACGGCCACTACCCCTTTTCCGTCCTCATGTTTATCTTACCTGTGCTGACGGCTTGGATACAGTGGCAACCATGATGGATATCGAAAAGGCCCCGGAGGTGCAGGGAGACCAGAGAGTCTCCCTTTGCGAGAAGTTCAAGAAGTACAAGGCTTCACTTACCTCCAAGAAGCTGCTATCCAGCTTCGTTATCGTCATCTGCATCCTCGCCATCATGTTTGGCATTGGTGTTCTCGCTGCTGAATATGGTAGGCTCGCTGGCCCCTTTGAACTTTTTTGATGCTGACTCGAACCATGTAGAGTCGGAGGCTCACTCGGACGGAGAAGTCGTAATGATGGAGCAGACTGGGCACCACATCCCTCACGGCCTCGTTCGTCGTCACGGTCACCATGATGATGGCCATGAAGACGGCGTCCCAATTCCTATTTCGTGAGTTCATCTTGCCATCTCTTTGCACTACCACTTGCTAACCTTCGCAGGACTCAAACCGCTCTCACTACCCTCTACAGCATCAGCCGCATTCCCGAGGTGACCACTGAGACTGCGACCGTGACTGGTACTACTTACATCACGGTCGTCGGCCCTCCCAAGGTCTCTACCGTGGTCTCGCTTGCAACTGTCGAGAGCTCTTCTGAGGTCTGCAGCATGGAGGTCGTTACAATGACTCAGAGTATCACCGTCACCGTCATTCCTACTCCATCGTCTCCTGAGGATGCAACCGTCACCGGAAACCCCTCCACTCTGACCGAAGTCCGCACCGACATCTCAGTCTCCAGCGGACTGCCAGATGCCACCGTTTCTGGCAACCCTGGTACCTTCACTGACGTCCAGACGGACTGGTCTGTCTCAAGTGGACTGCCTGATGCTACGGTATCGGGGAATCCTGCCACGGTGACCAATGTCCAGACCGACTTCTCCATCAGCAGTGGGCTTCCTGACGCAACCGTGTCTGGCAATCCTTTGACCGTCACTGAGGTTCAGAACAGCTACTCGCTCACCAGTGCCAGCATTTTCACGGTCATCACAATTACTGACCTGTGGCCTGCTGAGCCTTCTGTGCATACCTTGAGCACTGTCATCGAGGTTGCCACAGTCCAAAAGACCATCACAGTCCAGGAATCATCTCTTGTCGTGGTTACCGTTTCTGAGGTTTACCCCATGCCCGCTACCTCTACCTATGAGGGCGCTACCTCCGAGGCCGCTGGTGAGGCCATCACCGCCGTCTCGCCAACCAGCACCTTCACCAAGTTCGTCACCAAGACGAGTGGCGAGCCTGTGGTTTCTACCACTACTGTCCGAGTCCCCGAGCCTCCCTACCCCACCGCTAACAACACCATCGCGACTGGCCCTTCCGGAACCGTCTCAAGCACTCCCCAACCCACCACTCCCGTCGTTGTCGTTATCTCGGGCGGGTCCAAGAAGCCAGAGCCTCGCGGCTGGGGCGGAAACGGCACCTCCAACCTTGGCTGTGCCATCATGCTGATCGCGACCGTCATGTTCATGCTCTAAGGGTCCTAAAACACCAACACCTCCTTGGTTCGGGACGAAGAGACGCAGCCCAGGCGAGTAGGGCTTAGTTTGGGATCTTTTTTGAGTCTCGCCAGCTTAATTTGGCATGGGAAGAAAACTGGAAATCAAAGTCAAGGGGTCTATTTTGGGGCCGTTGACTGCCGCCTACCTACCTAGATAATTAGTTGAGATGAGGAGCTAGGTAGAGTTCGGAATTCAGTACTGCGATATGGTTGTTTTGCAACCCATGAGATCCATGATTGTGACTCTAATTTTGTGAGCAGCTGCCTAGAATCTCGAAACCGAAGCCCTGGAGAACCATTGCAAACCGAAAAGAAAACGTGATGCCTGTCCTTCCAAATCTTTCGACCAAACGCCTCACCCATTCCTAGAAACGCTCTCCGCAGACGCCATCTCCCCCATCTTCACCCCAAGTGTCTGCCCCAACAACCTTACCCAACAGCTGAGAAATAAGGGCTAAAAAATAAGATAAGATAAAGAGTACTTTGTCTAAACCATGCCTTGGGCCAACGCACTACGCCTCGTCCTGTCCTACGATTCAGTGCTGGGCCAAGCGGTGGGGGAGGTCCTACCGGGAGCGTCTCTCCTGATCCGAGCGGGCCTGGCGGGCCTTCCAGTTATCGCGGATCCGGCCGGCGGCCTTGTGAAGATCCTTTTCCGAGACGCGGTCGTTGATGCTCTCGAGGACACTCACGATGGTGCTCTTGTGGTTCGCCTCGCTCTTGTCGTCTCTGAAACGGACGATGCGCCACCGGGCCTGGTCGTCTAGATTGCACTCCACGATGCGGTCGTCCAAGGGGTCGTTGAGGCCCTTGAGGATCTCCCACTCATCCTCGGTCATGTACACCTCGTGGAAGGGCTCGTAGCGCTCCGGGCCGCTGTCTCCTGTAAAGACGAACAGCTCGGCCTTGGGGACGCTGTCGTAGTCGATGAACGGCTCGGTGACGCCCTCGCGCCTCTCCCACTCGTCGGGCTCGACCGTGGGGAACGTCAGACGCAGCCGACAATCGACCGTATTCTCCTCCGGAGGCTTCCACTTGAGGATGTGAGGGTCGGTGCCGTGCTTGTAGGCCGTGTTGCGGCAGGTGAAAATAAGTCCGTCGTTGCCGTGCTTCAGGCTTGGCAGGACTTGCTTGAACATCATCTCGATTCCATAGCCCAGCTGGAAGGGTTTCATCTCCACGTAGAAAGGCTGGAACCGGAGCTCGTCGGGGAACTCTTTGAATAGCTTCATATACGGTACGTAGAGTCGCTCCTTGAAGTAAGCCAGCCGCTTGTCTAGCGTTCGATCCATGAGATTGTTGCCGTCCATGACGAGGCAGTCGAAAACGAGAAAGCGAGGTTCCTTCTTGCCATTGGGTAGGCTGTCCCAAACCAGTTCGCCATCGACGACGGTAGCTGAATGGAAGGCTCCGTGGTCGTTCTCGAGAGGGAAATGGAGGTTTCTGTTGGTGATGAACCAGTAGTCGTTCTTGCGGTCGATTAGGTAGTGCGCCTCTCCGCCGTTTTCGTCGGCCGTCGAGTAGAGAAGATAGCGGATACCGTCCGACTTCTCGCAGACGTAGTAGCTGGCGATTGGAGGTTAGCAAAAACAGTCCAGGGACCAGGGTAAATCCTCGCGGTCAGTGTGGTTACTCTTGCTTGCAGAGCTCCTCCAGGTGCTGGCGGGAGAAGCTCACTGGCTGCGCGCCCGGGAAGCTGGTCTGGTGCCTACCCAGTAGCTCGGCAACTTCTTTGCGCATCGAGTACAGCAGCTGTCCTTCGGCCTTGATGCCAGGCTCGGCGATGGAGGCGATAGGGCCATCTGGAGGTTGGTCCATGGTGACTCGGTCGGTTGGGGACCTAGCGCGTCGCGTTCAGTCGATTGGGGGACGCGCGTGGTGGTATCAATGAATCATAGAATAAGAAACGGGCCAGGAGCCATTAGAGGAACCCGAAAGCATAATGCGATGTAGGTTTCTTTGATTGTTTTGCACATGAAGGTTGCGACAAATGTGTTTGTCGCGACGACGGGCTGCCCCTTATCGATAAGCCCGTTGGCGCCGCAATGCTAAGGCATCGTCCTAGCCCATGCCTTATGCTCCAAGCGACAGGGAGTTCGAGTACCCGTAATTCACGTCACCCTAGAGCCTAACAATTTACTTGCCTGGGTATGTTGGAACCGCACAGTGCTGTCTTGTTGTCTCAATTTCGACTTCAAGGCCCGATTGGAAAAACCTTTATAACTCTCTAACAAAATCATGCTTAAGGCCCTTATCGTCATAACTTAAGGTACGAAGCGATCCAATCTACCTAAACCCATAGAGAACCTCGCGTTCTCACCGCCGCATGAACCAAAGAAGCTAGATCGGACGGGAGACCTATGAATCCCTCATTCTCTTGAAAGGAATTCGGAGTCCTTAGTAATTATTACGAGTCTCTATCAAAGCGGAAGGGGCGGTGTTCATCGACTCGGCTCCATTCAATGCAAAGGGCTCCCTCTTTCCTAGGTGTATCCTCTCAACCACTGGCATGCTACAGTGAAGACAGCCGCCAGCTCCGTGAGCTAATGTAGTTTACCTTTTCTCTCCCTGCTAATTTAGTCGAGCGAACCTCGTTCCTCAGCTTGCAACGCAGGCATCTCATGCCTCATCAATCTTCTCAACCTCGGCTCGAGCTTCCTCCCACTGCAGCTTACTCTTCTTCGCCCATTCAATTTGACTCTGCGCATAAGCAAGCTATTACCCGTTAGTATGTGAGACAACCATCGAAGTCGGATCAGAGTCGGATCAGACTTACCATGTATCGCCGCAAGTCCTCTTCCTTATCCTTCTGAAACCTCTTCAGATCTTTCAAGACGCTGATGCTGGCATCCTTGACGTCGCGCTCAGCCGCTACCTGGGCTTGCTCCAACTGCCCGATACTTTCTCTCGTCTTTCCGATCGTATCTCGTCGGGTTCGCTCAGGATCAACGTCTACGACGCCCTGCACAGCATGGCGAATAGGGCCGAAGATCTTGTTCGTTATCGAGTTTCCGCTGGGCATTTTCTTATGTGAAGGAACACTCGCACTCCTCTCGGGTAGTCCTTGGCTGGCTGAAGGCGTCGTAGGGAAGTCGCCATGGGTTGGAGGGAAATCGGAGTCAATAGACTCAGTATCCTCGTTACCGCCATCGCGCCGATACTGAGGGGTAGCTGGCTCCCTGAGGCTCGTTGATCTCTTGGGCGGTGGTGAGATCTGTTGGCTACCGGATAGATAGTTCTCAATGCGCCTTGCCTCGGCCTCACTGCGTTCCAGCTGGTCGAGAAGCGCTCTCTTCTTGTTCAGCTCCTCGGTTGTCAAGTCCTGCTGCACCCGCTTCAGAACCCTGTATCTGAGAACGCTGCGGACGACGCCAGCGAATTGCGCATTCTCTCGCATCGGTTCGGCGAAGCTTGCCCCAAGAGACCCTGACAGTTCCTCGGTGGCAATGTACGACAAGTCCGCGGCTTGGCCAACTCGCTCGATTGCCGGACCGAGCGAAGGGGCCTGTTCTGACACCGCGAAGGCGTTGTATACAGATCCTAGCTCGCAAAGATCGGCTGCTAGAGATGACAAGTGATTCAGAGTTCGGCGATTAACTTTTTCCATTGGACCCGTCAAAAGCAGTTCCATCTCCTTGATAGAAGCCTCATACGAGATGAAGTACGGGTCCAATTCTTGCTCGCTCAGGTTATGCGAGTCAGGGGGAAATCGACCAAAGGCGTGAGGGCCCCCTTGAATGACGCCCGAGCTTGTATCGTGGTTCGCACCGGCAACTGTCTTGAGCTTTGCGGACACTGGGGGGACCGGGAGAAAGTTATGAGCAGCGGTGGGGTGTGCCGTATCCAGCGGTGGCGCCTTCAACACTGATTTGGGGATCGACGCAACGGGGTGAGAATGAAGAACCTCACTCTATCATCGAGTCAGCAGACATCATCTTCATCTTTCTCAATGAGACCTACCCAGCTAGCATTGGGATCAAGAAACTTCCACCAAACGCCATCTGTTCTGACGATATCCATCCGGCGACAACGGTTCAAAAAGACCGCGAGCATTCGCTTTCGTAGATCGATAATCTGTTGGTCTTGTTTCGCATTCGTCGGGTTTGCGGCATAGTCGGCCATGGTGTGCTTTTCTGGGATTGGGGGGATAACGAGGGTGGGATGGAGGCGAGTCAAGGCATCGCGCAGGGAGGAGAATTCAGAGTATCGGCGTCGTACTTCGAGATCCTTTCCTCTATGTGAGTAAAGGCCATTGGAGAAGGGTGTATAAGGTCAAACATACCCCAGTCCGGATAGTGTACACAATGTATCTGCCGCCACTCTCGAGGCTCTTACCAGCGTCAGTAATGACGATGGGTAATTCGGGGTTTTCGTAGAGGATCTGCTCGATGCGACTGTCGTAGCCACCAGGCCTGCGGCGGAGACCGGCATCGTCTCTTGAAGCCAGATCGGTATCGATATCGGCGACACGAGCGGCGTCCAGGCGGAGCTGCGGCTGGTCATCGTCGCTACCAGAAGTTGGAGTGTGAGGGGGCTCGAAGGAGCGATCTGTGGATGCGCGAGGAGAATTAGCAGTGTCCCAGCCAGAGCTGTCGAGTAGACCCGAGTACATCATGTTGAAATGGGCATGTCGCAGTATGGAGACGCAGCGAGGAGGGACTCACAGTCTCGGGCGGTCGGGGAAGTCGGGTTTGCGGAGGAGGATGTTTGCGAGTCACGGCGATCAAAGCTCGTCCCGTACGGGTTGTTGTCCTCGTCGTTCCACATGGCGATGGATTGTTTGCGAGGTGCGGGCAAACTGCAGCGTGGTTAAGCTGGCGCCTGGTTGGAGAAGGTGTGGCGGCGACGGACCTCCAGTGGTACCGAGGAGTAGTAGTGGCTGGTGTGGGGGGGGTTCTTGGGACTGGACTCGGAGGGGCAGCAGCGGATGGAGAGAGGATCGATCGGGAGGACGGTTGATGCAGGAGCGCGGGATGAATCAAGGAGCTCTTTCCATTCCGTAGATTCCAAGAAGACGATAGAAACAGGTGCGAAGACGAAGGCGAAGTGCGTCTTGCGAGCGTGGACGGTGTCGGCGGATAGGTAAGTAGGTTGACGTTTGGACGGGGCTGGAATGGGATGGCGGATGTGAGGTGGTGGCCGTGCTAACTTAGCAGTACGAAGTACCTAGGTACCTAAGTATTGACAAGGTATAAAGTGGTTTTAAGTAAGTACCTTTCTCGGGAAGGAAGCCTTGGATAGTAGACTAATTAGTACCTCCATGGATTGTGGCATGGGGATGATGACGCGCTGGCAGGCTGGGAGCTGGGCAGCGCAGGGACCAGTTCGTGGGCAAGTACGTACCACAGTGGATGTCATCACAGTGGTTCGAAACTCCGGGCCCAGAGAGGTCCTTTATTTCCGAAGTTTCCTTGAAAGCATATCTACCTAACGCCGCTTTTGCCTTGGCCAGAGCCTCTCACTTCGAGTTTCTCATAGAATTTGTGTAGACAAATAGAAGAGTTAGCAATGATCCACACAAATTACATGGATCTCGTAACTTTTTTTCTTATTCTTTCCCTCCTACCGTTGATCAGGCCGGTGCAGCTTAGCAAGGCATCGTCCTAGCTGGAACGGACTTCGTGTCATGGCTCTAGGGGTTTCAAACTTCCTTCCTTTTGCTTTCTCGGACATTACCTGCAGATCAACGTCACAAACAGACAAACGAGGCATCTGGGCCTTGTGAGGTAGACAAGTCATGTTCCGACTGAGCTGCTGCCAGCTCCACTCCTCTTTCAGTCTTATTACGGCTCTCCCAAAATGAGGCAATCAGCTGCAATGATGGATAACTCGGCACTCTGTTCCCAATTCCCTGAACTGCAGAGCTTTTACTAGATTTGGTGAGTTTAGATCCCGTCGCTCTATTGTTCACGCGTGCTTCCTTCTCTCTAAGTCTGCAATACGCTTTTGCCCGCGGTGCTGTCAACCTCAGCCAACACCAGGCATCACGAGCCAGAAGCCATCGATCATACGACCCGAGACGATCATGGCTGAGGCAATCGGAATCGCATCGAGCGTTGCTGGCCTGATCGCTTTTGGAAACGAGGTTTGCAAAGGGCTTGTGCAATATTACAAATTTTACAAGGTTGCCGAGAGTGACATCAAGGCCACTTGCGACTCCGTCAGCGATCTCGGCCAAACGCTCCAGCTCATGGAGTCGCATCTCGACAAGCTCACTCTGACTGACGTCACGCCGGAATTCCTCTAAAAGGTCTAGAGTGGCATCTACCTGTGCCAGGGTAGCATTTCTCACTTGAAGAAGAGGTGTGATAAGGTCAAAGTTCGCGCTCCACACGATGCCACGGCGAGAGAGAAATTCCGATCACAGACTGGAGAATGCTGTATCCTTTCAAGGAGAGCACATTGGCTAAGCTGCGAGAGGTCGTTAAGGACCTCAAGGAGAACTTACTGCCAACGAGGATTCTTTTTAACATGTAAGTACCTGAAGGCTCCATCGAGTGCTCTGGTTCTTACCAAACGACCCTCCAGCGACATTTCCATCTGCGGATTTGGCAATCTCACCTCGCAGATTGCAGCTTTTTTCGTCGAGACAAGCACATCCCTAACAGCAATTGGGACCAAGGTCGAGACTCTGGGGTCTGCTTATGACTGTCAGTGCGCACCCAGATTGACGAACTTCCCTATTGACGACGGTATTATAGTCGAACACCTGACCTCCTTGCATAAGTGGCTTTCTCCGCTGTTTGATACGTTTGAAAAGAAGCAAACCGATATTTTCGATCTCAATTGCCGACAAGATGGCCATAGAAGTGACTGCGAGGCACTCAACAGTTTCAGGACTGGCTCTCCGGCAGGCAAAGAAGTCTTTGGTGCCCAAGACAACGCAAGTACCTACTACCTGAATTTTTATACTGATAATAATACTAATATTCCTATTTAGCTGGGGTTGGAAAGACAGTCCTGTCGTGAGTGTTGTGGATCAGTGGAACGCCATTTGCTGCATTGACTGACCAGCAACTGGCACATTGCATTAGGTCGTCTATCATCAACCATTTGAAGGTTCAAGTCAGAAAACAGGGCACTGCTACTGCACACATATCTGTGACTATAGTAAACTCGGATCTTACCGTCACGAATATGATTGGAAGCTTTTTACAGCAGCTGTGCATCCAAAGTCCGGCTATTCGAGACCACCTCGAGAAGCTATACAAGAAGCACAGCAAAGACGGTACTAAACTGGGATCTGCTGAACAATCGACTATTTCTCGAGGCTGTTGATGCTTTTAACCAGGTCCTCTTGATTGTGGATGGACTTGATGAATTGCCTCAGAGCGAAACTAATAACGCCAGGAACAAGTTTCTCGATCAGCTCACAGCGCTTCCAGCCAAGGCTCGGCTCCTGATCGCTTCTCGAGATTTGCCGGCCATTGGAAACGAACTGTCAATGGCCTCGAGCTTAGAGATTAGCGCAAGCACTCAGGCCATTCTGGCGTAACTTGTGGCGCGCATTCAAAGCTCGTCGCACTTGAGGAGTCACCTCAAGAAAAAGCCTTTCCTGAAAGACGTTATTGTTAAGACAGTCGCGTGCAAGGCTGACGGAATGTAAGCTCCATCGAGAGAATAAAACAACTGAATAGAGCTTATGGTGTTTTGCTAGGTTTCTGCTTGCACGAATGCACATCGACAAGTTGGCATCTATCTCAAACCTTGGAAAACTCAAACGAAGACCGGAGACCCTTCCTCAAGGGCACGAAGGCTTAGATATGGCATACGACGACATTATTGCTCGCATTCTGGCTCAAGATGAGCTGGATGTCACCTTCGCCAAAGATATTGTCACATGGCTATTCTACGCAAAGCGACTTTTAGCAGTCGAAGAACTCCAATATGCTCTCGCTACTAAGCTAGCAGCTGAAGAAGACCCTGATGCGACGACACTAGACGAAGACTTCTTACCCGACGCGGATACCATTGTCTCTATCTGTGCAGGCATAGTGACCATTCACTAGACGAGTGCAACGATAGCGTTTGTTCACTATACTATTAATGAGTTGTCCAGGGTCCAAAGCATGGGCTTGATGCATCCCGAAGTCGACATGGCAAAGACTTGCGTGAAGTATCTTGTACTAGAGGGTGACGTCATTGGTTGGTGGAATTATGGCTGGCTTCAGGACAATATGGTATCCCCGTATGGGGCGCCATCGACTTTCCATATATGCAGGTCAATATTGGGGGGATCATGCTCACGGGAAACATGATCTAGCTGCTGCAGCCCCGATTTTGGACTTTCTACGAACTCAGCCGGTAGCTACGGCGTCTCGTCGCTCGGCCCCCTGGAGCGAGTTTCGGATTTTGTCTGGCGTCCAGCTTGCCACGCTCTTCGGTTTGGCAGAACTGGTGAGCATTCTGCTGGATTTCGGGGACCCCATTGCGGATGTGAAAGAGTATGAACTGCTCTGCATAGCCGCAGAACAGGGGCATGCGGGTGTGGTGCAGCTACTCCTCGACAAAGGGGTGTCCGTAGACGACCCTGTTTCTGACTACCGGTGGGGGAGGGCAAACCGCTCTACACGTTGCGGCACGGAGTGGCCAAGCAGAAGCCGTTAATGTTCTCCTGGAACGTGGTGCTGACTTTGGTGCTCTTTGCAGAGACGGGACAGCACTGCACATGGCAGCCTGTAAGGGTCGAGTTGTGGCAATCACGTTTTTATTGGATCGAGGCGCGAATATAGACGCCGAACACGAAGATATGACGCCGCTGGGCTTCGCAGTCTACAGAGGGCATGAAGCGGCGGCCAAGCTTCTCGCGAAGAGAGGCGCCGATGTGCTCCAGCCGTCCAACTCTCTACTTCTGTGTTGGGCAGCAGAAGTCTACAGCGTCCTCTTGATGGAGCTGTTTCTAGCGCTTGGATTCGACGTAAGCTCACATTCAGTGCTCCTTCGCCTATTTACTTGGCTCTGGAGGGATCGAGAGCGCCCCAACGCTGTCGATGACGCCGTCGAATGGTTGTTGAAAAGGGGAGCGGACATTTCGTTGAAGGGCGAGAACAGATCCATGGTGTTGCACTTGGCGTGTCAGAATGCATCGCCAAGTCCTGTGCTTTTGCTACTGCGCAACGGTGCTGATGTTGCTGTCCAAGACGATGATGGGAGACGGGTCTACATCGAGCTATTCGAGGGATGGCTTCCCACTCCCATGCGATAGCAGAAGTGGTGAAGACACTTGTCGAAAATGGAGCTGATGTCAATGCGAAGGACAGGTTCGGAAGGACTCCATTGCACGAGCTGCTTGGAGTTTGGTGTATTGGCCAGAGTGAGAGTGAGAGTGAGAATGTGGCTGGAACAATAGAGGTCCTGCTGGAAAACGGAGCTGATATTACAGCGCAAGACGACGATGGAGAAACACCAGTTGACAAGGCCTCTCGGAATTGTCCCGAATCACTAAAGGCTCTGTTGCAGGGTTGCGTCTAGGAAGAGTCAAGCCGTGACGCAAGATTCGACCCAACGGATAGGGAGCTTCAGCATGCAACTCAATTGGGGGACGAAACGACAGTGCGACTTCTACTGGAACGTGGTTTCCCGTAGTCGTCTACTGCATTAACCCGGGCGCCGTTGTCCAGCAAGATCCGACATACTCCCCCATAGCCGTATGCGGCGGCTTTGTGAAGTACTGTACATCACTATATCTGTCCTTGGCATTTGAGTCGGCGCCGCGGTCAAGCAGAAGTTGTACCGTTGTCTCATGGCCTCCTTCGGCTGCTCTGTGAAGAGCCGTGCCTCGATGAACCTCGTCCCTCCGGTTAGAGTTGGCGCCATGTTTGAGCAGAAGCCGCACCACCGTGTCATGGCCTTCGTCGGCCGCTTTATTAAGGGCCGTATTTCCAAAACAAAAGGTCTCGGTTGTACTGTCGGCGCCTGCGCTAGATGATGCCTGTAGGTAAGGAGGTCAGAAGTGGTATGCTTGCTTACAGAGGGGGGTGGTTTATTGAGCATGCAAGGAGACTAAAAGCTTTACCGAGTCTGAAGGAGGTAGTTGGAGCTGCCGTTGATGCGCATCGGATCTCTATCACCACAGTGAAACGGACTTCTCCCTTCAAAGATAATGCCCTCCAATGGTATTATAAATAAGAGTGGCTGCTCAACTTGTAACTGAACGGGCGGGAAAAGTCCATCGACTGTGGCTGGAGGCTCTTTGCTGGAGTGCCGGGTTCATCGCCAGCTCAGAGACTATGTCAAAGGCCTGAGTGATTGCCAACAAATAGGGCTCATTTTCGTAGCAAGGTTCCTCAGCACCATGTGACTGGAGGCTATGAAGACCCGTCCGGTCCTTTGACCTTAACAGAGTTATTCGGCAACATGGGAAGATCCTCCTGTTGTGACGGCACGATCAGGTTGCCATGCTTTTCCTGTAATGTCTTGGCCGGCGGGTAAAGCATTCTCCAAAGCCCCGTGTGACAGTGGGAATGCCTGCCTGCAATTTGTGGTGTTGTATGGTATTGTTCGCAACGTGTCGGTCGGCTGGTGCTTGGTCGCGCTGGAGGTAATTTATTTCTGTCCAACATTTCCTAGCGTGGCGACGCTACACACTTTTATAGCGGGATGGGTCGACCGGAAACTCCATACATGTCCATTGGAAGGGCTGTTTCAACTACTTGAATGATGCGTAAGAAGCCAACACAAACCAACGCGTATTCACCCTCGCATATTGTCTCAAGACCCAGCCGTATCTGCAACACCCATCGCGTCCTATGTCATCCGGTCACTAGTCCTTGCCCTTTGGTGCCTCGTCCTCGGCATCTCATGTGTGGTGATTAAGCTATCTCGTCCTTGGTGGATTCCTCGAGGTGGAATCGGGCCACTACCATCATCACTCATCTCACTGGGAACTAGACGCCTGCGTTTATAAATCAGCACATGAATTTACGTTTCTGCGAACTTACCATACCTCGTTTCCCAGTCGATTCTCCGGGTCTCTCGACCATGATCGCTTCGCCCCCTTGATTGATGCCTCCCTTTTGACAACTGGAAATCTTGGCGATGACCCGCAGTCCAGTTGAGTGCAAGCCGGCCTAGTGACCATAACGGAGCGAGAAAGTCCTCGTCCTCTCCTTCAACGTGCCGTCGTCTCACTACCCTCCTCTGTCTTGCTACACTGGGCGACCGGCGATGCCTCTCCGAGCGTTAGACCCGTGCGATACCACGGGTTTGACGTACCTTACCGTGACGGTGCACCCCAGTTGGCATGGCCAAACGAGACAGGCTGTGACTGTATATATGTCTGGCCTGTCTTCAGCCTGAGATTTCTGTGCCCAGGGATAGGCGTCGGAGGCCGCGAATCTGGACTCTATCCGGATCGAAATGTAGAGACCGACGGGAGAGTGTGTCTTTCAGCTGAGGAAAGGTTACTGTCGAAACTGCCGTTGCTCCTTGTTGCCTCGTCATCAGTAACGGCGGTCAGGGGTTGAGGTTGGCACTGAGGCGATAAACTTCTGCTCCTGTGCAATGGCATATATGGCAACTCGAAGTCATCACTGTGTACGGTTGCAACGTCGGTTCGTAGCGATTGAACTCCATAACTCTCTCTCTGATTCTCAATAGGAACCTGGCGGCCTCGGGTCGATGGAGTAGGATTAACGGGGTCTGTCCTGCCAGAGCTATTTCGACGTGTTGCTTGAGCTGTGCGGGACCCCGATCTGGAGGAGCTCTGCCTAGTTCTCTCGCGACTCCCTCTGGATTGAGATCTAGAACGAACTGGAGTTCCTAGCGCAGAAGAGCTTGCTATCGTGGAGACCCTTCCAACTGGGAGTCTGAAAACCCGACTTAGTCTTTGTCGCCAACTCGGTTGTCGTGGAGGCAGCCCTCTCAGCGTGTGAGGCGAACTACCGCGAGTTGAGCTCTCGGGGAAGGACTCGGCCTGAAAGGCTTGCTGGGGGGCCGGAAACTGATAGGCCGGTACGGGATAGGCCATCCGAACTGGCATCTGGGGCGCCTGACCTGTAGGCAGATGACCTGGAGGTAGGTGACCCGGAACAGGAGCACCTGTGTGGTTGTATGAAACTGGCTGATAGACGATCCTCGGTTGGATGCTAGGGTACTGCTGATAAACAGGCAGCTGCCCTACGGCGAGAGTTGGCGTTGGATAGCTGCGACGTCGGCGGCGCCCGCGTCGACGAGCCAATACCAATTCCTGATACGATGAAGCTATCGTACCAAGGTAGTACATGTAGGCAAGTATCAAAACGATCGAGGTCACCACGATGCTGAAGATGATGCCAAATTGTTGAGCTGTTGTCAAGCAGTTCCAGCCAGAGCAACGGCCATCTTGCCGGTTGGAAATGGAGCTGCGCCAAAATATTCCAGGTGCTTTCTGGTGCCTCGAAGCTTGGCCATCGGTTTCCATCTCGGGCTAAAAACTGTTTCTGTCTTTGTCTGTGGTCTTTTCAGTCGCTGTAGTTGTGCGCTGGTTGTGTTTAGGGACACTGCGCAGGTGCTGAGATGCGAAGGTGGTGGAGGCAAGTTGGGCACGACTGCGAGATTCGAGGGGGAAAGAGAGGAAGGAAGATGATAACAAAACAAAGCACCTAAGGTAGATACGATGTGCGTCTGTGATTAAGCGGGTGCACCTGCAAGTAAAGCAGGCAGCTGATAGAAAGTGACTGCCAGCTGGCAACTGCCTGCCTAAGGTAGGTAGGCTGTTTTGTCTGGACAGTTGCCCGGCAAAGTGTTTCACGACGGAGAGTTACTCTGGGCCGCCAGGAGATAGTTCACTTGACAATAAAGCGAACAACAGGCCAGCTCAAGTTAACACTTGATCTAAATGGTTGTGTTTCGAATTCCGGGAAACCTTCATTGACTGAATGAGTTGTTGGTAGGGAGCTCGAAAATACCTAGTTGTGTGAGTAAGCACTTGGTGGGTGAGCCAAAGTCATGCACGGTGAGCGGCGCCGTTTAGGTTCTTCTTTGATTTATGATTTAATGATACTAGATGTTTAAACCTATTCAAAGAACCTCCCTTACTCTCGATACTTACCGTGTGTTGTCATCGAGAGTTGTGCTTCGTAGTTGAAAAGAGATAGGTTCACCTACTAAGAGAGCTACCGTCCCCCTGTGGTTTAGCGACCAATCGCGTCTCCGAAACCGCCCCACCGCGCGCAAACACGCCGTAGCACGGGCCACACTGCTGCTCTGCCAGCTGAGGCTTCCGATTCTCGACAGCCTGACGAGGCAACAAATTTAACACAGACGGTCCCTTTCACCACCATTCGCCATCAACGCCGCTTCACATCTCTTACGAATCCACGCAAGTTCACGCGAATCCACGCTATCGACCCAAAACTCTCGAAAATTGCGATCGAATATGCTTCTTGGTTTTTAAATTGGCCCATGAGCTACCCGTTCGTTAACTCGAGGCGCATTGTCGGCTGCTCCGAGCTACGCGTTGCTCCATCCACCAACCATCACCCGACCAACTCCTCGCTCCCTTCATCCTCTAACATCTCTTCCCGATAGTCATGGCGACTCTTCAGAATGGCGCTGCGAATGGCGCCAACGGCAATGACACTGCTGGGCCGGTGACGACCCGATTCGCACACATCCCGTCCGCCATCGACATTCCTGTCCAGGGCGACCAGGAAGATGAAGCCGTCGAAATCGACCTTGAGGACCTGGTAGATGACCCTACCGAGCTGTGCACCCTTTTCGAGAACGAGCGCGCCGCGAAAACATATTGGATGACCGTCGCACTCGCATACGCCAAACAGCGCAAGATTGACCACGCTATCGAGATGCTCATCCGTGGCGGCGCTGCCATTCAGAACAACAGAGCGAACCCGCGTGATAAGGTCAGCATGATCTGTTGTCTGTGCTGGATGTACCTGTGGAAGAGTCGAGAGGCTCCCCGTGTCGCGCCGGATGGAACTCGAGTGTCCGAAGCCAAGACCAAGGAATACTATCTCCAGCTCGCCACTTCTTCCCTCAACGACGCCGCCCGACTCAACCCTTCGTTTCCTCCCATATTTCTGGCTCGCGGTGTTCTTTTGCTTCTCAGGGCCTCGCTACAGGCACCGTCCAAGACTGCAGGAGGCATTGGGTCAGAGAAGCATGAGCTACTCAAGACGGCCGTCAAGTCTTTTGACGATGCCCTCCGAGTTTCCCAGGGAAAGAACATGCTCGCATTGATGGGCAAGGCGCGCGCGCTCTTCTCTATGCATAAGTACCCCGAGTCTCTTACTATTTACCAAGATGTACTGCAGAAAGCGCCGGATTTGGTGGACCCTGACCCTCGAATTGGTATTGGCTGTTGTTTCTGGCAACTCGGCTTCAAGGACGATGCTAAGATGGCCTGGGAAAGATGCCTTGAGATCAACCCTGACTCCAAGGTTGCCAACATACTTCTGGGCTTATACTATCTCGACGCGAGCGGCCATGTTCCTGTCAATAGCGATGACTTCCTCAATCTCTATAAGAAGGCTATGACCGAGTACACGCAAAAATCATTCAAGCTTGACAAGGACCTGCCACTCACTTGTTCCACCTTTGCGGGCTACTTTCTTTCACGGAAGGCATGGGACAACGCGGACAAGCTGGCGCACAAGGCTATCCAGTACACCGACGTCAACGCCATTGCCAGCGATGGCTGGTATCTTCTGGCAAGAAAAGAACACTACGGCGGCAACACAGAACGTGCAAGCGATTACTATCGACGTGCCGATGACGCGCGTGGAGGAGCCGACACTGGTTATCTCCCCGCAAAGTTCGGTGTGGCGCAGCTATCCGTTCTGAAGAACGATCTTGGAGAAGCCAAGCTTCGATTGGAGAAGATGATACAGCAATCAAAGAATCACGAGGCAATGATCCTCCTTGGCACGTTGTACGCAGAGGAGATATTCACGAACCAGTACAGTGACAGCAAGGAGGACAAGTCCGCCGAGCTGAAGAAGGCCATCACTCTTCTTGAAGGAGTCCGGAATGCCTGGAAAGACCCGAAGAAGACGCTCGCCCCGGATGCTTCCGTTCTCCTCAACCTCGCTCGTCTTTACGAGACTGACCACCCCGAAAAGGCCTTGCAGTGCTTGCAACAAGTCGAACAATTGGAGCTTGAGCAGGTTCCTGCTTCGGAACACCCGGAAGGTGTGACGGATGAGGGTGAGATTCGTGCTGGGATCCGCAAGTATCTGCCTCCACAGCTCCTAAACAACATCGGTTGCTTCCACTCACAAGCGGAGAAGCATGAACTTGCAAGCGAGATGTTCGAAGCTGCTCTGAGCGCTTGCATGAGGATCGGTGAAAAGGAGCCGGACATGGACACCGACGCGCTGGTCTCGACTATCAGTTTCAATCTTGGCCGGAGCTACGAGTCGCGAGGCCTCACGGATAAGGCCGTTGAAGTCTATGAAGGCCTCCTTGCTCGACATGACGACTACACGGATGCCCGTGCCAGACTCGCATACATCAAACTCAGGAAGAACCCCAACAAGGAAGGTCCGGATGCAGTGGCCAAACTGTATCAGGAAAACAACAGCGATCTCGAGGTTCGGGCTCTCTATGGATGGTATCTTGGCAAGGTTCACTCAAGGAAGCGCCCTACAAATGTCGCTGAAGACCCTGAATTCCGTCATTACAAACACACGTTGCAAAACTACGACAAGCACGATAGGCACGCCTTAGTCGGGATGGGCAACCTTTACTTGATGCAAGCAAGGGAGATGCGCCGAGAGTCGGAGTCGGAGAAGCAGAAGCGAAGCATTACTTATGGAAAGGCTGTCGAATTCTTTGAGAAAGCTCTGTCTCTCGACCCAAAAAATGCCTATGCCGCTCAGGGCGTCGCCATTGCTCTTGTTGAGGACAAGAAGGACTACAAAGCAGCCCTGGGAATCTTCAACAAGGTCCGAGAAACGCTCAGGGATTCTCATTTGTATGTCAACCTGGGACATATTTACGCGGAGTTGAAGCAATACTCAAAGGCGATCGAGCACTATGAGATGGCTCTGTCTCGAGATGGCAAAGCAAATGATCCCCTTATCCTTGCCTGCCTAGGCCGCACTTGGTTGAACCGTGGCCGAGCAGAGGGTGATGTTGATGCGTACAACAAGTCGCTCGAATGCGCGCAGAAGGTGAGTTTTTGATCATATTCCAGACCTTGTCGCGCCATGCTAACCAGCCTGTAGGCCCTCGAGGTTGCCCCCGAGCAAGTTCACTACAAGTTCAACGTTGCCTTTGTGCAGATCCAGCTTGTCACCACAATCCAGGCAATGCCGGAGAACAAGCGCACGTCAGAGCAGCTTGAGAAAGCGGCCGAGGGCCTGGAAGCTACGATCATGTCTCTAGACGAAATTGCCGCTCATCCTCAAACCCCATATCCCAAGCACGACGTTGAGCAACGAGCCAACATGGCCCGCAACACTTTGCGCAAGCAGCTCGAAAGAGCCATTGGCAAACAAAAGGAGTGGGAGGAGAAGAACAAGGAGAAAATCCAAGCTGCTCGAGAGCAGAGAGACGCCGAGTTAAAGCGACGTGAGGAGGAGCGTCAGAAGGTCTTGGAGAAAGAAAGGCAACGACAGGAAAAGATCAAGAAGGAACGAGAGGAAATTGCCGCCCGTGACAGGGCTTTGGCCGAGAAAAGAGCGGAGGAGGAGCGGGCGCGGATGGACGCTGAAATGACGACCGACGCAGAGACGGGAGACAAGGTGAAGCGGAAGCGCAAGGCGGCACCGCGAGCCTCGGGAGAAGCCAAACCAAAGAGGTCTGGAGGGAAGAAAAAGAAGAAGACCGAGCGAGATGACGATGATGAATCGGAGGAGGAGACGCAAACAAAGAAGAGACGCCGACTTACCAAGAAGGAATCGTCCAAGTTCAAGTCTGCCGAGATCGTGGTAGACAGCGACGATGACGAAGACGATGCCCTCGAAAGCGCCGAGAGAAACCTCGACCGAGAGGACAGTCCTCTTTCAGAAGTTGATGAGGAAGCCACCGATAAGATGGATGTCGACGATGAGGCGGACCAGGAAGGTGAAGGCGAAGATGACGAAGAGACGGTCATTCCTCGTCAGCAACACAAGCGGGCGCGTCGCGGACGAGTCGTTGAGAGTGACGAGGATGAGGATGAAGGCGAAGAGCCTGCGCGGACTAAAAGCCCATCCGATGATGAGGGCGGTCGCAAGGCAGATGCCAGCATGGCGGAACCTGATGATGAGGATGAGGAGTAGTAGCGAAGATGATGTAAGACAAGAGGAACCTCTCCTTATCTAGAATGTTGAGATGTTCTCAAAAGCTCGGGTTGGTCACAGGCAGGTTGTACTATATGGCTAGAAGCTCTTAAACATGGATCAGGGAAAATGGAAAGCGTGTTTGCAATGGTGTTTTTATTCGTATCGCACCTGGCGTGTATTGGTGCCACGATTGGACTGCCTCCGAGCGAAGGGAGGCGTGTCTATGGGCACGCCTGAGTGATAAACACGACTTGCTACAGTCGTGTCGATATATCTCTCATCACCACATGCCCCCTCTTAGACCAACATGTATTGTCTTACATCTTGACCAAACTCATTTGTCTGCATATGCTTGTCTGTATCTTTTCTTCCTTCTGATAACTGCAACTGCTGAGAGCCCGGCCGATTGGGACTAGAATGCGGCTGTTGATCAAGCACGGCGACATGTCTAGAATGCGAAGATCTGATCCTCGAGCTTGCTCACAGGGCGGGCCTTCTTGAAGCCAAGGCTTTCGGCGGACTTCTTCAGGCCACTGACCATGGGGGGGGGACCGCAGAGCAGGATCTTGACGTCGTCGGCGGGTTTCGGCAACCATTTCTGCAAGAGGTTAGTTCGTGACTTGAGACATTCCGAATAGCGGGGGTGGAGACTCACGGTAATCATGTCGGCAGTGACATAGCCGACACCACCAGTCCAGCCCTCTGGGGGTTTGTCGAGGACGTAGTGAACGCGAATGCCAGCATCCTTGGTGGCAAGGGCATCGAGGTCCTCCTTGAGGAGGATGTCCTGGGGAGTAACGTTGGCAAAGATCAGATCGACTTCGGTCTTATCTCCGGCGGCCCGGCCTCGGACAATGGCCCGCATGACCTGCAGCATCGGAGTGATTCCGGTGCCGCCGGCGATCATTCCGAAGTGTCGGACCATGTTCGGGGTGTAAGTGAAGGCGCCCTTGGGGCCGCGGACACGGATGGTCTGGCCCACAACCAAAGAAGCCATGTACTTGGAAATGTTGCCCTGGGGGTACGACTTGATGAGAACGTCGAAGTAGCCAGGCTGGTGGTCGCCGGAGACAGGGGTGTAGGAGCGGACAATCTCCTTGGTGGTGCCATCGGGTTGAGGGAGCTTGGCACCGATGGAGATGTGCTGGCCGATGGGGAGACCGAGGATGGACGAGGGGTTCTCGAGCTTAAAGCGGTAGCTATTTGCAAGGGTCACGAGTCAGAATCGGACGTTGCAGCTACTCAGGGAATAGGCTGAAAAAGTGGTTGCGCTGGGACTTACATGGCGACATTGTGGGATATGACGGTCTTCTCCTCGAGCTCAAACTCTTGGAAGACATCGGGCTTGAGGACCTTCTTGATCTCTGTGGTTCCGTGTGTGAGCCCGCGAGTTCCCCCACCATGACGGGATTAAGAGATAAGAGACACTTACTCAGGGCATTGAAGTTCCAGATGCCAAAGGCGACCGCCACCAGAGCAGAGTAAGGAGTCCATTCCTTCTTGACAATGAGGGTGCCAACAATGAGCAGCAAGGCGGGCATATAGACGTAGTCGATGTACTTTCGCTGGAAGAGCGAAGCATCGTCGGAAGAGGCCATGGCTTGAAGAAGGTGGAAGTTCCCCGCCAAGAGCTGTGATGGAGCGCGTTTTCGAAGCAAGCTAGGCACCAACAAGCGATTGCAGGTAACCGACGAGAAGGCGATGATGGCAAGATCAAAGCCAGAAAGAATCTCGCGCTCAAAAAGCGAGAGGGGGGAGTAGCAAGTCGGCTGAGCTTGCGGCACGACTTTGGAGGGGGTTGGACCGCAATATAAAAGTGTGGTGAGGAGAAAGCCGAAGACCGGGCGGCCGAAGGACACCGAATCCCAATGTCGGACCGTTCCGTTGAGTTCTGCCACCGCCAAGATTTTCCCTTTCGGGATAAGCCCGATATTCTGAAGGCGGTGACAGGAGTGGTTTTTTCCCCACGGTGTGGGAGAAAATTAAGAGAAAATGGGGAGTGGGGGACGGAGATGGGACTATGGATGATCCGGACAGCCACACTCCGGGGAAAGTCGCTACAGCGATGAGCCACATTCACTCGCCACCACACCCAGCGCCACACCGAATCCAGAGTTAAGCCGGACGATTATAGTCTCAATTCAACTTGGAAGCACGTCATATGTGGGGTGCAAGCGCAAGCGTCCTTCGGAGCCCTGGAAGACAGAGGTTCCAAAGAGGAAAGGGGGCAGGTCTTCTCCACCATTACTGCCGAGGGGCTGGGTCCAGCTGGGTCAGATGTAGAGTGATGCGGCGTTCCGGTTGCCCACTAGCTCGTTCGTGTTGGATCCCCTGCTGAGCATCACCCTCCAGAGACAACGGCCACGCGGGCCATCCATGGTTGGCGAGCTTTGGGGAGCAAGGGAGCTACAAAATACGACGTGGCCCAGGGGCCGCCACGGACTCGCCGGAGCTGACCTGCTGGACAATCCTGCGCCGCCAGAGGCATTGCCGGGCGCTAGGTACTGTGGTACACGGCTTGGCTGCAAGGCGGCCAGGACGCATCACGCAGGATCTAGCAGTCAGTTATGTGCCTTACCAAAAATTGCCCGAAGAGCCCCAGTTCGTGATGGATCAATGGGCCGGTCTCGATTCTCAAGCGGGATGGGTCTTGGCGTCCAAACAATGGCAATTCGTAGGCGTCTCAGAGCCCACACTAGAAAGTCGCCTACGCTAGAAAGCTGCGGGAGGTTTGGTTGTAAGTTGCCGGTCTGACCCTCACTCACTCACTCACTCACCCAGACTTTGGCTGAAAGCTGAGAGCTCAAGGGTCAGAAGCCGAGCCCACCGGTAGAGCGGGTACGGTACGGCATATGGTAGATCATGATGGACCACGAGGGTTTGCGTAAGAATCTGACAATGGAACAAAGACACGACATGGGCAATCCACCGCAAAACACGAGATGTCGATACGATACGATACGACACCGACTCGAGCGGGATGCAACTGGTGCCGACCAACCGCAATAGTTAGTAATGGACGCCGTGAGTTGAGTTGCAGGTTCCCTTCCCACACACGCATGCATGCACGCAGAGACTCGGAGCTCTACTAGGACCGTATAGTACATGCTGTAGATGCATGCGCGACAGTCGACAGACATTGCAGTACAGTGGAAGACATCTCGGTAGCTGGAACCACGCAGCAGGCTCTGTGACGCGGGGATGGGCGCCATTCCATGGCCTGCTGTCCTTGTTATGTTATATATCACTGGCAGTGGACCAAGCTCAAGATGCTAAAAAGCTGGACGACGAGCACCATTGGCTAGGGCGATGATGGCGCGGGCATCATGGGTGCATCATGGCACTGAGTCCCTGGTTTTATTTTGGGGTCGGACTGCCTAAGCCCAAGTGAGACAGGGCCAGAGATGCCCAGAAAGGAGACGCCGCCCAACGCGCCGCTGCACCAGACAAAACCTGCTCCCTTACTATGTAGAACCTTGAACCACGCCATTTGGATTTCTTGGTAATCGGGCCCTTGTCTCCTTGCTGTCCCTGCTTGCTGGGCTCCTTACTCTGCTTGTCTCCTTGATTAAACCCTACGGTGCTACGGGGTGTGGCCTTTGACCCAAGCCGGTGACGTCCTGTAATCTCTGGTTTGGTTCATCCAATTCGCTACAGTGTTCCAAGTGATCGAGATCTCATTACTGGGTGACGTCCAGTTACCTACCTAGTTAATTAAGGCCTGGTTTTGGAGACCCGACCCTCCACTCCACTACTGCTTTGGAGACCTTGTTTGGAGCCCCGAATGGAAGCCCTCCTCTATGTCGGGCTTATCTGCCATCCAGCAGGGCCAGTCTGCAGCTATGGATGGACTGCACACACCTCTTCGCACCAGGCACCTCTCGTCTGCCTAATAATACCTAGACTACCTACTACCTAACCTACCTAGACCAGGTGCAAACCTAAGGTACTGAGCATCATGCCCAAGATCCAGTCCGTGAGCGGACCTCCCTCAATACTGCGTAGCATGGCTTCGGCACGTTCAGCGCGGCCAGGGCCCTCCATCTCCTGGGCAGCGGGCGGGGGTTTGCGGTTGTAGGGGCTGTAGGGGCTGTAGGGGCCGTCCACTCCGCTACCACCACCCCGGCGCGGCACAATGACGACGACGCTTGAGGTTGGTGCCAGATGCTAGTGCGGATGCTGCCCGGGGGGACAGGGCACTCAACGACAACCACACCATCCCGGGCCCGAACATTGCATTCTCCCGTCCTCCTCCACTCCTTCGCTAGTACCTCATTCTCCAACTCTGCCCGTCTTCCCCAAGCCGTACATCCCCCTCACAACTCTGCCTCTCTTTTTCTTCTTGTTTGCCGCTTCGGGTTTTTTTCCCTTCTAATTCTGCCCTCCTTCGTCCTTCCGCCGACCGATTGCCTCCGGTCGCCCTGCATAATTCGCCTCTGTCTCCCTCAACCATCAGGCCTTGGCTTCTGGGCATCGCTGGATTCGGCCACGAACTGCTTCTTCCATAGGCGTCCGTGTCGCGAGGATCACCTCATCTCCTCTTTTCTCCTTCACTCATCAGTCATCACCCATCACGCTTCACGCCTCGACAATAGCCTCGTAGGGCTCCTCCGGCAAATCTGTGTTTGCTTTTGCCCCGCGCCTCGTGTCTTCGTCTCCTCGTCTCCCGTGCCTGGCAACATCCAGCATGCCTACGAAGTGACCTCGCTCGACGGCATCCACAAGACCTGAGCTCGACTCAGCTTTTTCATTCCCTATCACGTTCCCGTTCCCGTTGTCTAGCAGCGATTCCCTTTCTCCACCGCCGATCCCAACAACCCAATCAAGCCCCTTCCGTGACTCCCCCATCCACCTCCTCCCACGCTCATATTCAGTGTAGCGCTGTAGCGCCTCTTTCTGGGCTTCATACGTGACCGCTGCCGCCCCGGCCGAGAGCCCAGGTTCCCAGGTCATCTCATATTCCGAGGCTTGTCACACTTCCAGCTACCAAACCCAAACCACAAACGACGGACGGCCCTGGCGACGCCGGCGCCAAACCCTCCTACGACTGGCTGGCCGGCGCATGCGGGGGTCTTGGATTGATATTGCCAAATCCAAGACAAGTAACCGAGCACTGAGACAATTGACGTCGACCCGGTCTCCGAGCTATCATTCATCCCGCTCCACGAGGTCCCATTCACCTAGCTGCCCCTGACTCTTTCTTACACTGCGAACCGCCACCACGTAACCAGCCCCGGCTGCCTGCTTTAGTTCTTTTAACATCGGCCTTGTACTTGGCGGCATGCAACACGGCCCTTGAACGTCTGGCTTGTCCCTTTGGCTGAGTACAATATATACCTCCTTGAGACACAGATACAACAAGCGTTGAGGGCTCGATACAGACCGCCGAACCTCACCTCGACTCAATTCTCGCGATGCACGCCGACAAGTGGAGGAGGAAGACCCTTCCTAGCATTCGGGCGCCTTCACCGCTTCCAATCCCCCAGGTCTTCACTGAAGATACAGACGCCATGGAGTCCAAAAAGCCCCGTGCCTTCTCCAAGGCTCTCCGCTCCCTCAGCAACTCCTCGATCGAGTCCCTATCGCACAGCCCTTCCAGATCCTCGACGACCAGCCGACGACTGCAAAAGACCCATTCGGGTTCCGGATCCATGATCGATAGAATTCATCGACGAGTCTCGAGTCACTCCCCAATCAGCGCATCTCCGCCAGACGTGTCCGGAGCCCCCGTGGAAGTCCCGTATACGTCGATGGAAATCGCCCAACATGGACCGCTCAAGGCAGACGTCTCGCTCCTCAAAGCCCGCTCGGAATATCTGGTTCTAACAGATCAGTGCTTGATCAAGTTTGGCAGCTTGGAAGCGGCGAAAGGCGTCTTCCCGCAACTAGGCCAGCCAGTCGGGAAACGAAGCAGCGCCATCCACCACTCGAACAACAAGCCGACAGCATCAGATCTCCGCTTGGAAATACCACTCCGCTCCATCGTTGCCGTCTTCAATGAAGAAGGATCAAGTCCCCGGTTTGGAATCGAGATATGGTGGGCTGCCCACTGGCCTCGAATATCGTACGCCAAGATACACATCTACTTCTCGCTTCCCCATGACCGAGACGAGTGGCTGGCCCAAATTCAAAGGACTTGTAGACTGAGCCTGAGGCGGAATCCTTCTCACTCTCTCGTTCCGAATAATCTAAAGGCCCGGATCAGCCATATCGTGGAGACCTACGAACCCACGGCACCGGACGGAAGCACCAAAATCCTCACATTTCCTGTCGCAAAACGTATCCTCGGTCTACCACAAAAAACATCATCATCGACAGACGAGGCTCAGCATCTTGGTGATGCCTCGTCATTTTACGTCGTCTTGGGACCTTGCATGTGCTATTTCCTCGAAGTTCTCAAGGCCGATACCATGACACCCGCCGGTGACCTTCGGGTAAAAGTGCAGTCGTTTGGTACCGTGACCATCACTCGGTTCAAGGCGTCCGTGGCCTCTCAGGAGCAGAGGTTTGTTATGAGTTTCCGGTGAGTTTGATACAGAGATTATGTTTTCCAAAAAAAAAAAAAAAAAAAGAGAACTCGATTATTGACTGGTTTCAGGCTTCCGTTCGGTCGTGAAACTCGGCTTGAGCTCGCCAGTATCCACTACAGACGAATCATCGAGACCATGACCAAACTCGATCGGGAACTGAAGCCCATGTGGCCACAGCACCTGCAACAAGCCATCTTCGATGTCAAAGGCTTACCTCCACCGCTGCAGTTAACCTCTGGGAATGACTTGGGGGGTCTGAAAAGGAGTCTGAACGCATACTGCGCCGCCTTTCATGCTCAGGTTCCTCGGTGGACTATTGAATGGGATCCACAGTCTCAGGCAGCCTTCCGCCTTCTCCCCTCGGGTGGCTCCGCATACTCACCGCTCCAGCTTCTTGCTGTATTTCGGGCATTAAGATACAACAGTTACTTCAAAGCGTTGTCTTTCCGTGACGTCGACCTATCTTCTCTTATTGGAAGGCACGATTACTCCCAATACGGCGATTCAGTCGTGTACAACTCTCTGAACGGTATAGTCCCAGACTTGACCATGTTCCTGTCCACTCGCTAACGTTGTGAAAAGGTCGCCGCATTTCTGAGGACCATTACGATCTTCTCATGCAGGCACCAATCCTCGTTTTGGAGATCCATGCGTTAATATTTTCCTCCGAGTCCATTCGAAGCATCGACTTGAGGAATGTGCTAGGGTCTCGCAGTACGATAAGCCAACCAGGGAGACCCAAGGTTGATCCCGATTACGCGCGAAAATTGACGTCGGAAGTGTTCCGGCCGATTTTGTGGCTTTTGAGGTATGATGCGTGCCGTTGCCATAGCATCGCTCTGTCCGGCAACGTCTTCTCTCAGAGCGACGTGGAGGATTTGTCCAATCTTCTCGTTCTCGATCAGACCTATTTGAAAAAGCTAGAGATTGCAAATTGTGGCCTCGGCGATGCTGGGCTGGCAAAAGTTTGGACTACTATTTCTGGGCAAGCCGCTAGCCTGGAAGCCCTCGATACATCCAACAATCAGGGGACGGTCAAGTTCGACATTATTCACCGTTCCCTCAACGACCTTCGAGTTATCAAGAAACTGAATATCGCTGGAAATACTCGTCTCCCCTCCGAAGTGGCACTTTTTAATGAAGCTGTTCTTAACTCATGGGCCCTGGAGGAACTAGACTTGTCCGGCATTGCTGTAAGTAAACTCAGGCTCCTTTGGGGGAGAGGGCTATTACTAACGGGTTGACGATTAGCTCAATGACGAAACGGTCGATATGTTGGCCAGTTATTTGAGATTGCCAAGCTCACTGGATTTTCGAGTCCTTCGCCTGAACAACTGTGGCCTAAACGGCCGACAAGTCGCTCAGCTCTTCTGGGAGATGGGCCAGGCGCGGAAGATGACCGTCTACGTCAATGGCAACCCCCTTGATGAAGGGATTGACAATTTGTGTGAGGCTATCTCGTGCGGCTTTGGACCTTGGAGTTTGTTCATGGAAATGGTCGAGTTCTCTCTAGAGAACAGCTACATCAAACTCTTACGCGCATTGACCGTCAGTAAAACGATTGAGTGCCTCAGCCTAGCAGGGACCGCGACCATCGACTCGTCCAGCGAAGCGACCTGCGAAGCCGTGTCAGACTTCTTCTCTGATAACGACACGGTCAGATTCCTCGACCTCTCTGGCTTTGACTCCAAACTCGATGAAGGACACCTTGGACAAGACTTCTCAAGGGCGTTGAGCGGTCTTCGTTCGAACATGCGAATCGAACACCTCCGTATACGAAGTCAGATGTTGAACGTCAACATTGGAGACCTTGCGGAGGCCATCTCAGCGAACAAGACCCTGCACAGCCTGGACTGTGAGGATAATGGGTTCAACCTTTCCAACTTCCGCCATCTCGTGAGACATCTTGCAGACAATGCGACAATCCGATACTTTTCTGCATTCAAAGATTCAGATCTTTCTCAAACTATTCAAAAGTCGATTGATAAGGCGATGCAGACTGCGACGTCTACGCGACGGCACTCTATGATTTCGATGTTCCGACCAGAAAAGATTACCCCTCCCGTCAGCCAACCACTTGCGCAGCAGCTTAGAGAAGGGTGGGAAGATGCAACGCAAACACTACAGCAGATTTTGAGAAGAAACAGACTTCTCTTCCAGGAGGGCCAGGACGGCCGCATCGAGCTCAGTGAGCATGGGGCCTTACAGGGGGTAGATGGTGACGATGTCTTTTCCAAAGATTTCGGAGGACTTGCTCGTCGAGCTTTTGAGTCGCCTCGACTGTCGAGCCGTTGCAGCTCCGGCCACTTGCCGAAGAGGTCCAGCACCATCTCCTCGGCAACGAGCATGTCTCGACTACTCCCTGATCCCCAGGCAGTGAGGTCGTATTCACTTGTCTCGAGCGATGAAGCAGGAAGTCCGGCGGTGGACAGCCAGAGCACGGGTTCGGCAATACCCACACCTCCTGAGATGGACAGCCCACTGGATAGAGAATATAGCCTGGGCAACCAGGAGGCGCAAGAAACCAGCGCCGACGACGCCCATGACTACGATTACAGCTTTACGGATACTCAAGATGCCGACTTTGGGCTCGAACTTCAGGCACATCGGCGGTTCTGGAGCGACGAAGCAGGATGTATTGAAGAGGAGGATAATGGGATTCAGATTAATGAAAGGCGCACATCAGGATAAGTGAAATAGTTCCAGGCGGACGGATGGATAGTTGTCGCTTTGGTATTTTGGTTCATTTTTATGAGGAGAAACCAGGTGAATTGGGCGTTTTAGTGATGTAGATGGATCTGGGGACACGGTGGATTATTTGTTTGTTTGAAGTGCACACCATGCGAGTGTGATGCTGGTTTGTTTGATACCCTTCACTAGGTAGGCAGGTAGGATAGGTTAGGATAGGGTAGAAAATCAATGAAAGACTGGACTATATAGGATAATAATGAGTCAATTGCAAGAATCGGCAGCCGATGATGAGGTTCTGGTAGGTTAAGTAAGCACATAGTATGTATATGAGACTGTGAAACTATTCAGACCAAACTCATGCTGAGGAGACGTGCAGTATATAAAGTATGTAGTGTGGAGTATGCAAGTATGCGAGATAGTGGACCATCCAAATTGCATTTCAACCTCAGCCACGAGCTAGACTACCTGCCCAAAGTGGATCCCCCGCGGATCCCTGCTGCGGACCGAATTTCTTAACTTAGGGGGGCAAGACAGAGAGGTCAGCGCCCCATCTCTCCCGCTGTACGGACTAGAAAGGTGGCTGTCCGCGAGCCCCAGTCGTCATCAGCGTCGCCGCCGACTTTACTTCATCCTCCAGCACATCCGTGGATGCCTCCTTATCCATCTGCCTCCGCATCCGCGCCCGCACCCGCCATCCTCCGGCTGCGTTCGCTCTGATTCTGGCATTTCTTCGTTTCTGACTAACTTCCGTATTCCTATCTTTCCCTCAGTCTGCTTGCTGCGGAGCTTCCGCGCTCCGACGGCCACCTCGGTTTTCCCGCTCGACGCTGCCTTTCGTAGACACTACCCCTTTCGACATTTTCAATCACGCTCGAGCTTCACACGTGGTCTTGTCCTGAGCAACCGCCCGCGCCGCCATGTACTCCAACTCCAACGCCTTTCTAGGCGGCAACAGCCAGCGTCCTGGCGCGCCCCAGCAATATGGCGGAGGATCGTTCAACAATCTGGCTCCGGGGGGCCAGCAGCAGCAGCAACAGCTGCAGCCCGGCCAGCAGCCCAGTCCCTTTGCGCCGCAACCCACCGGCTTCGGCCAGGCTCCGTTACAGCAGCAGTACACCGGATTCCCGGCGCAGGCCCAGGGATTGCAGCCTCAACAACCGCTCCAGCAGCAGTTCACGGGCTTCCCGGGGCAGTCGCAGCCCCAGCAGAGCTTCCAGACCGGCGCCCCAGCCATACCCTCGATCCCGCCGCAGTTCCAGCAGCAGTTCCAGCAGCAGCCGCAGCTCCAACAACAACAACAGCAACAGCCGCAGCAACAGCAACAGCCGGCCTTCCAACCACCCCAGCAGACCGGCTTCTCTGCCTCGCCGCAGCCCGCCTCTGCACTCTCGAGCCCCCCGCCTGCTATGAAACCTCAGCCCACTGGCTTCAGTGAAATGGCCGCATCGTTTCAGACCGGCGGCACCGCGAAACCAAGAGGTCGCCGGGCCGAGAAGGCGACACCAAACAAGATCCCCAACATCAGACTGTCGTTCATCACTGCTCAAGACCAAGCCAAATTTGAGACTCTGTTCAAGTCCGCCGTTGGGGAGGGTTCCATGACTATGTCAGGGGAAAAGGCTCGCGATCTACTCATGCGATCGAGACTCGACGGTGACTCCCTTTCGCAGATTTGGTAAGCTATCATTGTGATCCTTACGGTCTCCGCACCTCTCAGCTGCGACGAGCGCTAACATTTCATCCTAGGACCTTGGCTGATACCACCCGCGCTGGCCAACTCTATTTCCCCGAATTTGCACTCGCCATGTACCTTTGCAACCTCAAGCTCACTGGCAAGCAGCTGCCTTCGAACCTCCCCGACAATGTCAAGAATGAGGTCTCAAGCATGGTGGATATCATCAACTTCAGTGTTGTCGATGAGAGTGGCCAGGCCAGCAGCAGTACCCCTGATATCAAGACCAACATCGCGACCCCGCCTACAATCCATCAACCCCAGCCCCAGGCGTCGAACTCGCAGCTGCTTTCGACACAAATGACAGGCTTCCCTGGACAGCAGACTGGGTTCGGAGGGCAACCTCAAGGCTTACAGGCCCAACAGACCGGTTTCCCCGGTATGCAGAACCCCCAGGCCGGGGGGTACTCCGGCCCGCGTCCCCCGATGCCGCCGATGCCCACGGGCTTTGGTCAATCGCTATCGCCAAACGCTGGTGTGCCCGGCATGGCTGCTCCCCTCAATGCCCAACCTACGGGACGTCCTGGCCAATGGGGTCTCGTCAATGCCCCGTCCACTGGCTTGCCCAATATCGATGCTCTTCAAGCCCGCATGATGCCTCAGCAGGGCCGCGAGGCTGGCACATATACTACTCAGGGTCTTCAGGGTAATGCCGAAATTCCCTGGTCCATCACCAAGGAGGAGAAGACTCGTTACGATGCGCTGTTCAAGGCCTGGGATGGACTTGGCAAGGGCTATATCGGTGGTGACCAGGCCATCGAGATCCTCGGTCAAAGTGGTCTTGAGAAGCCCGATCTTGAGCGGGTCTGGACCCTAGCCGACAACGGGAACAAGGGTCGCCTTGATCTGGACGAATTCGCT
The DNA here is from genome assembly GCA_037954305.1 of Neonectria magnoliae. Classification (NCBI taxonomy): domain Eukaryota; kingdom Fungi; phylum Ascomycota; class Sordariomycetes; order Hypocreales; family Nectriaceae; genus Neonectria; species Neonectria magnoliae. The sequence continues at coordinate 151,209 of JAZAVK010000083.1, read as the reverse complement.
GTTGCCATGCACTTGATCTACAGGAAGCTCAACGGCCACCCTCTGCCTAACACCCTGCCTCCTGAGCTTGTTCCTCCCTCGACCCGCAACTTTAACCAGTCCATCGGCGCTGTAAAGTCGATGCTCCATGCAGAGTCTGACTTCCGCAAGAACTCTGGCGCCGCTCTGCTACCTCAAAAGACTGGCGTGAGCTACATGAAGAACCGTTCGTTCAGGGGGGGGGCTGGTGGCGCTTCTGCCAACCGCAAAGATGCCACTGTCTTCAAGAACGAGGATGAGAAGTTTGGTTATAGGTCAAGCGCTCGTCGCAGGGTTGGCAACAGCTCTCCCCGGCCCGAGTCTCCGTCGTCTGTGGCGTCTAACGACGACTTGACCTTGGACCAGTTGAGGAAGAAGATTAAGGAGAAGGAGGTCTTGCTAGATGCCATGGACTTTGCTGATGAGAAGAACCATGAGGAGGACGACATTCTAGACAGGCGAGATCGACGGGAAGCTGAGGAGCTCTACCGCCGTATCCGCCGCGCCCAAGAGGACATTGACGCCCACCCCGATGCGGCCTTGATCACTGGAGACTCCGATGCTGAGAGAAGGACTCTCAAGCGCCAGCTTCAAAAGCTCACAGACAAGGTTCCGGAGCTTGCCTCCCAGGTGCGAAAGACCGAGAGGGCTATTATGGAGGCCAGACTTGAGCTTTTCCGCCTCAAGGACGCTAAGGCTCACCCTGGTAGTGGCACTCCCATTGTTGGAACTGGGCCTGGAGGCGCTGTTACCGAGTCGGATCGCCTCAAGGCCAGGGCAAAGGCAATGATGCAGCAACGAACCGCCGCCTTGACTGGAAAGAAGGTTGACATTGGTACCGAAGACGTCGATGCGCCTAAGCGCCTTGAAGAGGAGAGCATCAAGGTCAGGAACGAGAAAGAGAGCAACGAGCGCATGGTCCAGGACGTTGAAGAAAGTGTCCGAGACTTCTCCCGAGGTATCGAGGACAGCCTCAAGGAGGGTGGGCAAGACAGCACCAATGAGCACGAAAAGCGTCGCTGGGAAGATGCGCTGGGTGTCGAAGACGAAGTCCGAGACTTCATCTTCGAGCTTCAGCGCGAAAGCCGAGCTGCTCGAGTCCGCGCTCAGGACAAACGACCCGCGCGACCTTCAGCCGCTGCCGAGGAGACTCGCTCAAGCCGGGTCGCCAGCCCTCGGGTTGAAAGTCCTGTGTCGACTTCCCGTACTGCGACACCGCCCGTCGCTGGCGGCACTTACTCCTCGTACAAGACTCCCGAGGATCGCGCCGCTTTCATCAAGCAGCAGGCCGAGCAGCGCATGGCTGAGCGTCTTGCTGCTCTAGGAATCAAGGCTCCCTCGAAGCCTGGCGAGACCGCAGCTCAGCGCATAGAGCGCGAAAGGGCTGAAAGGGCCGCCAAGCTGCGCCAGGCCGAGGCCGACGATGCCCGTAGGGAAGCTGAGCGACAAGCCCGCCTGGCAGAGGAGCAGGGCATACCTCCCCCTGCCCCTGAGCCGTCCAAGGCAGAGGCCAAGAAACCTCCCCCTCCACCCACCAGGCATCGGGGCAAGAATGATGCTGCCGATACTACGAAGAAGGCCGAAGAGGAGTATGCTGCCAAGCAAGCTGAGAAAGACCGACTCGCTCGTGAGCATGAACAGCAACAGCGGGAGACGCAGGCAATGGAGTAAGTCTTGACATATCTCAGGCGACGAAAGATGACTAACAATTCTACGTAGGGAATCCGCCAGGGAACAAGAGGACATACTTGCCAAGGAGAGTGCAGAGTCTGAAGCCCGTGTCAAGGCTCTGCAAGAGCGAATAGAGCAGAATAAACTGGACAAGCAGCGGAAGGACGAGGATAAGAAGCGCAAGAAGGCGGCTTTGGCCGAGGCCAAGGAAAAGGAGGCCAAATTGGCCGCGCGACGAGCTGAGATTGAGGCGGCGCGCCAGCGTGAGCTCGAGCTCCAACGCCAACTCGAGGCCCTGGACGACGACAGCTCGTCGGATGATGACGAAGGCCCTCAGCAAATCACGCCCCAGGCGTCGACCCCGACACTGGGTGGGAGCCAGGTTGGCAGCCAGGAGTTGGAGAAGCCAGCGCCTCCTCCAGCAATTCCCTCGGTGGTGACATCGCCGCCCGCCGAAACCGAGAGCAAGAACCCCTTCTTCCGAATGATGACTCAATCTTCCGAGGGCTCGTCGACTACTCCTCCTGCGGCTCCCTCTGCCCCCCCTGCGCCAGCACCGCCCGCCCTTCCTGCTATTGCTGTTCCTGTTGCCCCTGCTGCTTCTCAGTCGGATGCTTCTACGAACCCTTTCCATCGCCTCGCGCAGGAGAACAAGGTCCCTGCTGCCCCGGCTGCCCCAGCGGGTCCGGTCTCGCGCCGACGTGCTGACTCTGATGACTGGGGCTCTGATCGGGATACTGAGGATGAGGACTCTGATGATGACCGGCCCGGCGGCGGTAACGCCGCTCAACTGGCATCTATCCTGTTCGGCACCATGGCGCCTCCTCGACCGCTGTCTGCTCCCGGCAGGGACTCGACGCCAACTAGCCCGGCGCCCCCAAGCAACGATTTCCCCATTTCTTCTCCTCCGGCGCCGCCAATGCCCGGCACTGGTGCACCAACCGCTCCGCCTCCTCCTCCTCCTCCTCCTCCTATGCCGGGCAGTGAGGCGCCAGCAGCGCCGCCGCCGCCTCCCCCAATGCTAGGATCCGGTGCTCCGGGGGGTCCTCCACCACCACCGCCTCCTCCTCCTCCTGGCGCAGGTGGCCCTCCTCCTGCTCCTCCCCCTCCTCCGCCCGGCAATGCGCCCGGAGCCCCGGCCGCTGGTGGACGTCCCTCCGGTTTCCTGAATGAGATCCAGCTAGGCAAATCGCTTAAGAAGACAAGTACGAAGGACAAGAGCGGTGCAGCTGTGACGGGTCGCGTTTTGGATTAACGGGATTTTGTGTCGGCGATCTAAGTCTACTGGACCGTCACTAAGAGCGAAGTTGACTCGGGATGTGAGGCTGAGAAGGGAGATTTCGGGTGCGTAGAGTTTAGTGCTGGGTGAGTCTGGAACGTGGCCAATTGCGTTGCCAGCAGTTTGATATCTAATTGTAACCATTTATCTGGCCCTCGACTGTACTCTGTACGGAGTAGTACGTATGCAACGTCAGGAGTTTTCGGCTTTTTCAGTTACACGTGTAGCTCCTGTGTCTCTTTCTAATGATGGGTGTTGGTTACATCGGTGGTGGGTGTCTCAGCCCGGTTCCAACTGTGAAGTAACCATTATGGATACTCTGTCTTAGGGAGCGGGATACAGAGCCTCATTCTTCAGCTTTCGAGGTTGGGTCTACAATTGCGGAGATACGAAGTTCTTCGTACCCGAAAATGGTTGGTTCAATGCTGTGCTGCGAAGTACGATTACAGAGCATATCATAATGGGGTGGACGCACAATTTACATGAAACAAGAGTCGGCTGCTTCGTACATGATGGTCGAGGGCACGGATCGCTGCCTAACTTGGCTATCTGTAACCGATGTCACCTGCATCTGTCGGCTGCCGACGCGGGCCATACCAGTGGGACTGGGAATGGGACTGGGAGTGGGAATGGGAATGGGAATGGGAATGGGAATGGGAATGGGCTCGGGAACGAAAGCGGAAGCGGAAGCGGAAACGGAAGCGGAGGTGGAAACGGGGAATAAGTTAAGAAACAGTAGCATATCCGAGGAGGCCGAAAAAGGCACATGTGATGCAATGGTTCTCTAGTCTACAAACTACGATGCCTATTCGACTTGATCAGAGACTTTGAAGGGACGGGTTTTACGTGTAAGTCTAAGTGCTCGGATACGACAGGGGGGTGTCTGGCATAGTGCATGGAGAATTAATTATACGTGCGTGGGCTGGGCTGGGAAAGAAAGTGGGCGGGAGGGAAATGGACGAGGTTGGGGATGGGATGGGGAGACAACCGGGAGATGCTCAGATCAGACGTGCAGCAAGTAAGTGGTGCAGCAGCGATGCACATGCAAGTACGCAGCATGAATGATATACTGGACTACGAAGTACAGGGGGAATGACGACTCATGGACGAGGGAGGAGGCGAGGCTGGAGCTAGATGTGTTGTCACGTCCGTGAATCTCCCAACCCGGTTCCGGAAGATTGGCGTCTCATGCGGCAATCCATGCTCTAGGCTCTAGGCTCTAGGCTTCACGGCAGAGTCTACGGACTAGAGCCTCACTAAATGTTTGGGCTCGATTTCTTCCCTTCGGTTACGTTACCCTTCGTTCGTTCGGCTTCCTCCTTGGACGTGGGTCCACAGAGAGGGCGAATAGCTTCGCGGAGCGTGGTTGAGAGTGGACACCAGTTTGATTGGCGATGGAGCCAACGCGGGGACACGGGAGAGACGACGCGGGTTGGGATTGGACCTGGGCAGTGACAGATCAGGCCGTGACTCGTCCATCGCCTGGCACTGATGACATTGATCACCAGCCGGGCTAAGGCGGCCTTTCGCCGGTGGCCCAAGGGCGTGGGCCATGATATCACGGGGTTGTTTCACCCGGACAGATGCGATGCAAAGCGAAGCAAAGAGAGGCGTGAACGATTTTTTCTTCTTCTTCTTGAACAGCCGACCAAGAAGAGACTGTCTGTGACGGTGGCCACGACTACACAATACGAGGGCCGCAGCCGTGATGACCAGACGACGTGGTCGGCCGGTCGCATTTCCGACGACCCCCCCCCATTCCTCGACTGATGTCCGGCCGAGCAACACGATTGCGTGTCTGCGGAAGGGGAATGAAGACGGTGGAGGAGGGTGTGGTCAAGATGTCACGCCAAAACATCATTGACCTGCTGCCACTATAGCTGACGGAGGAACGGCTACGACTTGACACGAACGAACAAGGTTTCGACGGGCGAGCGAAACACGGCTCATGACAGCGTAAATGGATTGCTTTATACAGTGCACTTCGTAAACGAAGGGCAAAATCATCATGACGCGGACGTGTCCCGTCGACGAGGGATACTGTTCCTGTTCGTCGAGGAGGAGTAGGAGGGGGGTTTGGCTTTTGCGAGGAACCCATCCCATGTTAGTCTGCTAGCTCGTCATCGGTTGATACCCCATCATGGCTGTGTCATGGGCCATGAATGACGAGGCATTGTCAAGGACTGCGTCGGGGCTAGGCAGCGAGGCTAGGAACTAGGAATTGCGGACCAGGGACCGAGCAAAAGAAAGACAGAACGAAGGAAAGAAAGAAAGACAGGCAGATAAGACAGACTCATCAAGCAAGCCGGCCAGGCTGTGAGACGTGTCGTGCTCGATATCCGAGAATGGTCGTGGCCCAGACCTGACTGGAGCTGCTAGCACCTATGGAATAGGTGTGAATCATGCCAATGTGATAGGTACCTCCTCGTACCTACTTTAATTCTCGGCAGTGGCTTTCACCATTTTTTTTGTTGGTAGAGTTGATGAAGCGAGTTGATCAACCAAAACATCCGCTCTTCTCTCATTTTTCGTTGCAAACTTTCCTTGCTTCCGGGGAATCCAACTGCCTTAATTGGCCAGACCCGCTTCCCCACCTGCTTAAACAGGCATCTCTCCACACAGAGCCCAGAAGAAGCCGGCTCCACCCCGGCCGGGCCTTAGCTCCCAGCTGCCACTTATTAAGCCCTGGGCGGCGTTATACACAGTAGCTGAGGCGGCTCACTATCTCTATATTTACGATGCGATGCATCCTGCTTGATCAGAGCGCAATTTCGGTTTGGGGACGGGGACCATGTGGAAACCTTGCGCGGACGCAGGGGAAGTTGCTACAGCGATTTGGCTTTGGGGGGACGGCGGTGAGCGAGGGAATCAATCATCATTCAGCATCATGGATGCCTCTCCTTCTTTTGCCCTTGTTGTCTCCTTGTCTCCCACGAACCACATGGCCATGGGTGCCTGGAGAGCGCTCAGGGAGGCAGGCTCCGTTCCCGCCGCGGCGCGCCATGTGCTCCCTCCCTGCCCTTCCCTGCTCTGCCACCCCCGGTCATTATCAAATATTCAATAGTGAATGGTACATAATAGTAGACCGTGGATAAATGTCAGAATGACGACGATAAACCTGCTTTCATGACCCGTGACCTGGCCTGAACTGTGGATACTCCGTTCATAACGCCGGGCGCCAACCGACGGTTGCAGCTCGGTGCAGCTCCGTTCAGCGTCCGACCCTGGTGCTGCCACAGCCCGTGATTGGCTACGGACGCGTCACAGCCCAAAAACAACAGGGAAGACGCGTCGGGTGCGACCCCAAAACGCGTCTCCCTTCCTTCCTCCCTTCGCCCCTCACCCCCGAACGGCCGGTCTGGCCGCGACCACCGGTGGCCTTTCAGCTCACGCAATCAAACCACATTCACGCGCGCTCACACGGACTTGACGGCGGCTTTGTTCTGGCTCTCTTTGCCCACGTTTTGTCTCCCTTGGGAAGACGAAAAAATGACCAGGCGGCGGCCAATGGCTTCTGGCGCAAAGACCTGGCCTGCGACCCTAGAGGAGTTTAACGGCGACCACCAGTCTGACTAGTTTCTTTCACGTTTCTGGTCTCGCTCTTGGGTCGTCATGAAGGGAACTGACAGAATCGATAAGGACGGCATTTAGCAGAAGGCCGCTAGCTGGCACCAACGAGTGGCACAGGGCTCGACAACAGCCGAGAGATCAAGCAAAGAGGCACAGCCAGGATGTCCGTATCCGAGACGGCGTTTGCGTGAATGTGGCTGGCTATGACAGACGGATGCGTTTTCCTCTCTCTCCAAACCGGTTTCGGTGTGTGCGATACGGATGCTGGACGAGCCCCTCCCGCCGATCTGATCCATGATCCATTAGAGACAAATTGGTTAGTCGGGTCGATCTGGCGAAAGAGACTATCGACTGCCTGACGATGGCCCACGCAAGTGTCACCACCACCACCAATTCACCACCTCCGACTAGCAGACGCAGATGCCGGTTGTCGCACAGCAGGATTTCAGCACGTTGCATGCCTACAGCGAGGCACGAGCATCCCGATTTCCGAAGCTGTGAGCAGCGTCGCATCACATATTTGTATCAGCAAGGCATTAGTCTCTCGCATCAACGTCGCAGCTTGCCAGTTCCCGCTGCTACTTGCTAGCACGAAGCAATTACGTAGTACAAAGTACACGAGTGAGCAGTCATCGGGCTTCTAGCTCTGGCGCCATTTTGTTCCTTTTCCCCCTACTCCGTACGCCGGTGGGCATTGCCCAGTGCTGGAGCAGATTGGATTGCAACCCTGCCCTGCCCTGCGCACGGCGGCTTGTTGGGCAGCTCGGTCAGTGATGAGCGGGAGCCTTGCGAGGCCCTGGCTTGCGCAAAGAGGGAGAGAGGCAGGCAAAGGAAAGATCGAGATCGGCCGCTCCACCACTTTACAGTCCTAACCATGTTCCCGGCAAATCCAAGTTTTGGGACTTTGGATAACCCTCGTTGCTGCATATCTACTTATACTCGTCTACTTCCCATCCATACCCGAAACCCACGCACACCTCGGAGTTGTCTTCTCCCCCACCCACTCCAAAGCCGGCTGGCTGTGTTTGGGTCGGGTCGTTCATAGCTGAGCATGATCCCATCATATCATCCGCCAGCTAGTGTCGGAGGGAGAGAGGGAAGGGAGAGGACGAGACGGAAGGGAAGAAAGAATAAAGACGTAATTAGAACCAGACCGCCATCACTCGCCACAACGTACCGCGTCTCGACCTACCGTATACTTATCTCGCGCCGTCTCTCCACAGGCAATCCCACGGGGCGCGTCGACGACAGCTCTAGAGGTCGACGGACCTGCACGGCTGAGTCTCTGGCTGGCTGATGGGTGCATAAACGCAGGGCTCCTCGAGCGACAATCCCTGCTTCTGGACTGCCCTTGCGCCCCTAGCCCGATAAACCAGGACGGAAGCTGCATATAACTTGTTAGAGAGTGCAGAGGTGCAGATGATGAGAGTGCAGGCTTGCAGAGGTGCAGAGGTGCAGAGTGCAGCGGCATCCGCGACGGCACGCAGACACTACACGGCTACGTCTCTTATTCGCTCTCGCTTTCAAACAGAAACTCTCTCCGCCTATCACTACGTCGTGTCCATCCATCCCTTGACACAAGTCAAGCAGGACCAACAGCCGGCCCCAAACCAAGAGAGAGCAACGCACGCTTCCCTTTGGTCAGTTTTCGGTCCATTCGTCCATTCCGAAACCCCCGCTCTCTCTTTGTCTCTCCAATCCTCTCTCTTGTCTTTCTTTCCTTCCTCCGTCTCCTCCGTCTCTCCAATCCTGGCCTGCTATCCTCTCCAGCACCAACGGACACGCCCCACGCTAAGGTCTGGAAGCGACACGCCCACCTTCGTTCACGCTTCGCATTCGACGCTTGCCACGGCTTTCTATTCGTGGTTTCTTTCCTACGCGTGCTTTGTACGGCTCGTCGTCGCCCTAGGTCGCCTTTTTTTTTCTTCTCTTTCTTTCGTACCCAGCCCAAGAAAACGAGGGAGGGAGAGATAAAGAAAAAAAGACGAAGAGAAGAAAAAAATTCCACCTCCACTCACATCCTCATCCTCGCACGTCACACACACACCTCACACCTCACACACAACGCACACACCCCCGGTCCCTCTCGTGTCAGCCCGGACGCCTCCCATCCAATCCCTGGCGGCATCCTCGAAATCCTCCCTGCAGACGGGGGGGGGGCTCCACTCGGCCTCACACTGGAAAGCCCCAGACGTGAGACCGTGAGAGGTCGACGACGCTGGAGTTCTGCGCTGGCCCCGATCTTGGGCCTTGGCTGAATCACCTCAATCAACCAATTCATCAGTCAACCGTCGAGACAGGACCCGGACGGAGCCGAGACTCGAAGCGCTGAAAGAGAGAGGGAAGCCTGAGCCAGAGCCTGAACCACCTGGCCTAAGCCCTGTGCCAAGTTACCTGAGGTCAAGTACCTTGAGTTCTGAGGTCTCCGCCGTCGTCTGCCGTTCCCTTAACCTTGTTCATCTACCCACCCGCACGCGCCCCAGTCAACCACTCAACTCACTCGCTAGGTGCTGTAGGTACCTACGCACTCACTGGCTCGCTCACTCACTCAACTTAACTCACTTCCATCCGAATACTTGCCTGCTGGTACTTACTCACTCACTCACACCCACCCTTCTTCCATCCATCCAATCCCTCCATCCACTCATCCACCCGTCCCATCTACCTAATCCATCCTCCTTCCCCTCCCCTCCCTCTCATTCGCGTTAACTCGGTCTCTCACTCTACTCTACTACTCTTTGACGCCTTCTTTCCCTCGCTCTTGCTCCCCCCCATTTCACCGTCAACACCAACACATCACGGATTTCTCTCTTTTCTCTCCTCGCCGCGCGCCCTCGTTTCCTCCCCCTATCCGTCCGCCCCGTCCACCACGCTTTTCCGGCCCACGACAGTTTCCACCCACCGTCACCGCCCGGATTGCTTCTGCACGCCTCGACTCACCCGCTACGCTCAGCTTCCATTTCCATTTCCATTTCCATAGCCCCAGCACCCACCCGCCCTATTGAACGCCTCTGGACAAGTCACGATAGCCCTGTCAGAGTGCCCCACAGGTCATTAACGGATTACTCGCTCCATCCAGGTGAGCTTTGAGCCCTTTCTCCTCTTCTCTTCCTTGCCTTCATGCACTCTCGTCCCATCCCATGCTCGTCTGCCGATGCCTACCCAACCCATCCCGCCCACTCGACCTTGTCCTCGACTTTATCTCCTCCCATCCGCGTCTTCGACTGACCCTCTCAGTAACGCCTCAACCATCGCCATTGTCGCGCCATCGAGTCGACCCCGATCCTCCCGACCAGGCCAACATGGCCAGGAACACGCGTTTTCCGGCTTCGAATGAGCCACTACACATCTTCAACGACGATCTCTTCGAAAACGCCGCCCCCATGAACAGCCACGCCCCCATGCCCGCCGTCACCAAGCCCAACCGTCGTCCCCTAACAAGCTCGAGCTCCAACGTCGTCTTCAACCCACCCACCGCGTCGCACCAGGCATACTCTCCTCTCAAGTCGAGGCCAATGACATCACCTCATTCCGCTCTCACCTCCTCCCACGGCAGCAAATTGAACATGGTCGCCATGGCTCCTCCCTCCGGCAAGGGGCACAACACGGACTCGCTTCACAAGAAGCCCTACCTCTCCAAGTTCAAGACGGGTTCGCAAAGGCAATCAATAGACATGAACTTTGCATATGGAAAGGAGAATGTCCACCCCCAAATATTCCCAGCCCCTGCTACCATCAACCTCTCCATCGAGAACTACCACCATAAATCCAACGGCAAGCGAGGCCTCATGGATGCCGCCCCTATCAAGGACTCGAGGCCGTCCAAGAAGATCAAGACCGAGGCCACTTCAATCCCTCACCCCGATTCTTTCCCGACCATCGTGGACGACGGCGCCAAGCCACCACACAGCTATGCCCAGCTAATCGGCATGGCCATTCTTCGATCTCCCATGCATCGCCTTACACTTGCTCAGATTTACAAATGGATTAGCGATCACTACTCCTTCTACAGCCCGACCGATGCTGGTTGGCAAAATAGCATTCGTCACAACCTAAGCCTCCACAAAAACTTCATCAAGATCGAGCGACCCAAGGACGATCCCGGCAAGGGCAACTACTGGGGCATTGAGCCCGGCACCGAGTCTCAGTTCCTTAAGGAGAAACCTACTCGCAAGTCCGCTCCCACCGCCGAGAACCTGCCTGTTATGTCGACCCGTCTCGAACCATCTCGCCCTGCTCAGCACATCCAGGAACCCACCTTACCGCCTCCAATGCCCATCAGTCAAGGCACCCTTCCACCCCTCCCGACCTCACAGGTGACCATGTCGATGCCCGTCGATATTTCTTCTGATGCCACCATTCCTATTTCCGATAATGCTGGACCCGATGATGCTGCAGACAAGGCTGGAGACAACGAACTCTCGCTGGATTCGTCCCTTTACTCGCCCCTCCCCGCTACTATGCATTCCTCTCCTCCGGTTTCTCGCCACATGCAGCCCCGAAGCAACACACCACCTCCCGTTTCCCGCAACCCTGCCTCCTCCATCACCAGATCCCACAAACGCAAGTTCGCATCCATGGACGACAGTGGCTACATTTCATCTCTTGAATCATCGGCGATGCGGCCAAATCAGAAGCCTTTTTTGCTCACCTCCGAGGCCGACCGACCCCGAATCAAGCGGGGACGTGCCGAGGAGGAGATTGCACGCCTTCGCGGCTCCTCTCCCTTCAGCCCGACCAAGGCCCGATCTTACTCTGTTTTTGGGCCAGTGTCTTCGTCTCCTCTCCGCCAAGCCCATGAGAACCAGATGCTACCTCCACTTACGCCAGTCGTCAAGATGAAGCCTCCTGCCCGCCCACCTCCCTCCGTTTCGCCGAACACCAACCTCCGCATTCACCGTGACAAGGTCCGCCACATGCTTCAGTCCCCTCTCCGCCGGGTCACTGGTGTAGCGGACGACGCTGTGCCATGGAGCCCTGCCTTCCATCTCGATGAGACAGCTTACAACTTTGACGACGTTCTCAACACCGCCGACTTTGACATATTTCAGGATCTCACAAGCATGGACGAGAACGTTTTCGCCAGTACAAGCTCGGCAGACGCTGGCTCTCCCGTCAAGCGTTCGGCAAAGCGTGCTCGCTTCGATAGGTCCTTCTCCACTTCAGCTCTCGGCGAGATCACCAATTCTACCATGAAGAAGCCCATTGCTTCTGCTCCTTTGCTCAAGGCTCCGGACACGCCAATTCAATTCCTCGAGACCCCAAGCAAAGTCTTTGAGGACCTCGGCTCGCCGTCGAAGATGTTTCAGCAATCACCGACCCGAAACCAATCCCCTTCGAAGTTCGCCAACCTTTTGGAGATCCCCGCAGATGGCGATTGGCCTGCCTTGATGATTGATCCCGTCGACTTTATCTCTAATCACAACACGGACGTCTCGGACTTTTCAGGTCTCGACATTCTCCAGGGCTTCGAAAAGATTGGTTCCGGTTCACAAAACAAGGGCTCCAAGGGCAGCAAGCCTGGCTTGGGTCGAAGCTACTCTACCGCTTTCTAAGTGTGGACTCGTCTGACATTACGAACAAAGCATAATGATGAATAATAATGACCTGACGAAGAACAAAACAACTACTTGGTCGGAATATGGCCGTGTCTGGCTGCCCTCTCGTGGCGAGTGGCGTTGGCCTTGTCCATTTTGGACTAGAACAAAGAGAGTCGGCGGGTAGCCGTGCTCTCCGATAGCTTCGCGGCTGGCTATTGACGATAATGATGAGACCGGGCGCTCACACTCGCGAGACTCGGGATATTTGATGTTCATTTGGGATCTGTGCTTGATTGCGCTTTGCTTTTCTTAGCTTTTGCTTTTGTATGTTTTGCTGCCCGGAGTTTGGATCGACCGGGGTGACGGATACGATTGACCGAATACGCGTGCTCTTGTGTATTGGCTCGGTTTGGGTTACGGAAGGAAGTCTGATTACTAGGCTAGCATGGGTATCTCTTGTGTTTTGGACTGAATAGCATTGTTGTTTAGTGCTGCCACCACACACTGTTGCGCCGCCTTGGCCATTTATTGTATGAAACGTCATGACAGTCATTTCGTGTTAGGACCAGCTCGTTTTTTATGATCTTATTCGGACTCGGATGTCAGACGAACCAAATTTCGATACGTGCCATGTTTCTCCAGTTACAGTATCGCAGAAGTCAAGTCAACCCCGTCCAGCGGAGCTCTATCCTGTGTAATTATGCTGAATTCGCCAAGTCAGTCCTGTCAACTGGGTATCTACTACTGTCAATTAAAACCCTGACGGAGACTCCGCTTCCCTGAACGCCGTTACGCCATACCCCGTATTATGTATACAGAACGGCCAGACCCATCGTTCATTAGCCCTTTGCCTATACCCAACGAGTCCTTGCGCGTTTGGTATCTCCCCAGTTGCTTCATCTTCTTTCCAAACTTTCTACCGCAGTGGCACCACTACTCCTACCTCTAGTAGATCCGCATACGGGTAGCCCAGCTTGTCTCTTTCTGGTCGAGGTTGATCTTGTAGGGAAATGGGTTGGTGCCTTGAGTGGTGATTGGGGGAATGTGATCTTTATGGGTATTGGCGAACGTTACGATCTTCATGGCGGTGGTGTGGAGGGTTTGTTCCATGGCACGACGAACCTTAGCTCGTTCTGGGACACCAGTAGTCAGTATTTTAGGAGTTTTGGGGGGCGGTGCAAAGGTTGGTGTCGTTAGTGAATTATCACCGGAGTCGGAAGGCGGCGCATCCCGACCGACACCAGAATGACGAGCAGCATAGGGGAACAGTTCGCATGATAGTACGCACCGCTCTCAGTCCTGGGCTCGGCGACTGTGACCTTGATAGTCCAGCACTCCCAGCAAACTTCCTCGTCGCCACGCGACAGCCAAGCCTTGCGACGGCGCTTCTCGAAGAACTGGACGACGAGCTGGCCACGGCCGCCACCAGCAGTGCCACTGTTGCTGGCGGGATTGGGGTTGCCAGCGGTAGAGGAGGAGCGTTGGGCGTCGAGTTGACGTTCGAGAGTGGCGGCGCGCTGCTCGATCATGGTCTCGAGTTCGTCATCGTCGACGTAGGGGAGGGTCAAGTCGAGGACCTCACGGGTCTGTGGAATGAGGGATGGAAAGAACCGGTGGAAGAAGATGGTGTGGAGGATTCCTAGTTAGATGAGCAGGTCAGCGAGAGATTCCAGAGCGAGAAGAAGTGGCATGGGATGTATGCGACATATGCCGGAGTGTAGATGAGGTCAAAGTCGGGGATCTCGGGATTGCGAGGGGTAATGGTACAGGGTAGCTGGGATGGAAGGGAAGAGAGAGGGGAGAGCTGACCTTTAACGACGTCGCGAACGGAACGGGGATCGGCAAAGACGTCGAGTATGAACTCAGGTGGATCATGCTGGTCCATGGTGTGGGAGGTGTCGTGAAGGCGAGTCTGGGCGGCCACGATCATTGTTTGCTGAGAGGAAAAAATGTAGTGAGTTGAGAAAGTGAAATACTCAAGTTGAGGTTCTGTCCTCGAAAATCGCAACGTCACTTTGTGCTGGGCTGACATTCCGGAGGGGCAAGTGGTGGCAGGTGGGCAGGAGATATCCAGTAAGGTGGCGTGGGTACCTCGCTACTAGTGAAAGTACTTTTACGCAGCACGCAGCAGCAGGTGCGAGGCATGCACACCACTTCGTACCCAGGTACTTGTATTTTCATTGGCACAGTTCATCGCGTTGAGCAAGGTTTGCGTGGAAGGTTCAACTAGGTGTGGGGGTGACACACCAGCCACAGCCAGAGAAAGCCATAAGAGATAACAGATAAGCTCGCTTGCTTTCTCTGAGAAGCACATGATGAGGTCAGGGTGTGAGACCCACACAAGCACCAGCCACACACATCTCCAGACCTGTCCCCACTCACAACTCCATAAAATCATATCCATCCACGATCCATATCGCTTGCATTTTCTGGGGCCGAGGTACGGTTACTGGCTGCCACTGGTAAACGAACTCCCGTCTAATGACAACCACCAAACTCCACCACGTCACCTCTCGCACGCGCATCCACACAACACATCCGGATAACGCATCCGCACACGAACTTCCACCGCCTGCATCAACGGCTAATTCGTCCCATCCAAAACCCTGCGTCCTCGCTACTCTCGCACGTACTTGCATCCTTTCCCACACTCGTCGACGGCTTTGCCTTCTACAATACACACAACTTCAGCTCACAGCTCCCCCATGGGCCGTTAGCCATCCTCCGATCTCGCCCGTCCGCCGTTTACGCCATGTTCTCGTCCGCCCGGCGGTGGCTGCGCCATAACCGGACGCCCATTGCTGTCGGTGTCGGTGTCATCGGAGCTGGCTACGTCGCCACTCAATATGTCATCACAAAGATCAACGACGCGCGCGAGCGCATGAGCAGCGATCGCATCGCAAAGGAGAAGTATGTCTGACCGCCCTTGTCCGTCATTCCCCAGTGTTCAATCGGCTAATCACGTCTCCATGCAGCCTCCGCCGCCGTTTCGAACAGAATCAGGAGGACTGCACCTTCACTGTCCTGGCCCTCCTCCCGTCTGCCACCAGCGCCATCCTCGAGGCTATGAACACCGAGCAGATCACCTACGAGATCCAGCAGATGAAAGCTGCCAAGGCTATCAAGAATGGTGCCGCCGAGTCGACTACCCCTCCGAGCATTGCCGACACAACCTTGACCGAAGATGATAGCAAGAGCATGGTCAGTGCCAGTCTGCAGAGCGAGAGTGGAATCCACGCCAGCCAGATTACGGCGCCGTCGCCCTTCAATGCCGGAGGAGAAAATAGCCAGCAGGATGGAGGAGCCCCCAAAACTCGTAAGACCAAGAGGCAGCTGTGGGATGATGTGACCATCAGCGGTGAGTAGTCATTCCCCAGGTCTCCCACCTGCCCGTGCGATGTTCTGACATGGAGCAGCTTTAACCAGGGCCTTCACCTTGATTTATACGCTCGCGTTGCTGGCGTTGCTGACACGGGTGCAACTCAACCTGCTCGGCCGAAGGAGCTATCTCTCCAGTGTGGTAGCCCTAGCGACGGGTGCCCAGCAGGCCACCATCAGCCTCGAGAACAATGACGACGACAACACGGAGCAGTCGTATGGCAGCGATTTTGGTACAAACAGAAAGTACCTAACCTTTAGCTGGTGGCTGCTGAATAGGGGCTGGGCCGACCTCAGCCGCAGAGTAGAGAGTGCCGTGCGAACTGTCTTTGGCAGCTTAAGCCCCCGCGATTTGCTGAGCTTCGAACGATTCTCGGACCTGACGATGGAGGTGAGGAAGCTGGTGGAGGGAGCGACCATCGACGAGCGCCTGAAGACCAACTGGCTCAAGTTCCTTCTCCCGCCTCAGGATCAGGAGGATGAGGTGATTCGCGAGTCGGGCATTCTCGAAGATGCTCCAGCTGAAGGATCCCACCCTTCGTCCCCTGCCATCCTGAGGCGACTCCTCGACGAGACGGCCGACCTCATCGAATCACCTTCTTTCTCCCACGTTCTCACCCTGATGCTCGACTCGGGCTTCTCTTACCTGGTCGATAACAAGCTGGCCACGGAAGCCTTTCAGCTTCCCGCCACGGACGGCATCGTTACCCCGGAGCTCAAGGACCAGCAGCGCTGCAAGGTCATCCTACTACCCAAGATTATGTCGGTGCTTACGCGCCAGGCACACGTCATTGGCAATGGTATGCCCAACGAGTACCTGCAACGGATGGAGGCGGTGCGCGACCTCGAGGCCTTTGCCGCCGTCGTCTACTCGAGTAATTGGGAGACGGAAATCCGCGATGACAACTTGATGGAGAGCGCCGTCGACGTTAGCGCCTCGACGGTACAGAGCAGCAAGGTGACGCAGAGCCAGGGTGAATCCAGCATTGTCATGGTGGATAACCAGGGAGGATTTGAGAGCGCGTGGACTCGTGCCGTCGATCAACAATGACGCGACAAGCAATGTATGTATATTCAACGCAGGGCGATATGGCCGGTTTGGGATGGATGGGTAGTACAAAGGAGCCGCAACTGGATGGATATATTTGGATGAAACACATACACATACTCTGGTTTAGAGCAGAGGATGTTTTTTATAGGGGTAATATTGGGATGTCCCGTGTAAGATGGGTGCCGGGGACTTTCGGCGTTGGGTATATCTCTCTCCTGTCTTCCTTCACTTCTTTTAAACTCGGCCAGAACCCGTGAAGCCTCCCCCTCGACGCCGAGCGGGCGGACCCCTCGACGTAGTCTCTTTAGGACCCCCAAGTAAACATGCTAGTATGTCGTAGACATGATTACCTCCGGACAGGCCGAGTGTGGCGGATCAGGGGTTCAGACACCAACGAGTGGCAAACCGGAGAAGTGATAGAGTGGATGGGCCCCGTCGTTGCGCGCTGAAGGTTCCTCGTGTCGGCCTCCTGCGTGGGCTGATTCCCTCGTCTTTTGGCCGTCGGTTCCCGAAGAGGGTGTGGTTTTTCCTATGACAACTCGTGAGTTGATGGGGGAGCTCATATGAGGCCCCTGATAAACTGATCCAGGCCCAGCTCGAAAAGTTCATTCTTGACGCCGTTACCGCCCTTGTGCTCGACCGGTGCCAAGGGATTTTTTACCACTATGAAGTTATAAACGTTAGCACCCACGCCCTTACTTCTAACTGGTTTATGGGGGTTCTCCGCCGCTTCTTAACTCATAGGTGAAGCGTTTCGCCGAAGTCGAGGGAACTATCGGTGTACGTACCGTACTCAACCCATAGGTTGATGTATATCTGGTGCAGGACGTTGCGCATGCTCGGGGTGACGGTATCGGTGAGGATGACGAATCGCAGGTTGGCGGGGGTTTCGTAGAAGTGCAGCTTGTACTGGGCGGTGCGATAGCTGATGAAGGCGTCGTCTTCGCCGCCGAGCTTGCGGGCCATGTTGCGCAGGGAGAAGATGGTGCCGAAGATGAGCTTCGCGTCGTCCGAAGAGGTTACCGAGGGCTGCGCAGCCGGCGCCATAGTCGTCGCTGTGGCCACGCTGCCGGAGCTGAGGGGCCTGGTGTCCGGGTTCTGCGGCGGTGGGAGCCAGGATTTGGAGTAGACGCACTCGGCTGGAGGAGGGAGTTAGCGGAGGGAACAGAGGTGAAGTGAAAGGGAACAGAGGTGAAGTGAAAGGGGACCGGAGGAAGGGGAAGGGGGAGGAGAGGAAGTCGTACTGTGGCGGTCGAAGATGTGAAAGGAGTAGACGGTCATGGTGTCGCTGATCAAGAGACCAGGGCTGCGGATGCGCCCAGTCTGGGGGAGGATATGAGCTTTTTTGAGGGTTCTTTGAAAGACGCGGTCGTTGTAGGAAGTCGTGGAGGAGAGGAAGGAGGAGTATTGGGGATGTGCTGTGGTGGTGCGAGTTGATTAGGCGTAGACTATGGTGTCGATGTTGGCTGTGAGTTGGAGGTTGTGGCTTGGGATGATGCGACGGTGGCTGGTGGATCCTGCCATTTCTGTGTATGGTTATAGCGGGCGGGAGCAGTTCCCGAGCTTCGGCCCCACTACGTGGCAGTACCTATTCTGGCATTATTCTGAATATTTACTTACCAAAGTACCGTTCATCTGGCATCTCAGCTGCAGAGCTAGAAGTGCGAACATTTGACTACTTATTTTATGCGGAATGATCTGGCCTACTGTTCTGGTTACCGTAACATGCAGTGAGTTTCAGAGGTAAGCCTCCACTGCTCCCCCGCTTCTTAGGTGATGAGGTAGACCCCGTGGTGCCCTTTTAGGAGTCTAGGAGGAGATGAGGCTGACCACTTGGCTTGACTTAACTCGACCTGAGCTTAAACTTCTGCCTTCCCCCCCCCCCCCAATTCCCCAAAAGAATTCCTTCATCTTCATCTTCATCCTCGTCCTCGTCCTCATCCGCATCGCCGGCAACGTCGCAATCCTCGCGCAATCCTCGCGCAATCCTCGTGCATTTCTGAGTTGAACCCAATCGTGTGTGACGTTTACATCCAATAAATCCCACCGCGGGGGAACGGGAGACATTGAGCTGAGCGGGGCACCACCAACTGGCGGGCACAAACACCAAACGCAATCGCGACGGGTCCCAATCCCTTTGAACAAGAGTCGTCCAAACTGACTGCTCCTCCCTGATATTCCTCCTCGTCGCTTCTTGTCCTCACAAAATCTCATCAACATAAATCTCGCCTTTTCAACCTCCCCCCCTCTTCTCCTCCCTTCCCCGCCTTGCGCCTCGCGCCGGGCCTCATGGCCGCCATGGACCCGCCTCATGAGGACGCGTCCGCTCCCGATCACGAGATCAAGTCGTCCTTCACGTTTCCGTCGTCGCTGTCATCGCCGCAGGTTAGGATCGACAACCTCGCGCCCCGCGACGACTTCAATGACGACGATGCTCCTCGTCCACTCGTCCATCACCTGTAAGTCGTGGCCTCCCACCCAGCAGCCTCCTGGCTAACCTGCGGCCCGTTAATTATGACAGCTCCGAGCCCACCGGAATGCATCGATACGCGAGCCCTATGCGCCATCATAAGCGGACCCCAAGCGCCCATCGCGAAGTCAAGGTACGGACCCGTCACATGCGAAGTGCGCAGGAGAGCCCTCGGTAGGCATGCGACCGCACAGGCTCATCTCATGGCTACGATAGGAGACCCTGGACGCTCAAACCGAGTTCTCCAACGAAGACTCCGACGGGAGAACGCACCATCGCGTAAACCAGTACACCATCTTAGAGGAAATCGGGAGAGGCTCCTACGGCGCTGTCCACTTGGCCACCGACCAGTTCGGCCATGAATACGTGAGTCGTCCCCCGACAGTTTGCTTCGCTTGGGCTGGCTGACGCTGCGTTGCTATTGCTAGGCTGTCAAGGAGTTTTCCAAAGCCCGCCTGCGAAAGCGCGCCCAGTCGAACATTCTCCGGCAGGGCCCCCGCGGGCCGAGGCGCATTGGCCCTGGGACACCACTGGCACTGGGTGCCGGCATCCGCAGAAGTGAGAGCAAGGATGCGCTGTTCCTCATCCGGGAGGAGATCGCCATCATGAAGAAGTTGAATCATCCGAACCTGGTTCAACTGATTGAGGTGCTGGACGACCCAGAGGAGGATTCGCTCTACATGGTCATGGAGATGTGCAAGCGGGGTGTCGTCATGAAGGTCGGGCTGGATGACCAGGCTGAGCCCTTCGACGAGGAGAAGTGCCGCTTCTGGTTCCGAGACCTCGTCCTGGCCATTGAGTACTGTAAGTAACCTTGAAGTGGAAAGCTGGCATCCTCTGGGGCGACTGACAACATCATAGTACACGCCCAGGGCGTTATCCACCGTGACATCAAGCCGGACAACCTGCTCTTGTCCGACGACGACGTGCTCAAAGTCGTCGACTTCGGAGTCTCGGAGATATTCGAGAAGCCACATAACATGCGCATAACCAAGTCCGCCGGCTCCCCTGCTTTCCTCCCCCCAGAGCTCTGCGGCAAGCACGGCGATGTTTCTGGCACCGCGGCCGACATCTGGTCTATGGGCGTATCGCTCTTCTGCCTCAAGTATGGCCGGATTCCCTTCAACCGCGACGGCATGATGGACATGTACGACGCCATCAAGTCGGACGACCCTCAGATTCCTGAAGACGAGAACCCCGAACTGGTCGACTTGATCCAGAAGCTCCTGGACAAGAACCCCGAGACGCGCATCACAATGGAGCAGATCCGAGTTCGTCTATCCCTTCAGCCCCCCCCCTCCTGCACTTCCCTTTCATAAAAATGGCATGTGTTCAGACCCGAATACTAACTGGCTAAATAGAACCACCCTTGGGTGACTTGCAACGGAACCGATCCTTTGCTTCCCTCTGAGGAGAATTGCGCAAAGATCGTCGGGCCCCCAAACGAGTTGGAGGTCAGTCGCGCCTTGACGAGAAAGTTCAACCACTTGCTCTGTGTCATGAAATCCATCCATCGATTCAAATCCATCCTCCTTAGGAAACGCTCCGAAGTAGCGACCCGATCATCAAGCTCGAGCTCTGTCACTCCCCAAGGCTCTACCGACGCTTCCAAGGAGATTGCCAAGGTAGAGGTCATTACAGCGCTGCTCTCTCAGAGACGAAAGGTTCGGAGTCTCCTCGGCGGCGGCAGCAATGAATCAAAGAGTCCAGTCCGCGACAGCCCCGGCCGCGACGGTAACGAGCAGGAGGTTAAATTTCTTGGGATCGGTACCGGGGCCAGAGATGACTTCGCCATGGACGAGGCTACGCCGGACATTGTCTCCGACTCTCCTACCGCGGTCGACTTCAACGTCTACGACCGGGCGTACGAGAATGCAGTGGAGGAGATCACCTCGGCCCAGCACACTTCGCAGCAACCCACGGTGTTTCTGACCAAGTTTGTCAATGACGCCCGACACTTTCTGGGAGAGGACCAGCCGGCCGCAGAAGCTTCAGAGACGCCCGCAGTGGTCGCTGAACCACAGGAACCACAGGAGGCCCCTTCTCCGGGGACACTGGCACAGCTTGTCTCCAAGCTGGGGGTATCAGATAGCAAGCGAGGTCGGCCAATTGAACAGCCGGCCAGAGACATAGACGCGAATGCAAGGACATGATAGGCTGGCGGGTTTGGATACCACACGAGGACAACGGCGTTTCCAGGAGAGACAAACGGGTGGCTGGTTTAGATTGACGGCGAGTCGGACAGGTTGCTTCAGTGATACCATGAGCATGTAGAGGCCAAAGGAGGCTGGGCAGAAAGAGTAGGGGGCCATCAGATAAGAGTAGTTCGTATGTAGTCGGAACATCCACAAATATTCCCCGATGAACCACACACCTATATGCAGCCATTGCCGGGTACGGCAGCACCCTAGACTGGACGATCAGCCCTGCATGCTGCCTGCCGGGGTAGCAGAAGCTACAAATAGAGATGGCGCTCACTCCAGAGCTTGTAACCTGTCACTTTGCGCCCCGAGCACGACATAGACACGCACAACTGTTCCACCTCAACGAATGACGATGGCTGCAAAGGAGAGCTCACCGCTGGTACTTCTCGCGGGGTGGAGCTAACCGAAACTTGGCAGGCACGGTGAGCCAGAGTCAGGGCGGTGGGTGGAGTGTCTCATTCCATGAGTTGTCAACTTGTCCCTGTTTTCGGGGTTGTCAGTAGAGGGCAACATGGGTCTGATGATTTGAGATTTGTTGGGGAGAAGACTGACTGCCGGGGGATGGAGTATGAACCTGGGGCTGAGTGTCGACATAAAACTACGTACCTACCGTACAGACGGGATATTGCTCCCGCTTCGAACTCGGTTGTCGTCCAGTGACACATGTCCTCGGAGAGAAAAGTTGATGGTTCGGGATCCGTGTCCGTACATAAGCGGGAGAACAGGAAATAACTAGAGCCACGTGGGAGGCGTTGCCCTAGGTACAACCGTCTGCCCAAGATTCCGTACCCAAGGTTGCTAAGGTAGCTAGGTAGGAAGCTGCCGCGAAACGGCATGGAACAAGGGTATGGTCCTGTGACAGCTGGAGCTCCGAGAGCTTCTCTTGTGAGTTGAGATGTAATTTTTTTCTTTCTGTATGTACTGTATGTACCAAGTCAGCTCGAGGTGTGGCTTACTAGGGAGCTCCAGACCAGTGCAGGATGAAAGTCGGTGAGCCAGTCAGGTGTCCGCGATAAAGCACGAGGGGGCGGCGGGCGGCGGGCGGCATTGGGGATTGCCAAGAGAACAGGACTCGTTCGGGTGAAGTTTAGAGCTCGATTGAGGCAGAAGGAGACAGACGGTGTGACGTCAGGAACTGACTGCATGGTTAGTCGGCGAGGCCAACGTGCTCCGGCGTAGAGCGCGCGTTACAACTGCAAGATTGTTGTTTGATATCACGGATACGCAGAGAGGACATTATACCAAGGTAGGACATGAGGCTCCGAGGCTGTACGTACCATACCTGTCTATCTTGTCACGCATGCAGATCCAGCGACGGATACTGATAGATTGTCCACGCAGCTTGGTGTGACTTCAACGAAGCCTGTTCACGATTACTGGCAGTTGTGGACATTCTGAACGAGGTGGGGATCCCGTGGGGATAAGAGCCGGTAAAGAATAAAGATAATAAGGGGGGTTGTTTACCCCTACCCCTGGTTGTCTTTTTTAGAGTATTTTGACCAAGATGAAACTCGCAAGCATCTACTGGGATAACTAATACAGTAGTGACCGACCAAGGACAAGGCGGGCGTTGAGGAGTGCCTGTCCTAATATGGCAACGGTTGTGAACAGACAGACGCTACACCATGGGCAAAGTGCGGCGCCCCCCCTGTTCGTGCTCGGTACCGCAGTGTCGGTGACTGAGATAGTTGCTGACCTTGCGGAAAGATGCTCTGGCGGGTGTCTCTTTGTGAGAACATTCCCGCCGCGCAAGCTAACTATTACGACGGAGCTATCTGGAAAAGAAGGCCAAGCCGGTACGGATGTCGGCTAGTGGGCTCTCGGCAGCGGGATTCTTGGCTAACGAATAAATACGAACCACGCTGATTAATTGGTGAGCTCACATGTGCGTATCGTTAGTTAGGAATAAAAAAAAAGTCTGAGATGAGAAGAATAATTGTGAGACTGCAGAGGAGCGGCCAGGTTGCCGTCTGGTTTCCCTTGGCTGTTGGTGGTGGATCGCTGCGGAGGGAGAAGGGACAACGGCTCCGGACGGTGCGGCGCCGCAGGAGGCCTCACCAGATGCACTTGCTCGAGAGCTTGGAATCTACGAATGTAACATGGGACCAGGGTAGCTGGCATCTTGGCAGCTTGGCAGCTTTTGGTTGCATGCAGCCGCCTCGCAGACAACGCGGAAATGCACGGTCGAGTACCGAGGACTCTAATATACTACCCGACTAGACCTGGATGGAAAAGAGCTCTGCCACCTCCATACAGTGCTGTGCTTCATAGACTCGGGCGCGCGCGGAAATGCCTCATATAAAATCCCAATTGGCAAACAGGGCCGATTCGCGGGGGGCCGGATGAGGTCGGAATCCTGACGGGATGGAGGACAACCGGTACCTCGGCGAATTTATGGCCGAGTCGGATTGGGCGGGCGGATGCAAACTAAACACAACAAGTAAACAAACCAAATGAATAAAATAAATAAGCTTGAGTGCTTGCCCGGGGCTGTTATTATCAAGTTGCCAAGTGGTAGACAGTAGGGCGGAGGGGAGGAAATCCATGAGCAAGTATGAAGTACATAGAAACGAAGGTTACCTACCTCCCTTGTAACCTCAAATGTTGACTTAGATGCATCCAGCAGATTGACGGCTGCGGGTGCGCATGCTGTAGGCACGGACGGACAAGAAAAAAAAAGAAAAGAAAAAAACAGGCATGATATGCAACGCACGTTCGGGTGTCTGCTTTTGAAAGCACGTTTTCGTAGGAAATTAATATTGTTGCTTTCTGTGAAGCGCAGCAAGCGAACCTCCCTCTCGACCAGGCCATCCAACCAACACCAACCACAACGTCGTCGGATGAGAAGGTTGCGATGGACGGATGCAAATTAAGGTCGAGAAGCCATGGACCTACTAGACTAAGGTACGAGGTATGGACGGGGGAGATCCATACCCATTGGAACCATACGTAGTATGGAGGGTGGCCGTTGGGGGTTCCCCGGGCGTTAATTACGTGGGTAAGGCACCTAGTGGTTAGTGGGTTTGTGGGCTGGTGGATTGGAGAAGAGTCGGTGGAGGAACGATGAATGAATGACTGACGGAATGACTGATGATGGACCGTTCGTGGGTACTTCACAGTGGAATATTAACTCAGATGTCAGGTATTTCCCTTTATTTACACCTTGAGCTACCCATTGCTGCCTTGCCCCCAAGGCCATACCATGTTATGTATCTGCTACGAATACACCGCGGTGCGAAGAGCAAGCCGAGAAGCGGTGCGGGTGCAGCTGGAGGTTGTGCAGCACGAACAAGTCATCGAACCTAGCGCGCGATTGCGGGCCAAAGTCCAGGCTGGCGGTTCGGCTGGGCGCTGGCGCTGTCGCTGCTGTCGTTGGACAAAGGATCCCTGGATGTCTCAGGTGTCGCAAAACGCTGCTCTTCCATGCCAGCCCCAGTGGCTTTTTGTTTTTCCCAGTCCCTCCCTCACCCGGTCCCTCGATTTTGTCTCGGGTCACCAGCGGATGACGTCGCCAGCGCCCCGGGTTTGGCTGATGCAGTCAGTGCAGTTCCGCCCGCTGCAGAACCTCGGCCCATCCATCCGTCCCCCGCCGTGGCAGAGGATTCTTTCTTAAAACTTCATGTCGGATTTTCCAGTTTTGTGCGCAGACCGGACGAGATTGGGCTTGGCCACGACGTGATATTCCCAAGAGGGGGCGTCTGAATCCCCTTCCGATTTCCGAGTTTCTGCTTCGAATTTTGGAAGGGAGAAAGACGCCTTGGCAACTTGGCACTCCACATGGCACAGAGGGATGGACCTTCTCCCCCCCACCACCCGGCTGCCCGGGGCTTGTGGCCTGCGGATGGGAAAAGACATCCATCCATTGCCTCACACAATCTATCCTGGATGTCAAGCTCGGTATGACTGAAGTTGAAAATTGCTCACATACTGGGAAGGCGAACCTGGCACGAACGCACCGAATTGACATTTTCCTCTTGGGGTTTTTTTTAATCTATTTATTCCGGTGAGTCGGTTTAACTCTTACCGGCTGTTCGGGTGGAAAGTTCCATTCGGCTAGTACCGTATTAGCAAAGTACCAGCTACCAACGGTCTCTTTCACCAGCCCGTGTTTTCCTTCATCCACTTTTGGCGTGGGGCTGGTGGCCGTGGTTGTGGACTTTCCCTGCTCTCTCTCCACATTTTTGGGCATCCCTGTCTAGCCGGATCTTGTCCATCTGGGCTGCTGGCGCTCGAGCCGTGCATCAGCGCTGACCTATATGCGACATTATGCTTGGCACTTTTCTGATGCGGCAGACCAGGGGGTGGGAGTTGGTTGTCGACTTTCCTTCGTTTAGCGCTGGATTTATCGTCAAAACGGGCCCCCGGAACAAAGCTTCTTCGCAACACCACACCCGCCCCCCCAAAGTCGAAAGAGGGAGAGGAGAGAAAGAAAGAAACCACGAGACTCGGGCGGCGTGGCATCTGCGAGAAGCTTCGGCACTCGCAGATGGCAGCGGAGGCGAAGACGGGAACACCATGGCTATGTCGGCAACAACGTGTTGCAACGGATATCACGGGCAGAGAACGTATCCGAGTACGGCAGATCGTGCTTCTGGGGACACAGCTGGCTGAGCATGAGCGCGCGCGCAGGTTTCCCTACAGTAGTCGCCCTCGTCGTACCGTTCACGGCCTGGCCCCTGGAAAGGCCCTTAGTCCCGGTTCCGAGCGGGCGCGCGCGTCATGGATGGAAAATGACGAAACCGGCGACGACATCCAAAGCCATTGGTCCTATTGGGTCTCCCGCTTTTTTTCCCTCTTTTTTCTTTCTCCCGTCAGGCCCGGAAGCTTCTTCTCCTCCTCATCCATCAGTCCATCCATCCACCCATCCACCCATCCATCATCATCAGAGACGCAAGAGAAAGATCCACTGCCGTGCGCACCGCGCCCGCATTCGCACTGGGCCGGCATCGTGCGGCGCATCACCTCTTCATTCCACCCGCACTAAAATCTTTAACTGTACGGTTGTCTCGCTCTGACTGGGTGGATTTCCGGACCATGTTTGATGAAAGGGACCATGAGTCGTTTGTCGCTGTCACTGCCGCTGATCTCCCATCGTCACCCATCTTCCCCTCAGCACGGTGCCATGCGCGCGGCTGCGAGCCAAGTTGCCAAGCCAAGAAATCAATCTTGTTTAGCAGCACTGCCCTGCTGTCACCTGTATGACTTGCCTCGCCTTGCCTCGCCTTGCATTACCTTTTGGCGTTTTGCCTTTGCATTGCCTCGCCTTACATGGAAGTATGTACTAAAAACAAGGGCTGCTTGTTGTTTGTTTGCCGGTTTTGTTCCCGTCCCTCATCAGTTGACTTGCAGCCTTGACTTATTTGCCGGGGGTTTTCTGTTGCCCTCCCCGCAGTTACTTTTGGACATTCTTTGCAATGTGTCTTCTCCGGCCTCTTGGTCCCGCAGTTGTTCTTTTCTATTGCCGAGTCTCTTCCTTCGTCTCATGCTTGAGCGCCAGCCTATTGGAGTGTGCATACCTTGTTCAATCTTCAAAGAAACGGGGGGGGGGGGGGTTCGAGGGCTTAGGTTGTGAAGGATCGGGGGTAGCACGTTCCCTTTCGCCTCCAAAAAGCTTGGCTTTTTGGCTCGTGGCGGGAGGGGCTACATCACAGTCGAATCTGGCTGGAGGTACGGAGTGCAGATTATTATTCGTACAGAACGCCTCAGGTATCTCATACCTCATCCGCACCCTCCATCTCGGCAGCCTGGCTTGGCGGGACGAGCAGCCCAGGTATCTTGCCGTCTTGGCCCGGCCGAAAAGGGACCTCGTGGACCAGGGCCACCCTCGCGCTGTACTTGGCGTGGATTCCGCTTCGGGTATCCGTACCTCGATGGTCCGACACAACTTACACTGTAGGTGATTCTATCCATTCCTCCATCCCATCCATCCATCCCATCCATCCCGTCCTCATGCATGTTTCTGCCCTACCCTACCCTCCCTCTCCCTCGCTCATGAGATGCATGACATGAGTTGAGAGGGGAAAAGTCAGTCAGTCAGTCAGTCAGTCACCGACCCCAGCTAGACGGTCTGAGCTGTCCTTCTGACCCCTAGTAGCCGACCTGATGTAGGTATCTACGGTCCTTGCTTGTTCTGGTATTCTGCTCTGTTTCGAACAGCACAGTACATCCCATCCCACCTGCGGAATAACTGCGTGCTTCGGTAGGGCCACCGCCGGCACCACCCAGTCCCCGAACAAGTCTCCTATCTCCAGCCTCGCAGTCTCCAGACTTGCCCTGCCCGACTGCAGGTACCTGTGTTAACCACTCCTGTACAAGCTCCCATCCGAAGAAAGGCCAAGTACCAGCCTACCAACCAGCATGGGCCTCACGTCCCAACTGTAAGTACCGCCTACTACTTACCTCTATGTAGTACAAAGTACAGCCGCCGAGCCGGTCGTCTGTCTGTCTTGTCTTGTCTTGTCCCCACCTGGACCCTCGACCCTACTACTAGCTAGGTACTACCCGCTCGCGCCCTCGCACTTCTTCTCATTTCACTCACCACTAAGTACATTGCCTCAAAGCCCTCACTCAACTTTTCCCCGTCCCCGTCGTCGTCCCAGACTTAAATTCCCGCTCTTCTGTTGCTCCTTTCCGCCTCCTCTTCCTCCTCCCCTCCTCCCTCCCTCCTCCCTCGAACCCCGTGGTCTTCTGGCGCGACGTGGCAAGCAAATCGCCCCATTTTGCCCGTGGTACGAGCAGCGCTCGCAGCAGCTGGGCCTGAGCCCATCACGCCCCGAGGCGTCCCCTCTGCGCGCGTCTCTCCTCTGCGTTTGTTGCGTTCTGCGCCACTGAGCGTCCTCGGATTTCCAGGTTCCTCCTCCTTCTCCTCCTCCTCCCCGCGCGCGCCCGCCAAGCGGTTCGTCCTCGGAACCATCGACGACGTCCACATCGCCATCGCCATCGCCATCGCCGTCGCCGTCGCCAAAAAGTTATTCTCTAGACGCTCGTCAGCCAAGAATCTAGCAAATAATCCGCCCCGACCAACTCGCCTCTTTCTTTCTCTCTTCGCCGTCGTCCAAGGCCCCGACGTCTACGAATACCTACCTACCTACCTACCTACCCACACTGCCTAGACTAAGTAATTTGTTCACTGCACGCAACTGCACTGCTGCACTGCCCTCCAACTTTTGATCCACCACCCCGCCACCATCCCGGCCACTGTCACCACCCTCTCCTCCCCCCTACAACCTACAATCATCGTCCGCTTGCTGTCCCGCGCTGCACCACCGCTGCAACGACCTGCAACTCGCATCATCGTTGCACACCCGCCGGCGTCTTGTCTTGGTCCACCCCTGCGCAACACGTCGCCTCGTGTTGTGCCGCGTCGTGCGCTGAACTGGTGTTTCCATCGACCTGGCTGCTCGTGCTCTTTGCTCGTTGGTCATTGCTGCTGTGTTGCTACAGCTGCTCATTGCTGCTACTCCTGGCTACTACTCGTTGCTTGTTGCTGCATCTGTTGGCGCGCGCATCTCACTTCCCGCCAACACACACGAACACACACGAACACACACACACACACACACACTCACTCACATCTCGAAATACTCTTCTTCCTGTCTCATCCTCTCGCTGCCTGAGACGCCACTATCCCTACGAAAATGCCAACCCCTCCCGTCTCCTCAATCAAGCCGCCCTCCGCATCGAGCTCCAAGCCCTCGTCGATCAAGTCCCAGGATGGCGTCAAAAAGTCCCCCAGCGTCACCCCGCAGAACAGCATCGCCACCAACGGCAACCTCGCCCCCGATGCCCATCTGAAGCCCTCAGACAAGGCGTCCGTCAAGGAACGCCTCACTCGCATGTTCTCCAAGGACGGTTCTCGCACCGGCACATCCACCCCAAACCCCGCCGAACTCGCACAGCGCCCGAGGGCCACTTCCATCAACGGCGCAACCTCCCCCCTCGCCCGCAAAGCCTCGTCCACTGAGAAGGGCGTTGAGAAGCCTGCGACCAAACCTGCCGACAAGGCTTCTTCTACCGCCAAAACCACCAAGGCCCCCGCCGCCAACCTTCCCCCACAGCGCTTCGAAGTCAATGACGAGCTTCCAGGTGGCCATGAGCACCATCTCAAATCGAGTCGTCGCCAAGAGAAGCTTTCCGACATGTGGAGAGCCATTCTTGGCAAGAAGCAGGAGGCCGCCCCTGACCATGACCTGTCCCTCGTCTCCAACTGGGTCGATTCACTAAGGCTAGAGAAGGACGAGGCCGGTGACAAAAAAGGCGGTCCGAACGCCACCTCGACTCTTGTAGAGAAAT
This sequence comes from Neonectria magnoliae, assembly GCA_037954305.1. Taxonomy (NCBI): domain Eukaryota; kingdom Fungi; phylum Ascomycota; class Sordariomycetes; order Hypocreales; family Nectriaceae; genus Neonectria; species Neonectria magnoliae. The sequence goes on along the minus strand of JAZAVK010000083.1, from coordinate 121,736 downwards.
ATGGCAAGTGCCAGGAAGTAGTTGGCCGAGGCGCCTTTGGCATCGTGCGAATTTCCCACAAGAAGGTGGGCGGCAGCGGTGAAAAGCTTTTCGCCGTCAAGGAGTTCCGGCGCAGACCCGAGGAGACGGAGAAGAAGTACAGCAAGCGCCTCACCGCCGAGTTCTGCATATCCTCCTCTCTTCGGCATCCAAACGTCATCCACACCCTCGATCTGTTGAAAGATTCCAAGGGCGACTACTGCGAGGTCATGGAGTTCTGCGCCGGCGGTGACCTGTACACTCTGGTCCTTTCAAGTGGGAAGCTCGAGGTCCAGGAGGCCGACTGTTTCTTCAAGCAAATGATGCGGGGTGTCGAGTACCTTCACGAGATGGGCGTTGCCCACCGCGACCTCAAGCCCGAGAACCTCCTCCTCACCACCCGCGGGGGCCTCAAGATTACCGACTTCGGCAACGGAGAATGCTTCCGAATGGCTTGGGAGACGGATGCCCATATGGTCTCGGGTCTATGCGGTTCCGCGCCATACATCTCCCCAGAAGAATACACAGACAAGGAGTTTGATGCCCGAGCCGTCGATGTCTGGGCCTGTGGCGTCATCTACATGGCTATGCGCACCGGTCGCCATCTCTGGCGCTTGGCCAAGAAGGACGACGATGAATTCTACGCTAGGTACCTAGAAGGCCGTCGGGATGAGGAGGGCTATGGGCCTATCGAGTCTCTCCATCGCGTAATGACTTCTCCTTCCCGAACTGGCTCTGTTGTTTTGCTAACTCATGGACAGGCGCGTTGCCGTAACGTCATATACTCGGTGTTGGACCCTCATCCTTCCCGTCGCTTGACAGCTGCCCAGGTTCTCAAGTCGGAGTGGGTTCGCGAGATCAAGCTCTGCAAGGCCGGTGAAGAGGGTCTTTGACGAAGGGATATCGCCTACCGTGGGTAGTCTGGTTGTATACTGCCCCCCACCGAACCTTTTGCACGATCGCGCACTCCAACAAGCCGCACCGGTACCCTCCTGACGACCCATCAGAGGCCGGCGGTCTCGCGCGGAGATGTTAATTTCAAGAAAGCCGCTGCTCCTCAGGGGACTTGTCGAGGCGGGACGCTTCCCCGTTTTGCCGTGGAACGGGCAGGTTTGGCTCATCCCTATCTCTCTGCCCTTGTCCGGCTGACGATTCAATGACTTACGTCTATTTGAGGCTTTTCTTATTTCCTTTGTCACATGTTACCCAGCATCGGCGTTTGGCGCATCTGTTATATACATAGCTGTTTTTGCTTGAGCGTTTTTGACATCCTCCCGGTTCACACTTTGGTTCGATCACAAGAAGGAAAGGGGTGGGCGGTAGTTCTCAAATTCGCCAAGGTTCTTTTGGCTGGCGACATGGGAGGCAGGCTCCCTTCTGTTTGACGACATCTTCAACTCACTTTACAAGCAAAGGACGGCGCTCTACTCCAGGCCGGCGTGTCGGATGGGCGCATTCTCGAAGGCAGAACAGAAGCAAAAATGGACATTTGAAAGGATTGGATATGGATTCCTGGTGGGCAAATCCTGGGGGCCTTGTCTGTCGGAATGGGTACAGGGAACGGACAAGCGCAGGCAAAGCTGGGGACACCGCTGAATGGGAAGCCCATCTGGGGCGTCGCGTCGGGCGGGATGATGATGGATGGGGGACTCTTGTTTCTCCTATGCTCTTTTTCTCTGTCTGTCTCTCTCTCTATCTGAATAATCTCACTCGCTTTGCTGTTCTTCGCTCGAAAGAGTGAGTGGAGTGAGATGGGTTGAGACGGGAGTAGTTCTACTCTTCAACATGGGGGACGTCCCGACGCCCATCTCATGGCCCAGACCACACAAAACAGTAAATTCAAGCTCTGAGTGTCTGTTGAGTGCGGGGAGCGTCTCCGCGATCTCGGTGCCCGGCCATTTCGGACTTGTATGACGCCACGCAATTCCACGACGCTTCATTCTTCTTCTTTCTTTCGCGGTTGTTGATGACGCCTCCAAGTCGGCTCGGCCGGTCTAGACCCGTCTCCGCTCGCGCAAACCCGACCAGTCAAGACCGGCGACAGCACGGGGCTGAGGCCGATGGTGGACGGGTTTGTGGTGACGAGAGGCGGGAATATGCTTTGAACGAGAGCCCTCGCTCAACTAACCTACTAAGCAGGGATAGCAAACCCAAACTTACTACAAACCCAGGCGTGGTAAACGTGTACCCACCAATGAATGGGTAGTTGGCTATCTACCTATCCAGGACAATACAGACCAACAACACCAACTCACAACACCACGAACAGAGCAAGAAATACGGGGAAACAAGGATGCGGCATTTTGACGAGCACAGCGCTTCATGAGAAATACGGTAGGTGCGAATATCTCATTCGAGTCTTCCTACATAAAACTCATCCGTCCTTGTTTGCGAGGTCGGCATTCCCCGACGCGCCAGAAACGCTCCATCCACCAGGACCCAAACAGCATAAGACGCCGTATGCATTCACACGACGCCTGCCAGAAAACCAAGGCACAACCCCCCCGCCCGCCGAGACCTGACACCCCAATTCCCTTCGAAGCCCTATCCAAGGGAACGATAGAAAGCCCAGTTTTCCTCCCTATGCATGGGACCCCGAGTAGAGCGCGCCCCCATGTTCAGGACTGCGGTAATCCGAAGAAAATATAGGTTGCATGTAACATCCTCTCAGCGTGCTCCAACAGTCGATATCGTTGCCCGTCCAATTTCAGAATAAAATCCATGAGGAGGCTTGTCTCCCAAACCTTTTGGCCCCCTCCACTCTCGAAAACCCCATATGCGTCGACGCAAAAGATTCGTGGCGTCGTAGGTACAGAGACATTACATCCCGCTCAATAAATCCCTCCCCCTCCCCCCTAACCGCCAGATCCTCATACCGTTGTGTCAATTCAGAGTAGCCACATGGAAACCGGAAAATAATAGACAAGAATGAGGCCTGGACTCTGAACAATCAGAGGTAAATTATAGTTGCAATAAGCATCATCGGTAGTTGCGTCATGGTATCAGGAGTGAAACAAATCCCAAGCTCGGTCGCATAACCGCATGAACTCGTCCTTCTTCTGTTTTTGGGTTTCGGGGCTATCGCGACCAGCGCCAAAGGGACCACGCCGGGTAGCGGCCGGGCCGTGGCCCAGAGGGGGGCTACCATCCTCGTATTCAGCCCGTGTTCTTCGCTTGCTGGCGCTTCGGGATGCATCCATAGGTCGCATACCGGGCGCGGGGGAGGGAGGAGTGGGGGGTTGGTGTCCGCCATAATGGACCAGCTTGGGGAGCAGTTCGGGCCGGCCGCCAGCTAGGTCTTGCTGGGCCTCTTCAGCAGACCGGTATTCGCGAGGGCGCCCGGGTGTTGGGACCTGCGCCTGCTGAGGTGGCGGGAGCCCGGGGGACGCCAATGGTGGACCTCGTGCGCTTCCGAGGTTAGGGTACAAAGAAGAAGACTGAGGGGCGTTTTCGGGATGGGCCGAGAGGCCCTGGCCAAAGACGTCGCTAATGGGCGGCAAGCGGTTGTTGGTCTGGTTGGCGGGGACGTGGTGGATGTGAGAGGTGCTCGACAAGTTCGAGGGCTGGTTGGCAATGTGACGGGTCATGGGTGCCGGGTGCTGTCGGCCGGTGAAGCTGTGGCCGAGCGGCGCAGATTGGATAACTCGCTCGTTTGCGAACTGCTCGTGGGAGGGCGCAACGATGGACAAGCCTGGTGGTGCCCTGTTTCTACGCGACATACCAGGTGTCTTAGCAGCGAAGCCACTCATGGAGTCCTTGTCAGGGCCGTCGCCCTTGGCCGACTGCTGGTGCAGTCTGGCCTCGATGATGTGTCGCTGCTGCTCTCGAACCGACATACTTCGCTGCAGTTGCTCCTTCATGACAGGATCCTGTGTGACAAAGCCCGGGGAAAGGCAGGCGATGCCGACCTCTTGGATACCCAGGTTGTCGCGGGCGGTCAACGGCCGTGCGGAGGCGGGCTGGTTAGATTTGGAGGTGTTCTTGGAGAGGTCGAGTCTCCTAGGTCGGGGTCGTGAGTTGGGCATACTGGGGGATGCGGGCTCCTTCTTGACGATGATCTTGGGGGCGAGGCCACCGGCACGGGAGCTGTCGGCAGAGCGCCAGGTCAGCATATTACTCAATAGTGTGCAAAGGGGCAGTGGAAACTCACGCGCTGGGGGGTGATGACTTGGCGGCAGTGATAACGGCCTTGGGGCTGCTGCTGTTGGACGATTGAGCTGTCATATTGTGTGCGGCTGAGGGAGCGCTAGATCTCTGTGCAGGAGAGGCGGCAGAAGTCGGCGCCGCGGTAAGCTCGGAGTAGGATGGCCTTTCGTGAGGAGCGGGAGAGGGAGCCATTGCAATTGCAGCACTCATAGTGAAGTGAGTGCGCGAAGCAGGGCGGTTGTGGGAGGTTTGCGCGAGGTTGATCGGAAGGACACCGATGGGGCCGAGAAGCTGGGTTTTCTGGGCCCTTGAGTCGCAGCCGGCCGAGTTTGGCGCGGAAATGGATCGATCGACGAGATCAGGAATGGAGACAAACAGACAGACGCTGCGACAGCAACACAGACAAGGCAAATACGGCAGAGTCGCGACGTCTGGTCTGTGGTTCGACTCGGAGGTTGGCGTTTCGGTTTCGTGTTTCGTATCTCCTTGGGGATTCCAGCTGCGTCAATGCTGAAAATAGTCCCCAAAAGCAAGTAGCGAAGAGGTGCAGGGGAAGCAAGATGCGAGGGAAATAGTAGGTGTAGATGCAGTGCAGAAGAAGAAAACGGAAGCAGAATTAACAGCTCCGTCGAGCTGAGGACGCGCAGCAAATAGTGTCGGAATGTGGAAACCAGGAGCAAAGCCAGGGGGTTTGGGATGGCTTCGGTCGGTCGACTGGCGACTGACTGGCGACTTTGAGATTGGGTTGGTAGTCGGCAGGTCCGAGTGTTCTCGCCCACCGGCGGGTACGTAGTAATGGTGGCGGTAGTGCGAAGTGGTAGCGTCGTGGCGCGGTAGGACAGATGGATGCTTATGCTGGGGGGTTGCGTTGCAAGCGAATGGGATGGTTGACAAAATTAATAGGGCTGTGAGGGAAAGAAAGCGATCCACTGGTGGCCGGGTGTCGGGAACCCAGTGGTTATATTCTGTCGGATTGGACGCAGCTGGGGGAGCCAAGCAGAAGCACAGCTCAAGCGCCGAGCGGACAGCGAAGGATGCAGGACCGTGGGCCAGCGAGGGTGGATTAGCGAATGGAGGGATTCCAGCAGCCGACAGCAGATGTGACGAGGCGGCGGAGGGCTGCGGCGGCGGCGGCGACGGCGACGGCGGTGGTGGTGGTGGTAGTAAGTTAAGTATAGCGGGAGCGGAAACGGAAGCGGAAGCGGAAGCGGAAGCGGAAATAGAGGCGGCAGCGATCACTAACAGGCCACAACAGACAATGGCAATGCCAATGGCGACGGCTCAGACGAAGCCGGAGAAGATGCAGAACGAGCAGGATTTGGGATAGGACAGGATGAGAGCGGGGAGAGAGAGGAAGAGTGGGAGGCTCGCGGGACAGACGAGGTGAAGTAAAAAGAGAGAGAGGGCGCCTCGTGCGAGGAGGGGTCGGGTACCTGGTGATGTTTTATTTCATGCCTTGTATTTTATGAAAGGGGACACGGGGAAGAGTGACACAGTCATGGCGTCCGGTTCGTGTCTTGAAGCAATGGATCCCCCAGCAAAACGAAAGCCAAAGGGGCCAAAGGGGGCCGTGAGCTGGGATCGAGCAAGAGGAAAACGGGGGCCCCTGGCCCGGCTAGGGATAGTAGCACGGAGTAGGGATGAGCAATCATGGGGGGTGAGGCTATCACCACTAGCTGCGATGGAAGTCGACGCAACGGTTCAACCCAACCCAACCGTGCCATTGGAACTCCACGTCGAGACGGACGAGCGACCCAGAGCCAACGCCAACGCCAACGTCAACACCAACGGGGGCACAACACTTAGCATTCGTAACGGCGTCCGCACCAAAAGGACGGCCGGATTAGACCACCAAGCCACCGGCCACACTCTTTGAACGTTTCGGTACCCAGGGCGGCGGGGGCACGATTCATCCTCTCCTCTATGGGTACTTCTCACCCGAGCAGGGGAGTCGGACCAGAACTTCAGAAGACGGGACGACACCCAGCCCAGAAACAGAGAACGAACGAACTCGCTAACAGACTGGAGTCGGCGAGACGCACGCCAGACGGCCTGAGGTCCATCTTGAAGGCTCCTACATCCAGCACCGTACAGTACTGTGAATGGGAGGACAGACAATGGAGCCCTCTAACCACGAACAAAGGGCCACCCATCCACCAGCCAGTCGCTCCCCTCATCCACCTGAAGGGTGCTTCTGCTTCTGCACGCGACCCCGGCCGGCCAAGCCAACCATAGGCCACTCCTTGCAGTTCTTGCAGTTCTTGCAGTTCTTGGTCTTCCCGGAATCGTTCTCCTCGTCGTTGGCGGTTTTGGATTGATGCTAACAAATGCTGCGACGTGGCCCCTGTTGTTTCTGATTGGGTATCCTCGTCTGGACTCTCTTTTACCCCCTGTCCCCTTCACGGTCGCCAGCCAAACTCGCCAGCCAAACTCGCCAGTCATGATGATGCTGCGACGTGCTACCAAAGTTGTGCTGCTGCCATGCCATGCACTGTGCTATTGTTGCGTGTGTCTGTTCGGCTTCTTGACTTGCAGTCGGGCCCGAACAATACGGAGAGAGTATTCGCACAATGAGAATGGGCAGTTGGGTTACCCTCGGATGAGAGGCGAGATGGATTGTCCATCCCCAGCCGGATCTGACCGCTTCTTGTCTGTCCACCCTCTAGCTCTGTGTTAATCTCAGACACGCAGCAGGAAACTCTGGTGCAGTCCCTAGCAGTTGCCCATGATCGACGCTGTGAATGCACCGTCCCCTCATCAATGAAGCCGAGGCGCTGTGCGTCGTGCCACGGTCACTGTGGGTGCCAGTGGTTTCGGGGGGCCATCGTGTACGTAGTGGATTCCTCCTGCCATGCAACTATTGCAACCAACCCACGATGGGATGGAGTGATGGAGTGTGTGTCCCGCCTTTGGGCTCCAGCTGCCTGGCCGCCGCTGCAGAGATCGGAGCACCCCGTGGCGGTGGTAAGCTAGTGGTTGGAAGATGAAGCGCCGCCAGTCCCAAGCCACTAGAAAATAAGAAAGGACAGTATTGACGGACTTGTTCGTCAGCGATCAACGATTGCAAGCATCCACTCTGGCTCCCGTGTGTTTCGATACGACGCCAGAGGAGAAGAGAGGAGTTCCTAGTTCATTGATGGTTTCTGGTTGGCGGTCTGTGGTTGGTTGCTCAGCCTGGATCAGACGTCGTCTTGGTGAGATCGGTCCCAGGCGGACCCGGAGTTGGCGATGGATGGTTTGTTGCGTGACGGCCGTTAGAGAGTGGTTTTCTTTGGGGGCTGAACCTGACAGACCAGGGTTCCACAACTACAATCAACCATCTGCGCCTTCCATCCTTCCTTCCTTCCAAAGCAGCTACTAACTAGACCTGCGTTACCTATCTGCCTTACCTGAGGTGCTATGATGACATATATGTAGCACATACCTGAGGTAACCACGGATGCCGGATGCTGTTACTGATGTAGCAGAATTCCAATAACTTGGTGTATTCATCTATTTCCAAGCAACTGAAGGAAACCAATGTTGCATCTGTAACTCGTAAGGCAACTTTGGAATCCATCAATTCGCTACATACTACGGAGTAGTAATGGAACGGCAATGGTGCTGCTACTAGTGCTTCGTAGTGTACTATGTAGATCAAAAACAAAAGCAAAAGCATCAACAAAAGCAAACAACCCAGCAATCTGCAATGCAAATCCCCAGATCATCATTTTCTCGGTCACACGCGCCAAAGCTGGGGTCGTCCCTCTCCACCGCCGTGGGTTATCATTCCCCTCCATCATCTATCTTGTCCCGTTGCCACTCGCTAGTAATCACGAGGCATCCACACCATTGCGACGGACTGGTCTCCGTACTGCAACTTGATGGGCGAAGGGCGAAGTGCCACCTGCTGAAACCTGCCCCTCACACACATGCCCCCAGCAAACACCCCCCCCAGCAGGTCCCTGACGATCTCCGGTCGCAATTCTTCCAGCAAACGAAGTGCGGCGCAGAGAGTTGCGTGACCCTCACCACGACCGCTGTGACCGCTGCTACCGCTTCATCCCGAGCCCCAAGCATGGCCATGTTTGAAGATGTCGATGAGGTGGCCGATGAAGCACAACATGAGGAAGATGAAAGGACGGGATGCAGACCTTCCCGAATAGCATCTGACGGCTCACTACCTCACTGCCTCACAAGCCCTCGTGGCCTGTTTGCTGTCATGTCCCACCATCACCGTTCTCTCACCGTCTGCCGTCTGCCCCTCTGCTATCTACCATCTACGATATCAAACAAAACCAAAAAGTCGACGAGTCTAGCATCCTATCTAATCCTGCGGCCAAGTTGGTTTAGCTCACTGGTCCTGACACCTGCATCTGCTGCACCATCTGGGCTCCCACCGTTTTCACTCCCCCAGGCCCTTATACCCACACCCTCCCTCAGCTGAGACCGTTAACGACCCCATTCCCTGTCGCCGCCAGGTGCCAATCTCCAGCATCAAGGAGAAGCCGCCTTGTCACGACCATCACGGACCTCTTCGAGGCTGCGCAGGCTGGAACAACCCTCTCTATATAGCGCCCTATAAGCCACGGTCTTGCTCTTGATCCCCCGACCTCCTCTACTCCTTCATGTCTTCCAACAGACACGATACCCCCCTCTACCGGCCATCCATCCACCCATCACAGTATTCGTGCTTCTGAAAAAGCAATGGCAGATCTGTCTGACACAACGAACAAGATGAGAGCTCTCTAGTTCCGCACAGAAGAGCCATCATCTTCCTTCGCTCCGACCCCTGCTAGATCCCCCTGTCTCTGATGGCCTCGCTGCCGTCACCCGACTCCGACTTTCCATTCGTCAGGTTCCCCAACGCCCGGCTGTTGCACCGTCCAGTCTGGTGCCACATGTCCGTACAGCACAGTGTTGTATTCGTACTCGACGACGGCGACGGCGACGAAGGATTCTTCTGCTGGCTGCTACGACTCGGTGCAGATCACGTCCCACATGCATCGGGGGGTGGGGGGGCTGATCTGAGCCACACCCAGAGACATCTTCAGATCAGTGGCCTGAGACATCCAAGACAATTCATCGTGTCCTCCCGGACGCACTCCTAACACTCCCAGATTGATGAGTTGCCCGCTCGAAGCGGAAACCAATAGTTTGCATGCAGCAGCAGCATTTCTCGGCGCGCCATTTGCTAACCAGCCAAAACCCCATTGTCATCATCCTTGCGAAATGAAGAAACGGCCGTCGCCGCCATCGCCTACGGTGGCTTTTTGCCAGTATTCCTTGCTATTCGCAAGGCTCATGCTGATGGAGTAATAACATGTACTAACTATCTAGTTATTCCATCTCACCACGGAGCATGTGAGAGAGTGGGGTTTTTTTTTTGCCTCCCCCTCTCTGCTCCGGCTCCGTGGAAAATCTGGATGGATGTGCTTCACCTCACCTGAGACGGTGTCTCAGGTCGCGATGTTAGGATGTGGTTCCGTTTGCATTTTTGCATGCACTGGGGCAGCACTGCACCACCTCGAACTGCGCTGCTACCACACCACACACCCAAGCAATCGTCGGTGCCCCGTCGTTTGGAGACTTGGTACCAGGGGTTGCTTCGCGTCTTGATTGGATCGACTGTGTGACCATGTTTCAAGGCCGTGTTGGGCTCGGCCGCTCATTGGCTCAGCAATATCATGCTCCCAGATCCTCAAACACACCACCAGTCCTGCTGCCATTGCCCTGGCCAACTTCCCAGGTTCGGTTAGTTCCTGGTGTTTCGATGGACAGGCTGCCTCGCCCTTGAGTCCAGGATTTGGTTCCAGGGTGCGATTTCATCCCATCTCAAGCTCGACAAACGAGCAGCCGTGAGTGGTTCAGGGCATGGCATGAGGTAGCAACCGTAACATCATGAGTTGGCATTGCGAGGCGGTCACATCGCATCCACTCCTGCATCATGCTGGCCGTATCGGTCATCTTCTCCGGTTGACTGGCACTCAAGCGATTTGTCGAGGCCACCTCGGCTTCTACTATATTCGTACATGTCAATATGAATCCTGGTGGGCTTGCCAGACAACCTGGACAACCTGGAGTGCACCCTTGTGCATCTACCAAATCTTGGGCCAACCTCGTGGGTTACGCTGGGACATCCCTGTGGAAATGGCCATGTCCAAGAACCATATCATTGCTGACCAATTTGATGGCCGCGCGGGTGTGCCATCAATATGTGGAGGATTCCATATTTCATGCGACGTCAACGTCAACTGCAGCCCGACTTCCGCCGTTGTAGCCGAACGACGCATTATGTCTCCCGGTCTTGTCCCTCAGCTAACGTTAGTGGTGAACGCAGAACCGGTTGTTTCTACGGCCAGGTATTGCAGTCTATGCGTAAGGCTGTGCGTTTTCCAGTGGACATGGATATTTGGCCAGCAACATCGGTCTTCCTCATCCAAGAGCGGAATGTAGGTGCTTAGCGCATCGCAATGCCATTTAGATGATTATGCCGTCGTGTACGACACGGGACCCTGGACGAGGAGCTATATTTGGAACTTTAGAATTGCCATACTGTCCGCCGCAGTTTACGATGTCATGCACAAGCAAATGTTCTTGCTCGTTGCACTACCTAAATGGGCCTAATGTAGCCACCATAAAGTTGCATCCTAATTCAGCAACGCAGTAATATCACCACCCTGCACCATTTTGCAACATCCTGATGCAAGAAATGCTATGACATGTTTATTTACCACTTTCGATTTAAGGCAGTTGCGCAGAAAATCATCTTAAGCTATGGTACACATTTCTACCGGTTTTTTACCACGTGGTAAATGATGTTGCCAAGGTGAGGTTTCAAGATGCACTTTACGATGAATGCTGATCAATATATTTGGAACACTAGGCACCGCGGCGCTCCTGGTGCTGCTGTGTGGCAATGGTATGACCAACCTTTGTTAGTTAAATGGGATGCCCTTCGAGAAAAAATCTGCCCCTCCAAGGTCAAGCCTGGTATAAGAAGGGTTGAATAATGCAAAAGACCACTCGCCGCAATAAAGATATCATACTGGGGACAAAAACGGTCCATACTATGTACGGGAGTCATCTACACTCCATCCTTGTACATTGGTAACTCGGTACGAGCAACAGGGATTATAACAGCAGAGCCACAGGAATTATAAGATTATGATACATGCATGCAGCATATAGAGTCTACATACTTAGTAAATGAACACAGTAGCTGAATCCTATTTTTAGAGCTTTCTCAGATTTGATTTGGGCGTTTTCTCAAGAGAATCAGTCAACGCCACATCTCAGTCTCGCGCTAACACAAATATGGACTAGCAAGCATGTGGCTCTCCGGCCCAAAGGGCCGCTTTGCGCCACAACGCCCCGCCACCACTGTCGTCAAAATTTCTACCAGTTACGACCGGCGAAGATCTGGATTCGAGAGTGAAAACACAAACTGCTACCTCCGAGTTGGACTTGGTTTGTGTTTCCTGTAGGACACATCTTTAAGCAGCCAATCGTGTTCATCAAATTTCCACCACGCCTATTTCACAATGCCTGGCCGTACAAAGAAGGAGGAGGATCCCGCAGAGGACACCAACATGGAAGACGCCCCGCCATCCGCGCAGGTTGAAGATGTTATCGACGAGGATGCTGAGGAGCAGGAGGAAGAAGAGGAAGAAGTTGAGCCCCAGCGCGTCAAAATTGTGAGTCAATCATAAGCGGAAAACTGAATGGCATTCGGACGACTAACCTGAGTTGTAGCTCCCTGGTTCAACAGACACTGCTGCCTCGTTTGAGTTCATCGACGAGGACCACACGCTGGGCAACTCATTGAGATACATCATCATGAAGAAGTACGCTCTTACCAAACTATTTTATTCGTGAACGAGACTGACCAGTTTAGCCCCGACGTTGAGTTCTGCGCGTACTCCATTCCCCATCCTTCCGAACCCAAGATGAACATCAGAATCCAGACATACAGTAAGTCCTAAGTCTTTTCTCACAGGATGCATTGTGGATGCTCATTACTTTATGCAGAGGGTACCGCTTTTGATGCTTTGAAGAAGGGGTTGGGCGATCTCCAGGAAGTATGTGACGTGGTGGCAGATGAGTTCTGGGCAAAGAGACAGGCATACAACGACGAGCACGGCATTGAGCGGTAGAGTCTGGTGGGCTTGGATGGAAAACACGGAGACTTGGATGGGACATTTTGCTCCCAAGACCTCACGTTGAAACGTAGGCGACTTTAAGGCGTTCCAAGGGATTCCTTTTGCTAGAGCTTCAAATGAGATTTATACACGAGCAATCGTTCCCGCTGACCTTAGTTGCGACCCTGGATATCGTGTCAATAACAGACCCAGATTAAGGGAGGACGGGTCGTTTCGCACCTCTAGGAAACCAGTCATGAAGCTGGAAGGCAATCGCTTTTCGCCTCGGAAGTTCTCCTCCTTGAAGTAGGCCATGACGTGGTTGGTCTGCTTCCAGAAGTTCATGGTTTCCTAAACACAGCCTGTCGTTAACCGACAGCCCCTCTCGACGTGGAGGAGGGTCCTCGTTCACAGCGCCCTGCTCATACCTGGTACTCCGCATGGGACTTGAACAGCAACACGTCCACGACGGACAGCTTGTTGGCAAATCGATTTCGTTCGAATTCTTGTCGCATTCGGGTCCGGATCGCTGCGACGGGCATGGGCATGTTGTACATGGTCTGAACCTCAGGAGCCTATTTCTCACATGTTAACCGCCAGTCTACTCATAGGGAGTGCATAGCCGGAAGTGGTCCCCTCGAGATACGTTGTTATGTTTTCGAAGGGAGTCACAGGGGCCGCCTGGGGACTCGTCAAACGTACAGCTCGGATCCATTCGCGGTAAGAGGAGAGTACTCGGCGTTTCGCATCAGACCAATTGGCCGCTATTTCGGGCGTTAGCATAGTCACTGAAGCTGCTTCGGGGAGTAGACTGACACTGCGCCGTCTTCTTCGCAAACTCGGTCGGCGTAATGGCCATGTTGGGCAGTCAATGCTCTTTGATCTCGGTAACCACGCTGCTCTGACGTTCTGGAATCGTGCCGAGATCACGAAACGAAGCTTCCGAGGAGGAATCACGTGACGCGCGCGCCACACGCTAAGGCCCCGCCACGAGGCAAAACCCCACTGACGAGGCTGCCTTTCGTCAGCGAACGGAGCATCAACATTGTTCTCGACACTCTGCGATTTCGGGGGTTGTCAAGCTACACTGTACCACGACCCAACCAAAAAAAAAACGTCCCATCCAACCACCAGCATGCCCGCGATCCGACATTCATCGAAGCGGAAGCCCCCGCCAGAGGGCTTCAGTGACATCGAGAATGACCTGCTCATCTTTGCCAACAAGATGAAGGACGCCCAGAACAAGCCGCCACCTCCAGGACCGAAACACCAGGCGCAGTGGGAGGTGTTCCAGATCGCCCACCAACGGAGCCGATATGTCTACGACCTGTACTATGAGAAGGAGGCTATCAGCAAACAGCTCTACGATTGGTTGCTGAAGAACGGGTACGCGGATGCGATGCTCATCGCAAAGTGGAAGAAACAGGGCTACGAAAAGGTAGGTCGCTCTGTGGATAAGAAAATGGTGGTTGATGAAATATGCTAACTCGGTCGCTAGCTCTGTTGTCTCAGGTGCATCCAGACGAAAGAGACCAACTTCAACAGTACCTGTATCTGCCGAGTCCCACGAGCGAATTTGAAAGACGAGCAAGACATTGAGTGCGTCAGTTGCGGCTGTCGAGGCTGCGCCTCTAGCGACTAGATGACTACGGTCGAACGGTCGAAATCACCTAGAGATGCACTTGCCATTGAATTCGAGGATGTTGCTTACGAAGAGACGGCGTTTGGCGCAAGGGAAAACAAAGAGACGGATTCATGGCCCACGACGAGACGTTGGAGGAATCCGACGAGGTAGAAATCCTTCATTTGACCAGTTCATGTCATTCATAACATCGTGCTGATCATAACTACCCAGTTTGAAACCTCTTTGATACCCCCTATCTTTTGGCAAAACCGGCCCTGCCTCTCCCGAACCGGATACTCGGGGGAACAAAGTGCAGCGCTGACATGGCCCCCGTAAGATCTGCCATGTCCGCGTCCACTGACCCGCCCGTCTTTGATGTGTTTTCTGTCGCCTTCTCAGCCTTTCGGGGTGGCGATAGCTCGGGGGCGGCCTCAGTTGTCTCTCCTACTTGCGTCCGTGCCTGTGACTGTGACTGTGATCCTGCCGCGTCTAGTAGACTTGCGCGACGCCGTGACTCCTTGGACTGAGTATTAGTCGAAGAGCGACGGCGATGATGACCGTTGTCAATAAGTAGGGACCTTCTGCCATCGATGCCATCCTTTGTAACCCCGAAGAAGAAGTTCTTGGGATACATGTGCTTGTCGATAAGGTGCATACGCCGCTTCTGATGTGTCATGCACTTGCGTTCACATCCCTCAACGAAGCATGAGAACTGGCTGCCGTGTTAGCATTCCCGACTGACAGGGGACTGAGGCTCGCTACGTACTGTGTGCTCTCCTTTCTCTCTCTGGACTAACACCAGGGGATCATGGCACTCTTCAATGTGAACGCCTAGAAGGTGTTCGGTTGGAAAGTTCTTACGACACTCGAGACATCGATTTGTATGAGTTTTGCTGTAATGGACCTCGTATTCGTCGTATGAGTTGAAGGACAAAGGTTCTCTGTGGGGAGGGAGGGAGCATCTCATGGTGACGGCGTGCTCTTGGTCGTCTTCGTCCTCGATGGCGGAATCTAGGTGGGTGACCTTTGCTACCGGCCGTAGAGAAACTGTGGAGGATGGTCCTGTGTCCGCGCCGAGGGAGTCCGAATCTAGCTCGTCCTCGAGCTCTCGTGAGCGCTTCATCCTTTTAGTTGCGGTGAGCTTTGTGGGGGACAGTGAATTACTTGAATCAGACCGAAGGAGCGGTAAGAATGGATGAGGACGGCTGCGGGGTACGAGGTCGGATTCTAGAACAAAATGGGTTGCAATTTGCAGTTGAGAGGAGGGTTCGTTCCGGGGACGAAGAGGAAGAGGAGGGAGATGATAATAATATGAAATGTTGGAAGACTATAGAAGCGAAGAATCGAGGCTCCGATAATTGGTATAATGGACCCAAAGGCGCGACCAAGACTGCCAGGTGAGGTGGGTTGTGTCGACAAAAAGCCGGGGCAGCAGTTCGGTGAATGATGTACCTCGGAGTCCCTGAAAACACAGTGGGGTCACGCAACAGGGGGCCACTGAAGCTCGCTATGACGAGCGCTTGGGACGGGCTGGTGGGTGAATAAGTGAGGGGCAACTCTAGGCGGCTTCAGGCGAGGTCGAGCTCGGACCACGGGTACCTAACCACTGCGTGTGTTTGGTGATGTGATGGGTGACGGGAGGGAGGACGAACGAACTAAAGTCGATCGTGGGCTAATTTTTTTCTTTTGGTTCCGTCCCGAAGTATTCCCACCACTGCGCCCACCAGCACGGAAGATCATGAGCTTGAGGGGTTCCCTGTTCTCGACCCTGTCACGTCAACGTCAACGGCGGCTCAGAATCTCTTCACCACGCACTCACCTCTGTCGCATTTACTGACTCCCGCCTTATCCACCCTCGCCTCCCCCGAGCTTGCTTCGTCCGCTTTCCCTCTCCGCCAATGTGTCTCTCCTCGGCCGACGATTCCATTTTCGCGAGCCGAGGCCGCCCCCAGTCTGCACAACCCGACCAGCGCCCAAGTTATGGACGGTCTGCAACTCCGTGATCCGGCCTCGAGAAAGCATGAATGAGACTCCATATAGCCCGCTCTCTACCGTCTAGACCGTCCCCCTCCGCCCCGCGCGGCATCCTCCTCGCTCCCTGCCGGTCTCGCCTGCACGCTGCACGCTCCCGAGCATCCGTCAAAGTTGCCCGACTTGGCCCTCCCCGACTTCGCAATTCGCTCGTCGCTACCATGGAGCCTCCGCCCGAACAGCCCGACCTCGCCGGCAAGGCCAGACAGGCCTGGCGGTATGTCCCGTGCCCTATCGCCTTGCATTTGCCGTGTCGCGCAGCCGCAGGTGGTGCGCGATGCCTCCCCGTCGCACCGTGGCTGACTTGCGAGGTTTAGCTCCGCCGTCAAGTTGCGCAAGCTCCTGACCAAACAAATCGAGAAGCTCCCCAAAGATAATGGCTCTGGTGTCGACATTTCTCAGTTTGAGGCGATAGATTCGGTTTTGGATAAGTGAGCAGCCCGAGTCCCGTTCTACCGACCTTCCAGCGCACAGGCTAAGACTAGTGACTAGGTTCCGACTTGCAAGTGTGCAAACCATCTTCCTCGACTTTGAGTACGCCATCAGCGAGCGCGCCGACCACATATTATGGACGGTACATACGTCCATTAACCACGAATACCGACGGACCCTTGGGCGCCTCAAACACCTGGCCCAGACCCCCGAGAAGCAACAGAAGAACGACAAGCGCAATGGGGACAAGCAGAAGGCCGACAAGCAGAGTCCCCAGAAGCCGAAGGGCGACAAACGCAATGTGGAGAAGCGAAAGCTTGGGGATAAGTACCTCGCCTTCCTAGGCATTGCTCAGGAGTTCTACAAGGGCTACATCCAGAGGCTGTCGGCGAGATATGACATCCCGGAGCTGAAGCGTATCGCCCAGGGCATCGACATCCAGGAACCACTCAACCCCGACATCATCAGCCCGGTTCCCGCCCACATTTATCAAATGGTCCTCAAGTCCTGCCATTTCACGTTGATCTGCTTGGGAGACTTGGCCCGCTATCAGACACAAGCTGGGCTTAGAAAGTCGAGTTATGACACGTCTATGGCATACTATAGCCTCGCTTACGACCTGAAGACGGACTCTGGCTTTGCGTTTCACCAGATGGGCATTATCAGCCTGGAGGAGAACAAGGACCTTGACGTCGTCTACTACTTCTATCGAGGCATCGCCGTTGCCGATCCTCATCCCAATGCGAAACAGAATCTTGAGTCCAAGTTCAAGGCCATCCTGCAGCCGGATAAGAACCAGCCGCCCAGGAAGAACACGCGCACTCCGCCAGATGCCTTCATCACCTGGTTTGGCAGGCTCCACGCGGTTTTCTATAAGGGTGAAATGCTGCCGCAGAGCTCCGAACTGGAGAGAGAGGTGTTGCATCGGCTCGACATGGCGTTGAAGGGCACTTCCCATACCGAGATCCTCTTCAAAATGATGTTGATAAACATGTCGGCCTACCACGTTGCCTCACACAAATACACCGGTAAGTTCTCGACTTACCCGACCCCTGACTTAAGCTTTAATCCTTACTGGAGAAGAAATACCATCTGCTGCAGTATCCCGATTTTGCCAGAACACCTTGCGTCTGAATGCCCAGTTCATCTTGACACTCAGCAACGCAATTGAAGCTGATCTCGCGGACATTGTCAATCGTGAGGGCAATGATTCCAATGACTCGGCTCTGGAAAAGACGACGCCTACTATTGAATGCCTACTACCCCTCCTACGCGTCTATACCATGTGGCTCGCTGCGCGTCGCCATGAGATTTTTGGGGCCGCTGGGGCTCTTGGTCCTGTCGTTCCTGACATGGTCAAGGCCCTTGCGAAGGTATTCAGTCTCCTATGCACCGAGACATACACTCAGGAGAACCTGGCCAGCTGTCCATATCTGCTGCCAGAGGATGTCAAAACCCGCGGGTTGCTTCCTCTCTCCCCGGACCAAGTTCCGGAAGCATGCCGATCCTACTTCGGAAATAATGGAGATCTTAAGCCTCATTTACCGTCGAAGGAGACGCAGCTTCAGCCATTCCAAGAGACATTGGCCAGAATCCTGGATATCCTTCGTTGTGCTTACTTCTTTTCCGAAGATGCGGCCGTCCCCATGTCGCACACGGTGACAGACAACGGTCTCATTTTCGAGTATAAGGAAACGATGCCATCTCTTGATGCTCCTGTTGATCTCGGCCAAGTGGTAACCACAGCCAGCCCTCCCACGCGCGAGTTGGAACGCCAATTGCCGAACCAGAAACGCACCGTATCTGGCAATCTTCGATCCGTCAGCAGGTCTGTGGTCAATCCTGCCCCAGGGTTCTCTTCAAACTCGACGTTGGCTTCTGAGCCTAATGAGCCAGTTACCGCAGCTGAACATGCTGAAAATACCGTCATCAACATGCTGGCTCCTTTCCTCAAACCACCAACACCTCAGCCTTCCCACCATAACCAACATCTTCGACCTCTGGACGAGTCTTCGTATGGAATGCATACTGGGACGGCAAATGAGATCTTTGGCATGTTTCCACCTGAACCGAGCCCGACGGGCTCGATTCCCTCGGGCAAGTTCGAGCCGCTGCCTTGGGACTGGGTCTACACACCCACGCCTCACAAAGCCCAGGACCACTCTTCATCGATGACTCGGGATGCGTTTGACGGGCCTGCTAGTCCTAGCTACGCATCGAGAGAGCTAGCACAGGTGGGCGGCGGTCTTGAAGATCCATTCACCACCCCTGAACGCCCATTTCAGGCACCAGGTGGCCATCTCCCGACGAGTGGGATGATGGGAAGCCCCTCCACTGCCGAAGAAGCCCATCGAAATAGTCTACTGCAGTCCTTTACGGCTCAAGCTTCGAGTACATCTCGGACATCGGCCTTCAGTCAATGGGGCCAGAACACCACACGGGTGCCAAGGGAAACAGTGGCGTCGCCATGGGGTCTTCAGCCGCTGGATGTACATGCCATGTCCTCGGCATCTGGCTTTTCCCACCCGAGCAGCCTCTACCAAGGAACCCCCGGCAACGGAGCAGCTTTTGGAATGCCTGCACCGGGCCACTTCTCTTCGAATCGAAATGATCACGGCTTTGGCCAGGAAAACCCTCTGTCTTCGAGTCGGCATTTCCAGATGGACGACACAACCTCGAGCTACGACGCGGCCATTCTCCAGGCCGCCTTGTACGGCAACAAGTAGGAGAGAATCTTGTTTCTTAGGAATTATTCATTTCCCTCTTGGACGACGGTGCCTACGATCAGCCGTCTTGGTTTACATCCTGTTCCTAGCTTGGCCTCTCAGGATGTTCACTTTGGCTAAGTACGATGGACAACACTCTGTTTTGCTACACTTGCGTGCTACCATAGCTATACGCTGCTAGCACATAGTTAAAGTGGCTGCTGGGGGATCCTGCAGCCTTGACAGTCCCCTGCTGGCACATTCGACGATTTGATTGATGGGGTGGAGATGTCGGATCTACTGGGCCTCCAATATGCCCAATCCATGTACGGCTTGTGGATTTCGACTTACCATGATACAGCAAACAATGGCTTTAGGAAAAGTTGAAGGTGTGCTAGTTTGGCAAGCCGGATATTGGCTTTTTGCAAACAAGAAGACACTCTTTATATTTCTCGAAAATTTGCTCGATGAGATACTTGCGGTATCGTGGAGGACACCGCACCCGCTGTGCGAAAGGGAGCCTCCGATCTAGCACGCTCCCCTTGGATTGCAAAACGCCGTTGTTGAAACCGTTTTCCCTTTACCATCAACGCCGACACACATTCAGTCCTACAGGAAGGTATGTAAGACGACTTGTTTTGGAGACTTTAGGAGGAGGCCTGGTAAGTCTGCTTAGGGAAGGGGTATCTGCGAAAGGGTTAGCAAATATGGAACTCTATTTGTTCTAGGGACCGGTCCCCATGCTGAGATGCCACGGATGTCACATGAGAGACAGCGATAGCGTAGCAGTAGAATGGAAACAAGGAGATTTCGAGGAGAACTTACGAGGGCCCAAGCTCCTGAATGCTGAGTCGTGCAAGCCACTGGCCCATGTCGATGCTGGTCTCGAGGGACTTGCCCTCGAGGATACCGGCCAATAGACCACCAGCGAAGGCATCGCCGGCGCCGTTGGTGTCGTTGATCTTCTCCTTGTCGATGGCGTGGACGGGGAACTCGCGGACCTCGTCCTCTCCCTGAACGGCAACCAGGGTAGCATCAGTGCCCTGGGTAACAATGGCAATGCGCTTCTTTTGCGTGTTGATTTTGGGAAGGTTGGCGAGGTGCTTGGCGACGTCCTTGGGCTCCTTGCTGGGAAGGCCGTGGGCTTCGGCGTAGGCGGCGGCCTCGGTCTCGTTGCCAATGACGTAGTCCCAATAGGGAGCGCTGGCGTCGACAACGTCTTTGAAGAACTGGAGAATGAAGGGGGCGGAGAGTGACAGAACAAAGGTCTTGTTGTGCTCGGCAGCCTGCTTAGCAAGCTCCATGATGGCGGGAGGGCAGACTGTTCGTATCGTAACCTGTGGTTAGCGCGCTCTTTCTCAATCATGATTAGGTAGCTAGCTGTTGGAGTCCTCACCAGTGAAGTGGAAGCCACCGACGTAGTAGACCTCCGCGTTCTCGACCAAGCTCCAGATCTCGGGCTTCTTCAGGTGTTCGACATCGTAGTGGTTGGCGGCACCCAGGTCAGTTACGAGGGATCGGTTGTGGCCGGTGATGATGGCACCGCAGCGACCAGTCTTCTCCTTGGGGTCGACGCGGTACTCGACTCGTAGACCGGCCGCCTTGACGGCATCGTAGAGGATGGCAGAGTACTTGTCGTCACCGGCACCGCCCAGGTAGACGACGCTGTTGGGAGGAAGGATGTACTGGGCACCACGGGCACTGTTCTGGGCGGCACCACCAGCGATGAGCTTGGCATCATAGTTGTTGAGGAGGTCCTCAAAAAGAGGGATGTGCTTTTCCTCGGCGAGGATAGCATCGTTCTCCTTCACGCCATACTTATCGAGAAGGGCCTGGTCGCCGAAAGCTTGGATGTCTGTTGTAGGGAGAGAGAGAAAAGGTCAGCACGCCATCCAGGTGAGAGAAGAATGGAGGCCGGGAGATGAGGCAAATGCAGGCATTGGGCGTGAGAAAAAGGTCAAACCAAAGGCAAAGATACATACCAAGCAGAGGGTTCTCCAGGCAGAGGAGGGCGTATTCTTTAGCGGGAGCCATGGTGTTCAATTGTCTTCTGAAGAGTTGTGCAGTTGATGATCTGGAGGAGAAGATTGGGATGGCGGGGTTCAAGCTGGAGGGGTTACTGAGACAGCGTGGGGCTGGGGCTCTCGGCGCCCGAATGGCAGCGACGCCGGAGAAGGGACGTACCCACGTGCGACAAATGAGGGACGAGAACCCGGGTGCAAATGCCGCGGCGGGCCTTGCTAGTAGGGGCGATAAGGGTGCCATCGTGTTTGCGTGATGCTTGTACTCAGTGGAGGGATGGACTAGATGACTTGGTCGGCATTCGAATAGGTAGTCTACTTAGGTAGGTAGGTGGTGCCTCCTAATTTAGTAGTGGTCGAATGGTAGGTAGTTTTGATGTTGCTGGTGATGAAGGAATCAAGATGCAAGATACGATCTGAAGCTTTTAAAGCTGGCCATCATACGATGCACTAATAACCCCTCCGGTGCTTCCATGACCTGGCAGATGACCGGACCCAGTCGCTCCCTTCACCTGATCAAGTCCCACAGCTAACCATCAAACCTTACCAAAACACAAGCGCTTGTGGTCTATAGACTGTCCGAAAGTTGCGTACCAATTCAACGACAAGCCATGACTAGTGGTTGCGTGGGCGGCACAAGCGAAAAAAGGAAAATCGTCAACGGCAAGGCTGGACTTGGCTTTAACGGGGTCACATCCTTTCTACCTTTCTACCAGCCTCTCCATACGAGGTTCTTTCTGGCATTCCTGGTATCTCACATCTTCACAGAGAACGGCTTTCAGATTTTGTGCGCCAAATGCCATAGTACTTGCCCTCGGAGCTACCAGCCTTCTGCCCTTAGCAGTACCTTCAATCGTTGCAAGCCAGTATAACACCATCCCAATGAGACCATGAATTCCAGCCACTTTAGTCCTTCGTCTTCTGAGTACCACGCAGGAGACCCGTTCTCCGCGCGGCAATAAGACCAGCCTTCTGTCCCTGGACGGCATACCGGGAGATGGTAGAAGCCTTACCAATATGTTGGTGGTTACCCTGTCACGCTTCGTTAGCAAGTCTAGTCTCCGGTTTATTCTGAAGGGAGTACTTACACCACCGTGGGGATGATCGACGGGGTTCATGGCAACACCACGAGTCTTGGGCCAGCTGTTACGCTTGACGGCGAACTTGTGCTTGGCGCGAGAAGCCTCTGTATCGATTGTTAGAACCTGATTCTCACACACGCGCAGGAAACTTTGATTGGCCCCTAGTCATCTCTGGAGGAACACGTACTCAGGAGGGGCTTGTCGGTTCGGCCACCACCGGCGACAATTCCGATCATGCCTCGGGACTTGGAGTGGACGACTTTCTTGGCACCGGAGGGGAGCTTGATGCGGGTCTTGCCCTCATCGGGATTGTGGCCAACAACGGTGATGTAGTTACCGGAGGTTCGGCCCAGAGTGCCACGGTCACCAATCTTCTCCTCGACGTTGGAGACGACGGTTCCCTCGGGCATCTCACCGATGGGAAGGATGTTGCCGACGGTTAGGGCAGCCTTCTTTCCAGCGTAGATGAATTGACCAGTGTACATGCCCTCGTTGGCGATGAAGGTCTCGGTAATCTGCCTGAACTTGTAGGGGTCGCGGAAGACAACACGGGCGAGGGGAGCACCAC
Organism: Neonectria magnoliae; assembly: GCA_037954305.1. Lineage (NCBI taxonomy): Eukaryota > Fungi > Ascomycota > Sordariomycetes > Hypocreales > Nectriaceae > Neonectria > Neonectria magnoliae. Next base: position 98,989 of record JAZAVK010000083.1, on the reverse strand, counting down.
GGCCTGCACAGAATATTCATTGTTAGTCGTCGTCCCAGTGCACGAATTGTGGTTGCTCCGGGGAGCTCGTCGGGAAACTTGCCAGCGTCGTGGATGATCTCGCGGACGATACCTCGGACGTATCCATGTCGCTCGGCGAAATCGAGGTTGCGGAACTTGGCGGGAGCCTTGTTCAGGCGCGTGTTGGCCGCTATCCTGAGCGTCAGTATATCGATGTTGATTTCGTTCAGAGGCTCGATCGGTTACTGACTGAAGATGGATCCACGACCCTTGCGCTGGTTGCGAATGACTCTACCCATGGCGTCTGTTTTCACTGGGTGAAAATAGGAAGGGGTAGATGCTGTGAAGCTGTGGTTAGAGGAGAGTCGAGGGCAGAGGGGAGAGAAGTGAAATTTACCTGGCTTGGGCCGCTTGGTGTTTTGTCAAAGAGGGCTTCCAGTGCACTTTGCTAATAAATTTGTGTGCGCAGCACGTCGATACTGTGGAGGAGCCCTAGCACGTGACTTCGCTCCGATGACCCTGTGGGGCAGCCACCAAAAGTCGCATCCCCGTGTCAGTGGGCCTGGCCCGCCGTCGATGAAGGTGGCCCCAGCTTTTTACGAGGTTGTGTCCAACCCGCAATTTGAACCGTCCTCATCCTGTCGCAACCCCAATGCACGTATTCGTACTATTATGGTAGCTTAGTACGGTACTTACCACTTAAGTGGTAAGTAGGTGGTTGAGGGCCTCGTTTGGGAGTCGGTGAACCGAAAGCATTCCGCATTATCCACCAGCTCAATCTCCCATTGTCCTCGAAACTCAGAGATGGTTGTTCTCTAGCAAGCATATCAATGAAGAGACTGAACCAATCAACCACAATCACAACTTAGTTCAATAAAATATTTAAAAGATACAGTCAGTATGCTTATCCTATCCTTGGTAATATTACCAACACCATGCTAACCGTCAACTAACCCTAATCTCTACCACAATCGTGATCTCTAAGGACTGGTTATAATATAGGCTAGAGGAGCCTAGCAATACTCTTTATTCTCAGCGTCCATCCTGAAGAGCTGATTATGCTGAGTGGACATTACTCTTTGGAGAGGCTCTCTTGGACAGACTTTGGTAATTGAAGAATAACCCTAACACCACCTCGCGGAATTCTTTGTGCAGAGAGAGATGTAAAAATATATATAAAGGCCCCGGCCAGGCCGGTTTCGTCATCTCTAGTGTCCTTCTCAGCAGCATGCTGCAGTTGGAAGAGATGATCTACTCCAGCCACCGACGAGAATTTTCAATGCCATAGGATGATGCACCCAAGATCTTATTAGAGGCAATCGGGTATTTCATTGCATCGGTGATCTTCGTAGTACTAAATGAAAATTGATGTTGCAACCCGAACCGGTGCTAAGTTAAACACATGATGCGAACCAATGGCAATGCCACAAAGCGACCTGCATTATGGACAGTCCAGGCCTATCAGGGGACAGGCATGCACTGAAAGTGAGACATTGATCACGTGACATATACAGCAACGAGTTTCTGAGCCAACGGTCGAGTCTCCGTGCCGATCCTCCATCGGGTTTTGCACAGTACGATGCTGTTTTTCATCGCGATGAAGTCAGACAACGAGGAGCTTCAACCAACTTAATAGCTGACTTGCATCCTCATGCATTGTCAGGCTGAGACGAATGGCGTCGTTGAGCCTCCCGTATTATATCTTGTATGGTGATATTTCTTGCCTCTACTCTGGCCTCTCGATGTGGGCTCTCATAACACTTAGTGAAAATATACGCCGTTTCCTTCAAACACGTGGAGGCTCTACGTTGATGTAGCCGGCACGAGATGGGTTTTGGGGCGCTGACTTGTGTCGATATGCACGGCTTCAAGCAACGGACAACGTGTGGGGAGAGAAGCAAAGGGACGGTTTCTGCGGTATGTCCAGCACAGGACCTCTTTGTTTCCCGCCTTCACGGAGCCTTAACCCACGCGGCTCCCGCTTCCCAAGTTGATTGAGGTTACGTCTTGGCCTATCAGAATCCACAAGCCTGATTTGCGGCTCGTTGTTTCGCCTAGTGCGTGCCAATCCGCCTGAGAACCTAGTTACGTCGGTCCTGACTTTCCCTCCCCCACATTCATCTCAACCTCACCACGACGCGCACCATCAACATGTCTGCCGACGATGATTCCTCCGAGCTCTCGTCCTTGTCCTCGCTGTCGCCTGCGCCGTCCGATGACGAGCTGGATGTTGCTGGCGATGAGGAGCCCCCCAAGTCCAAGGGCGGCATCCTGAAGTTCTTCCCCAAGCTTTCAGAGAAGACGCCCAAAGAGCCGTCACCGCCGCCGCGCAAACGATCCCCGTCGCCACCGCACGAATATGTCCTGGCCGACAATCCTGATATTGCTGTATGTTTTGGATCCCCTTTTGCGCGTCCCGACGAGAATGGAATAGCGAGGCGCGCTCTGCTACGGCTGTGACGCGACAAACCGTTCAAAGTCGCGTACAAATGTCATGGACCCCTGCTGACTGGCACAGTTCATTGTGATGTTTCGAAGCCGATTCACCGACGCTTTTCCCAAATCCCTTGCTCATTTCGGACCGCAAGAGCTCGAGCGAGACGTTGTCGAGCCTATTCCTGGCGATCGAGTCGAACATTTTCTCTGCGCGGTACTGGGACTACTCTTGAATCGCAAGCAAGACGTCAAGTACGATCGCAATACTACATGATCTAAAGCGGTAGTGTGCTAACAATCACTGTTTTTAGACCAGGGCACTACGGTCGAGCCCTCGAAGATGCGATCGGCACCCACAAGAACCAATGGGCGGCGGCTTGGGAGGACAAAAATCCTTTGTCTGGTGGCGGGACCTTCACCTCGATGAACCCCACCGAACGTGTGCGTTCAATTATGCCTTGAATCACTCTACTTGAGCGAACTGACACCTTTTACAGCTTACCCTCCTTCGAACTCTCATTCTCTGGACTCTCTCGTCGTCCGACTCCGTCAAGGGCCTGATTAATCAAGCTTATAAACAGAACCGCCACGAAGACGATGTGAACCAGCCAAGAGCAGTGCAGCCATGGGGCTCAGATAGCAACAAGCGTCGGTATTTTCTGATCGAGGGACAAGACGACACAGCCTTCCGTGTCTATCGAGAAAGCAATCCTGCTGCGACCAACCGAACGTGGTGGAGTGTTGCTGGCACGATTGATGAACTGAAAGCGTTGTCCGAGAAACTCGAGACAAAGGATGGGGGGCCCAAGGCAAACAAGCTTAGCCAAAAGATGCAGCAGGCTATTCCTCGGTTCGAAGCCGGTGAGGATGTGAGTAACATTCCACCAGCCTTCTCCGGGGGCTGGCATATGATCTTGTGCTGACTAGCATGATAGAAACGCAAGCGTCGCGAGTACCGCCTGAATCGGAAAGAACAATTCAAGCGACCCGAACCGGGATTCTCATTGTACGAGGGCCGCACTCGCGGCAAAAAGATGAAGTACACATACTCAGACGAAGAAGACGAAATTTACTCAGACTCTACCAACAGACGCTCAATTCGCAACACTGGAACCAATACCCCAGCCGAGTCGGGGCCAGTCACAACTTCGAGTGGGCGACAGATCAGGGCATCGACCCGATTGAACGCAGCTACTGGGAGCAGCGCTCCTGGAAGCGTGCAGGGTGATACATCTGAGCATGAAAAGGAGAATTCAGTCGGTCCAACCGGCCGACCACGAAGATCAGCAGCTGTGAATCATGGAACAACTGGTTGGCCAGCAACCAGCACAACCAGTACCCGTTCCCGTCGAAACACTGACGACTCGGAGGATGAGAGTGAGGCCGACTTTGGGGACGACGAAGAAGACGTTGATGAGCACGTCCCCGAGGAGTACGAAGACGAGGAAGAAAACGATGAAGACGAAGCCATGGTTGATGATGATCTAGATGACCAACAGAAACGCTTGGTTGTGAAATTGTCGGTTACGCCACCACACCTGAAGCGAGTAATGGCATCGAATCCGCAAGCTGGTAACGTTCTTCCACCACCAGGGTCTCAACAGCCACATGAACAAGATGCTCCGCTCGTTGAGATGCAGGACGCCTCAACAGGAGCATCGGTCAATAAGATTGCCAATACTGAGCTTGGCCTAAACCCCGATATTCTGGCGGGCCAAAACCAGCACTCCCCAGAGCAAAAAGCAGAGACTTCCAAGATTCTTGCGACTCCTCTTGCTTTTAGAGGAAGCCCAGAGAAGCCACACGCAAAGCCAGTTCCCCGACCTCTGGATGTCGGCACTAAAGAATAAGGGGTAATGAACAAATCGATTGTTTCGTCGGAGTTGGGGAGAACGAGGGGATATATGGCATAGAGTCACTGTCGCTGAAATGATTGGAATTATGGATGTGGAATAGATATGAGCCCGAAAGGAACATTGACTTTGACTCAATGGAAGGCTCCCGTGGTACTGGTTAACAAGACTAGCATCAGACGAGACTGTTCTCGGAGCTCGTCGCCCGATTAACGAATGAAGCAGGTCCGACTCGAAAATACCGAATGTCGTACCAGTAGGTACTCTTCGGGGTCAAATTACAAGATTTATGTACATTTTTGCTTGCTTGGTGTCCCATGTTTACAACCTCTTCCTGTTGGTCCGGCTCTGTATCGGCCAATTGTTTACCTCATACCACCATCTTCGAACGCGGGCCCCTACTGTGTTGCCGTGTAGTCGGGCATTCCTATTCCAGTGTTGCCAGCCACAGAGGCAAATGTTGTACACTAGACCTTGCGTTAAAGGCATCATAATCTAGGGTAAATTAGTGCTAAAGTTCAGAAATAGAAAGTTTTGTGCTAAATACCTGGTCTCTGACTGTGATCAATGCCACCTTCCACCATGTATCTGCCTTGGAGATGCTTCGGAGGTAGCTCTGTTCAAAGCGGAGATCGGGCAGAGGAGGCAGGTTGTATGACCGAGGGGTCGGTTGTAGGACGCTGTATGGAATATCTTCTTCATCTTCGTCGTCTACTTCGTCATCACTGGCGTGCTCCAAGCTGCGTAGCGTCACCGGCTCCCTGGTTGCGGAGGCTGTAGACGGGTTGATGTCGAGCTTCGGATCTGGGTGTCTGTTGATATGCGCGGCTTGGATGGTACCTGCGAGTTCCGTAGCACCAGAGTCCATTGTGGAGAGCGATCAGACGGGTATATGGTAGAAGGTCGTTGTGCCGGGATCACTTCGTGTGGGTTGAGGGATGAATCGTGGTCGCCGGAGATATGTCGTCGAGGGTCCTCGGCGCGGGTGTGGTGACGCCGGATAGCGGAGCAGTCAGTGGATACTGCCGGGCGGTGAAGAGAGCAAGGAGCCGGGTCCGGAGGAGTGGCGTTGAGGGCGACACCGCGTTCAATCTCCCCGAAATTGACCCGATTTCTCCCAAAGTGTGGCGGTGCCAGCGGCCCACTCGGGTACCAAACGACGTAGGGGTGGCACCCCCGTGTGTGTCACCCCGTGTGTGTGGGTGCCTGTAGGTCATCGCTTGTTGCACGATAAAAATCTAGCACCAACATCCAACTTTCGGGAGTCTTTTGGTCTCTGAACACACCGCAACCCGGCGCCCAGACCCGCGAGATCACGCCAAAAAACCCCTCGCAAAAGGCTCTCAAATCCACCGCCAACATGAGCGACCCCCAGGCGAATGAGGCTGAGAAGAACGTGAGTTGCGCATTTTTCCTGTTTTTTTTTCTCGTTCCCTCTTGGACAGCCCCTCCTTTGCCAGTCTGACTGCCCCGCGTTCGGGGTATCGTTGTCTCAACCCCAGCTTTCGCGATGGCTAACACTCTCCCATCTACAGATCGAGATCTGGAAGGTCAAGAAGCTAATCAAGCGCCTCGAGGCCGCCAGAGGAAATGGAACCTCCATGATTTCGCTGATCATTCGTGAGCCAGCCTCTTTGATGCTGTTATGCTGTGGAAACCGCGCACTAACATGCTTCTTTTAGCGCCCAAGGATCAGGTCTCGCGAGCGGCAAAAATGTTGGCTGAAGAATACGTACGACACCACCGCGGTTCATAGATACCTCGTCAGGGGATGCTGACACTCTTAGGGTACCGCCTCCAACATCAAGTCCCGTGTCAACCGACAGTCCGTCCTGTCCGCCATTACCTCCACCCAGCAGCGCCTCAAGCTGTACAACAAGGTCCCCCCCAATGGCCTGGTCGTGTACTGTGGTGAAATCTTGACCTCTGAAGGCAAGGAGCGAAAGGTCAACATCGATTTCGAGCCCTTCAAACCCATCAACACCTCCCTGTACCTCTGCGACAACAAGTTCCATACCGAGGCCCTGGCCGAGCTTCTCGAGTCGGACCAGAAGTTTGGCTTCATCATCATGGATGGTAACGGTGCCCTCTTCGGAACCCTTAGCGGAAATACTCGCGAAATCGTCCACAAGTTCTCCGTCGATCTTCCCAAGAAGCACGGTCGTGGTGGTCAGTCCGCCCTCCGTTTCGCCCGTCTCCGTGAGGAGAAGCGTCACAACTATGTCCGCAAGGTTGCTGAGCTGGCTGTGCAAAACTTTATCACCGCCGACAAAGTCAATGTTGCTGGTATCATTCTCGCTGGTTCTGCCGACTTCAAGAATGACCTCAACGCCTCCGACATGTTCGACAACCGTCTGGCCACCAAGGTCATCAAGGTCGTCGATGTCTCTTACGGTGGTGAGAACGGATTCAACCAGGCTATCGAGCTGTCTTCTGAGACTCTCGGTAACGTCAAGTTCATCCAGGAGAAGAAGCTCATTGGAAAGTACTTTGAGGAGATTAGTCAGGATACCGGCAAGGTCTGCTATAGTATCGACGACACTCTAAAGGCCCTAGAACTAGGTGCTGTTGAGGTGTTGATCGTCTTTGAGAACCTTGAGATTAACCGATGGATTCTCAAGGACAGCAACGGTGCTGAGATCATTCTGCACACCACCAAGCAGCAGGAGCAGGCCAGCCGAGAGATGTTTCTGGACAAGGAGACCGGCCAGGAGATGGATATTGTCTCTCAGGAATCCTTCCTGGAATGGATTGCTGAACACTACAAGGACTTTGGTACAACGCTCGAGTTCGTTTCCGACCGATCCACCGAAGGCAACCAGTTCGTCAAGGGATTTGGTGGTATTGGAGGCCTTCTTCGATACAAGGTCAACTTTGAGCAACTAGCTGACCTCAGTGACGACGATGATTACTACGACGGTGAGTAACGCGTGTTGATGATTGGTCGTTTCATCTTACTAACTTGGAAGTAGATTGACCAGCGGATCCCCTCGTCACCAGCGAGGGACCAACTCAAGTTCAACCGTCCACGCACGAAAGCAGTGCCAGGCGCCAGGAGGCGCAGAGGTCTGCCGATGCCGCGCCGATGTCATCGGCTCAAAATCGCTTGATGGGGGGTGACAGTCTCGTGTCTCTCCAACGTGAAAACCAGGTGTCGCGACCAAGTCCACTTCGCACAATGATGACGGCTTCTTGAGTTGTGGTGGGCGAATTAAAGGTATGCGACCATTGACCCTGGCAGTTAAGCATGAACCTCACTGACCGACAGCCCCCACCATGAGAAAAAAGGAGTATATACGGTGCTGCGACTAGAGGGTTCGTCAAGGCTATCGTCATTGCGCTGGGCTGAAGAATTCACTGTCATGGAGTAGAATCGACGTGTGCGCTGCGGGCTCATCCATCCGCGATGCGGAGAGTCCACAAAATACTAGTCGTTTGCTTTTTTGGCAAATTGTTCCAACCTGTCCACCCCCTGATGGTGATTCGTCGTACAGAGTACATACATAGTCTCGAGTTAAAGGGGCTGTGATAACAAGGGTGAAGCCTTCATAGAGGCCCCTGCAAATAAGCGTATGCGATGGCTTAGTTCTGTCAGTTGCTGAGCCTTGTACTCCGTACTGGTAATTGGTCTTTGATTATCTTGCGTATTGTTTACGGAGAAATATGATTAACTGCGGGCTCAATTTAGGTGGGCGCTTTGTGGTGGCTTGAGCTTATGTGGGGGTCGGGTTGTGCCGTTGTACGAGTGCGATGCGAGGAAGATGCTGGGTAGGGGCAGGAAGGCGCGGTGGTAGGTACCTACGTAGCCTACGTCAATATGGGAAAATGGCCCGGTCTTCCATCATCATCTCTTTGTACCAACATCACTCCATTTCTTACCGCTGTATCCTTTCCCGCCTCGAGACTCCAGCGCAGTGCTAGCTGTAGCTGAGGTCCGGCGTCAAGCATCCTTTACCATGCCCGAACCAACAGGCTCGACGGCGCCTGCCCCTGCCCAGCCCAGCAGCGCAATCCCCGTCGGCCTCAACGAAGCTGCCCTCGACTCCCCGACCTTCCGTGTCACCGCCGCCAACTTCGCCGAGCAGGTCGATGCCATCGAACGGTGGCTGAATGGCTATGTTTCGTCCACCTCGAGGCTCCTCCACGACTTCCTCACCCTCGAAGAGACGATAAACACCTACCTCGCCAAGACGGTACCTACCGCCGCCGATGGCGTGGTTGACAATGACTACACGTTCCTGGCCCTCAAGAGGGTGGGCGACGGCTGGCGCGACTATTGGATGCACATGTTGAGCAATATGAAGAAGATGGATGGCACCATTGTCGAGCCAATCCGGAACTTCATCACTGGTGACCTGCGACACTTCAAGGAATGCAGGAAGGCGTTGGATAACTCACAAAGGATATTCGACTCGACCCTAGCTCGCTATGTCAGCCAGTCCAAGACCAAGGAACCGTCTGCTCTTCGCGAGGATGCATTCGCCGTGTACGAGACTCGAAAAGTATATCTCAAATCCGCTATGGACTATTGCCAGCTTGCGCCGCAGCTGCGGTTTACCATGGACAAACTAATCATCAAGATATGTACCGAACGATGGAAAGAGATGAAGAGATCGCGAGACGCAGGGAACAACGCCAATAAGTGGAATCAAGAGATGGACCGTATTCACGGATGGTCCAAGGAGATGGAGGCGTCAGAAGGTACCTTCAGACGCGAATTGCAAGTTGCCCGGAGGGATCTTGGAGAGAGCGCGCTTGCAGGGTTCAAGCCCTCCCGTGAGCTCGAGGACTACAGTACATCAACCGTCCCCTTTCTCGGCTCCCGCGGTCCTGTCAACATACGGCTCAAGGATGGCGCTAGTGTCGTCTCCGAGAAACAGGGCTGGCTGTTCCTACGCACGCTCTCTGGAAAGCCAGCAAGGCATACTTGGGTCAGGAGATGGTATTACTGCCGGGATGGAATTTTCGGCTGGCTAATCCCAGGTCCGTTGGGAGTTCTCCAGGGCGACGAGATTGGCGTTCTGCTTTGTAACGCGAAGCCGGCGGTGGGTGAGGAGAGGCGCTTTTGTTTCGAAGTCAAGACGAAGAGTCAGACAATTCTCCTTCAAACCGAGACTCAGGGCGAGCTTACGGAGTGGCTGGAGGTCTTTGAAGTCACCAAGAAGCGCGCCTTTGAAAATACCATGAATCGCCCTAACACCAGCGTTTCCGGTGTCGTTGATCCTGCTTTCTCTATTACGCCTCCGAGCATTCCTGAGTTCTCCGCAAAGACACTCGATGCCCAGCCCAACGCGCCCGATGAGTCTGGGCCAGCTTATGATCGATCGAGTACCCTCCCTGTGCCGGGTCCTGAGGGTGGTCTCAGTACAAGGCAGAGTTTCGACATTAATGGTAGCTTAACTCGCCGCTCGATCACCGCACTTGGACGGGACCTGGCTCGAGAAGAAGGCGAGAGCGGCCGAGAGCATGCAGCGAGGATCATCCAGAGGCTTGATCTTCACCGCAAGGCCACATTCGGCAGTATCAATGTCGAGGCCGCTCATGGAAGCGCCGCAGTGTCCTCACCTGGAGCGGCTGGTCTCATCTCTTCCACCAATAGCCTGCTACCTGGATATCCCAACACCTTTGCGGCTCCTAGTTCACCTCGACAAATGCCTAACATGCTACCGGCTATGGATACGCTCCTCAACACCCTGGCTCCCTCGACCCTTGCGAAACCCCCCTCCATGACAGCATTAAGTCGCATCGCAGTCATGACTGCCGGAGAGCGGCGTCCAGTCGGCAACAACAGAAAACTACCAGCCTCGGTCGTGGCGAACTATTGGGGAAGTAATGTCTGGGGTGCCATCAGCTCGCCTCCACAGCCTGTCTTACCTAGGCTAGATGATGATGACCCTATCGGTGTGGTTGTGCCGGGGAGCTCACAGGCGTCTCTCGGCAAGGGACTCCAGCGGTCGCAGTCTGGTGAGGTTTTCCCACGCAACTACCCTCCTGAGTTGAGAGCACAACACGCGCAGTTCCGGCTGTTATTCCCGGATGCTCCTTTGGAGGAGAAACTCGTCTTGGTCTTCTGTGCTGCTTGGAACAGTGCGCCATCACAAGGCCACGGCAAGCCAGACATGGCTGGAGATGGCCGTATCTATGTCACCCCTGACAACATGTACTTCTACGGCCAGCAAATAGGTCTTGTCACGGCGTACAGCATCAGTCTTGACATAATCACCGAGGTCACAGCGGCGCCGGGCAAGGACTGTGATTTCATCTTCTTACACCTTGGCGACGATGCCAACGAGACAGGGTACACTCGCATCACTATCAAGGTATTTTTGGAGAAGCTCGGCTTGCTCCATACCCGTCTTAATTTGTTAGTGGATGACCTCCAGGCAGAGGAACCAATGGAGGTGGAAGCGATCATCGCTGCCTTGATAAATTTAGAAAAGGAGGAGTTCGACCGGCCCAGCCCAAGTGTGGAAAGCTGGGAAGAAGTCTCGGCGGAAACCCCCATCGACGACGGAACTTCATCCGGACGGCCGGTTGGCCGCCGACATGACGACTTCAGCTCACATCTGCGCCCTTCAAAATCGCGAGCAAGACCGGACCACAAGCTCCACCTGCCAACTCAGACCGTTGTGTATGAACCAGAGGGCATGACTGAGATGGCTGCTGAACGAACGTTTGAGCTTAGTGCTAAGGCATGCTTTCACGTTCTCTTTGGAGACAAGAGCTTCGTGTTCCCGAAGCTGTACTTTGAGAGGAGAGCGCAGCAGATCGCACAGGGACCGTGGGTCCTAGTTGATCAAGGACGGATGAGACGTGACTTCCAGTTCAAGGTTGACTACAAGGATGTTCTTGGTCGGTCCAAGACGGCCGATGTCGACGACTACCAGGTGATTGAGATCTTTAGTGACCACGTTACATATGTGGTGACGCACGTCAAGACGGCATGGCATCTGCCACATTCGTCATGGTTTAAGGTCATCACAAAGATAGTCATCACGCATGTGGCGAAATCAAAGTGCAAGCTGGCCGTCTACACGAAGATCGACTGGTCGAAGCTTCCGACATTATCGAAGAACCTGGTGGAACGCCAAGCGCTCCACGATGCGGCAAGCGATGCGGAGGAGCTGGCAGAGGTTGCTACAGACCAGGTCCGCAAGCTAGGCGCGCGGAGCCGCACGAACAGAGCCATCCAGGTCTACGGCCAGATTGGACAGCAGACGGAGGTAGTGGTGTTTTCACCTGGCACGAAGGAGTCAACCAAGAAGCAAGTTATCAAGCCACGGACTTTGACAGCCATACTCTTCGAGACTCTTCGGTCCTTTGGGGAGAGCGCAGTATCGTCACTCATCATGGGGGCCATTGCTGTGCTCCGGAAGTTATTCAGTGTGATAACGGCACATGGGTTTATCCTAGGTCTTCTCGCCTTCAGCACCTTGGCCAACCTTCTGATAACATCAAGCGAGGTTTCGACTTGGTGGGGTGAGCGAAGGGCGGCGGGATTCATGCAGAACATAGGAATCCGGCCAAACACGATGATGAGCCGGGCCATCTATATCGCCGACTTGGGCGAGGCATCCGGGGCAGCCGGCCAGGAGCTGTCGTTCCCGCAGAACAGCACGTGCTTTGATACCTTTAGGGAACTCCTGGAAGCTACGGACATGGACTCGCCTTGGGAAGACGCCGGGGCGGCTCTGTCGTCGCCCTCGAGCCAGGCTACTGCTCGTCGACTACGGCGGACTCGACAGCGACTTGGGTCGTATCGACATGACCTACTTGTGGCCATGAGGGTGGTCAATAGCGTGGAGCGGGAGATGCTTCAATCGGAGTGGGAAAACTGGCTGATAGACGAGAAGTCTCTTTGCGATGACCTGGATGTGGTTTTACGGAGCCAGTCGGATAAGAAGAAGGACGACAACAAGAAGAAGCGAGGTGGAAGTCCACAGAAGGTGATGGAAGCGATGTCATCGGAACGAAGACGAGAGCTTGAAGAGTGGCGCGACAGCCACTGTGGAAGCTGTAGGATTGATCATCAAATCGTGATGAGGGAGCGAAAACTTACGATGGTGTAAGCGCGAGGCACAGGGTAGCATAAACCGCATTTGTTGGGCGCTGTTGGAGGTGGGCGTGTTGAGTTGGATGAAGCATTCGTTCTTATTTTATTTTTACTGTTTGAAGTTGAAAAACTGAAGCGAAGGGTAACGATAGCCAATGTAAATTGTTGAATTGACTAGCAATACATACATAGATCGTTATGGTAAAAGGAGTCGATGGCGTTGTTATTGGTGGCTATGTACGTTGGTAATAGAGCAAAACAAATTGATAGTCTTCCAATCAACACTGCAACCGTAACAGTCCGTAGTGTGCTGTATTATTCCAAATCATACTGTATCATCGGAGATTAGGATAGAATCTACTACGTAGGGTTACTGATCGCTGACAGAATACGAATACCATACGCGTGGTACGAAGTATGGTACGACACAGTTCCGCACATTCCGTAGACTAGTGGCGAGTCCGCTGTTGGTTACCTTAATTAGCAGGACTGTTCGGTCCGGAGCGGAGGGATCCTTGACCTGCGCCACACATCACTAGCCCACATGCCCTGACGTCAATGAGGCGCCCCATTCCGAAGGCTGATCTTCCATGGTTTCCGACCAACCTCCCGTCGCCGCCTTATTTCATGAATTGGTCATCTTCTTCTTCTTCCACAAGTAATCCTCTCTGGCTCATACTCGCTACTTGGCTGGTTTCGTCTGATCCTTCAACGTTTGCGGATCTGTCCCATTTCCACTGGATCCGACATCCCGTATCTCCCCCGCCGTCGTACCACATGAGCTACTGAGCTCCCAGAGAGAGTACGGTCACTAGTAGCACCATGGCGAGTCATCACGAGCCCTTCGGGGCCATGGGCCCTATTGACTGGCAAGCTGTACCCCAAGACGAAATCAAAGAGTTCCTCGACGATATCTTTACGGAGACACAGACGGTCGTCGAGTCCGTCCCGGCACCAGCCGCCAAAGCAGCCGCCGCCACGAACACTGGCCGGGCTCGGTCCAAGACGGAGTCAGCAGTCGTCATCGGCGACATCCAACGGGCGCCGTCACAGCGACAGACGGCTGCGGCCATCAGCCAGGCGCAGGATATTCGCAAGGAATGGAAGGAGGTGAAGCTCAACCAGCGGGACAATCCTCTAGGGATAAATGTCTACAAGCTCTCGGCCAAGGACGGCCGTGGTTCCTGGTTTGCCCGGCGGAGCGTCCATGACGGGCTGTCTTTTGACGATTGGAAGAAGGGTCTCGACACGGAGTTTGCAGAGACGATGAAGATCCAAGGTTCACCGGGCAGCGGCAACATCCGAGGTATCGGTGCCGACAAGCGCGTGGAGGATCAAACTGTCGAGGGTGCTGGCCACCTCCAGGGTATGTCACGACGCTTTACACATTGGCTCGTGATGCTAACCACGCCAATGCAGTCTTTCAACTATCTGCCCAGTTCCCGGGCCCAACTGCGCCGCGAGATTTTGTAACACTGCTTCTGACTTCCGAAACGTCGGTGAAGCCCGCAGATGGGTCTCGGCCACTGAGACAATTCATGATTGTCTCAAAACCATGCGACCATCCAGAATGCCCCCCGCGCCAGGGCATCATTCGCGGCTACTATGAATCCGTCGAGCTGGTTCGAGAAATCCCCATCGACATGGTGGTCAACAAGCGATCGCTCTCATCAGCCGACATAGGTAGGGACGAGTCTAAAAGACGAAGTACCGTCAATGGCAACGACAAACACGACGCCTCGGCATCGGCCGCAGACGATTACCCTACGGCCATTGAGTGGCTCATGATCACACGAAGCGATCCAGGAGGAAGTGTACCGCGCTTCTTGATTGAGAAGGGAACCCCGCCCGGGATCGTCGGTGACGCGGGGAAGTTTGTGAAATGGGTTACGTCAAAATCTATCCAAGGTTTTTTAGAACCCATTGAGGATGATGTCACCACGGATCCCGAAGGCGCTGAGCTGGTCAAAGAGAAGACGATAACCACACCGAACATCCCAAACATCACCTCCACCAACGTCGACCGCCGCAACGAGCAACTAGACAGGGACGACGAAACGGTTCCTAGCAGCAATGGTTTATATGGCATCATCACTGGGGCCTTTGGGGCGGCCAGCTCCTTGGTCTCGTCCAGCCTCCTTAGAATCAGTGCCTACTCTGATGTAGGTTCTAACGAAAGCGGTTCCGATGCCCCAACTGCCGAAAAAGAGCACCACGAAGACGAAAGCGTAGCCAGCGACACATCGTCCATTCGAAGCTTCGCCTCCGCGCTGGAGAGAAGCGTGACCGAGGACAAGTCCCTGGAAAGCACAACGGAGACTCAGTCTGAGACATCCAAGTCCAATCAGCAGCCCGGCCACCGCGACAGGGAGCTCAAGAAGCTTCAGGAGCGGCGGCGCAAGCTGGATAAGAAGGTGTTCAAGATGGTCGAGCGCCGAAATAACAAACTGCAAGGTGAAAAGGAAAAAGACGCCGCGTCCATCGCCCGGATGCGCGAGAAGCACGACCGCGAGGTCGCTAAGCAGGAAGAGAAGTACCGCCGAGAGGTGCGCAAGCTTGAGGAGAAGCGAGAGAGCGAGAGGCGCAAGGTCGAAGAGCGGCAGCGCAAGGCGCAGGAACGCGAGGAGAAGGCCAACATGACGCTGGAGCTCGAGAAAGTCCGAGCTGAGCGTGATCTCGCTAATCGGAAGATTGAAATCCTTGACATCCAGGTTGGCGAACTCCAGGCTCAAAACACTATGTTGGTGAGGAAGCTGGGGAAGATGGGACTGCTGGACCGGACCGACTCTTCATCGTCGAGCAAGAGCCTAAAGGGGGCCGACTCGAAGGCGACGTCGCTGGCGTTATAGCCGACAAGGCCAAGAATAAACGATTCATGAAGCATTAGGGGTTTGCGGGGCGTTGGGAGCAACTTGAAAATACGAACTACTTGATTTTTTCTATACTAGCTCAACATGGTCCTTTTCCCTCAGCGCCTCTCTCAACGGGTGCAGTAGTAGACCCGATATGTGGCCTTTCCCGCTTGTTAAGAAGCGGCTCGACTTGTCGACAAGCGCGCGTTGACTGGGCTCGGGGTGATGCTTCATCAATGCGACAGCAGCCCGAATGACGCGAGACAGGATTGCGAAGACCTGGGGCTTTGAGGCGTATCCGAGTGGGCCATCTTCCTTACTGGCGAGAGCTTCCATAGGGAGGAACCCTCCGCACACGGACGACGTCAGGCTCTTGAGAAGGGCATCTTGCGGGCTCCATTGCAGGCTCGCAAAGGCGGCCGTCCAGCGCTGGGACTCCCTGACCTCGTCGATGAAGAGATTGTGTTCTTCGATGACGAACAGCGAGTCGTCAAACTTCATGGCCTCCTTAAGCTGATCCGCGACGTCGACCTTGCTATTGGTTTTGTCAAGAACGGGGTACCTGGCATCTCCCATCATGCGACCAATAATTACTTGACGGAATGCTGGGCTGTTGCCGAAGTGCTGAGCCAGCCATATCACGAGTCGGTTCGCGGCTTCGATAGGGGCCAGGGGCTGGTCGAGGATGTTTGCCACGGCCGCTGAGCCGACGTCGCGGATATCATCGTCGTCGTCGCTGAGAAGGTTGTAGAGGGCCATCAGGGCTGGGAGGCATTCCTCTACGGTCCATGCTGAGTTCTTAACGCTAAAGAACGAGCAAAGGGACTCCGCTGAGGCAAGGCGGGTATAGAAATCCTTGAAAAAAAATGTCAATATTATACCAGTAAGACACAAGGGTATTAGATCTAAGCCGCACTGACCTTGTCATCTGACCCGGCGTCGGCTATCATGTGTCCCCATGCTTGAAGGCCTGAAACAGAAACGCCTTGTCGCTGTCTTAGAACGGCCATGATGCACCCGCTGATTCTGACGACGGCGTTGGTGAGAACAGGGTTCAGCAAACCCGAAGGCAGGCTATTCCAGATCTGAGAGAGCGAGGCCGAAGAAAGAGCAGCCGTGTAATTCCTCTTCAGCGAATGGTCAAGCAACTCGGTGAGATTCTGCAATGCGACCACTCGCGGCTCAGCCGGACCGATGGTCAAGCAAACTTCCATGTAAAGGTCGCAGAAATCAGAGAGGTCGGCGTTGGAAAGCTTTGGCGCATCCCAGAGTTTACGAATCGTCTCTAACCCAGTAACCAAGCTGTTCACGCCGAGCTGTTTGACTAACAGCAGAGTCCGAAGGCTCTCGACCGAGCTTCCAGACTCGGATGCAGAGTAGATTTCATGAATAACCCGTTGGGCTCTCAGGAGGGCACTCTCGGACTTGCCGAATGTTGGGAACTCGAATTGGATACAGGTAACTTCTGCTCGTGGAAGTGCTCGAACCATGTTCACCACTTCGAGATACGCAGCTGCGATCTCTGGAGAGTCGAGAGCCTGTATTTGACTCCAATATTCTGTAAGGAACCGAGCAAGTCTAGGGATGTCGCCTGTGTCTTTGTTAGCTCCCCGAAGCATTTTGTTCGAGGGTCTTGACATTTACTTTGAAGTTGATCCTGCATGACTTCATGAAGTCTCTCGATAACATACTTGAGGGCTAACAGAATACCGTGCACATGGTTCTGCGCATTCCCAATTGCGGATTGTACAGATTCTGCAGCCAGCGCGGTGATTACATCAAGCCACTTGTCATGCAAGAGACACGAGCAAAGGGTCCGGGCTGCAATCTCACGAACATGCCAAACTGGGCTGGCTAGGTACTTGGCGATGTGGACCTGGAGTTCATCTCGTAGTAACTCAGGAGGGCCTGCTCGTCGAATGATATCGAGTGCTGGGAAGACGGACTCGGCCGCCGCTGAGCCCGTGGTCGTTGATGCCATGATCTGACGTCCTGACATGAGGAGAATGAGCAGGACGTGAGGAAGAGAGGAATATCGATAGTACGCAATGCGGTTGGCCTTTCCATCCCATCCAGCCTCCATAGTAGATTTGCTCTCATGGGAACCGAAGAGGCAGTCGATGAGACTGCGCAGCAAGATCAACCCGCAGTTTCGAATAGCCCAAAGTTCAGACTTGAGGCCGTTGGCGGCTAGTTCGAGACATTGCAGCAGGTATTTCTCGGATTTGTTGCCAGCTGCCGTGAGGTACGAGCTCTTGAATATGTCCTTCAGGCAGTTGTACGCATGCACCTGAGGCAGATTGGTACCATCCGTCTCAGACACACGGGCTTCCATGCTGGCGGTCTCCATCAGCTTTGCCATTACTTGCTCGAAAGAAGGGCTGGATGCGTCGGCGGAGAGCACACCGGTCATCATGGCAGGAATTCCAGCAGATCTTCGAGTCGTCGACACTTGGGCGAAGATGGCGTCTATGGTTCCATTGTACCACTGTTCCAGCAAGGTTGGTCCGTGTTGACCCTCGGTTCCTTGATCTAGATGCTTGACGAACTGACAGCAAGTTGAAAAGGTCAGTGCTACCGTCGTGAACGCGCCTCTATGTCTCAAGTTTGATAGCTGAGTAAAAGACAGGTTGCCTATCCTCTCATACACCTCCCTTGATGGATGAATTTTCCCTGGACCAGTCTTCTGTTTGATGGAAAGAATCAGAGCTCGCATAAGATTGCTGTGTTTACTGTTAGTAATGATGGCAATGGCCGGGGAATGCGTTAGTAGGTACCTTGCTTCATGAATTGCTCGGAAACTGTAGCTTAGAATGTCTTTGGTGTTCAAACCGTCGACTTCTTCCAAATCTTGAGGCAAATGACCTTCTGGGGAGTCATCGCACAGAATATCTTGCACAGCCACCCAAACGCGTTCACCGCATGTCGCGAGTCGGTCTTGAAGGGCTTGCACAGATTGGAACTCGCTTTCAGAGAACTGCAGCTCCGAGACCACCTGCCAGATGTAACACAAAGAAGCAAAGTCGCCGTGAAGTGGAGCTTCTAGCACTGCTCGTCCAAGGTCCTTCTCTGCCACCGACAGCTTGGTTTCAAGCCCGCTGACCAGAGTCGACAAAAGAGAAAGCCGACTTTGCTCGCCGTTGGAGAACCTGTAGAGAAGCTGAGAAACCCTAGCAACACCATCGGAGTGGTCTGCTCGAGCTGTTTGACGCGCAAGTTCATCTGCTCTCCGTAGAAGCTCCGCAAGTTCTTCGGGTGCGTTGACCTTGCCTCCGGGAAACATTAGAGTGAATTGTCTGTATCGCTCGTCAGAGAAGATCTCTTTCAGTACTGCTGCCGAATGATCTCGAACGTCATCAAATGGATCCATGATCAAGTCAGATAGAGCCCTTAACCATATGCCATCGAATCGATCGAAAAAGAGACGTTGGTCATCAGATGTTTCCCATGTCTTAGACTTCTCTCCTTCCATGAGAAGCATGAATTTGACGGCCTTTAGAGATGCAATGTGTCTCTGATACGAGGCCGTCGGCGTCAACTCGCTGCACAGGAACCCGATATACCAGAACATAAACTTTTCGTGATAGTCCAAATATTCGATCAACTGTGCTTCGGGCAGCGATATCAAGTTGGCGCGATATATGACAGGCTTTGACTTGGGAGAAGAAGTGTCTTGCACTTCCTTGTCCTTCTGAAATTGAGCAGCTGCCCGAGGTATGCTTCGCTTTAGTACGAAGATGGCACCTCTGACCCTCTTGAACATGTCTCGAACTTTGCTGGAAACGTCATTCCGAAATTTGGCATCCGACTCGGCGAAGAAGGTCGCCAAATGCTTCTGTAAAAGATCCAGTGCCTTGGCAGAATATGGCCGAGTAGTCAAGGGAGAGCTGATTAGAAGGGAGAAGGCAAATGATCGGACTTCATGTGAAGGATGTGCCAGAACTCTTTCAAGTACCTTCTCATCGAGTACAATAGAGGAGTCTTCATCACTTGTCTTGTGATCACCACCCAAAGCTGCCATCGTTAGCATGTTGATTGAGTTGTTCGACAAGGCGCATTACCTGGCTCTTCCACTAACCCAACCTTCTTCCCTGTTTCCAGAGCAGCTAGTTGCAATAGCGCTGGAATATCCATGTCTAAGCTGACATTCGCTGAGACGGCTTCATAGTCGTTCATCCTCTTCAAAAAGAGCAGGGATTCGGACTTATCAGCCCGGAAGAGAGAAAGAAAGATGTAGTTCTTAATCGACTCCAGGATAGAAGCATCCTCGGTCAACACTTCCAGTAACCACTGGTGCCAGGTCTCAATGCTCAGCCCCGCTGAATTGTCGGGGGTTTGCCTTCGCAAGGCACGGTATAGGACAACGATGAACCTCCCGGCAGCCGGACAAACAAAATGCAATCTCATCCAGTGAAACATTTCAAAGAAGAAAGCCTTCCAAACTGCAAGACTATCGCTGGGGGTTCCTTTTTGTTGTAGTGTTACATAACTTGAATAGATCTCATCCATAGAAACAATGTTCTTAGTCAGGAGATGATCCAAGGCCTTGATCGCGGACTTGGCGAGTGGCTTGGCCGATATGCCTGTAATGATAGAGACAAGATTGTCGAGCATGGCTCTCTTGGTTGATTGTGATGCTTCCTCGTCTGGGTTTCTCGTTATAAGTCGGGGCAGCAAATCCAGAACTAATCTCATCGAGCGGTGGTTGTCTGATTCGTTCCATTCAACGTAGAATGTGAAAAGTTCAACGATAACATCCTTGTTAAAAGACCACGCCCGAAGGGCCTCTGAGCGAGATTTTGAAGCCTGTTCCACAAAGCCACATAATTTTACGCAGGAGTTCCCCGAAGCTGACCTGGGCTGTGCGGCATTCGCAAGCAGTTTCGCAAAGATTGGCTGGGCCCAACTATTTCGTCTTAGAATACATAACTGAGAACACTCTGACGGAATGCGCACCTGGCCTGGCTCTCAGTTGGCTGCTCCTCAACCCATTTTGAGATGTGATTCGAGTTGGCGATTAAGTCGTCAACCTGCTGGGCGTTGTCCCGCATCGTGATGTCAAAGTTTCCGGTGCAAGCCGCGAGCCAGTCGGTCCTGCACTCCTTGGATGAACAGCGGCAGGTTTTCTAGTACCTGATTTTCTCCGATCAAAGAGATTTCCTCTTTACTCAGAGCTGTCGGCGACCCTCACCTTGACCTAGTCTTTAGGCATGGTAGGCTTTTACTGCGCAGGAGCTCCAAAGGCCTACATCACGTGCATGGTCTCGTGAGAAAAATTTGCCCTCCCGCAGTGCCCCACCCACCACTACCGAGTCCCACACCCGCTGAATTTCGATTTCCGAAAATCTTGAAATTCGCCTGAATTCGAACTTCAACAACCGATACGCTCCTGACCACCATTAGATACTAGTGAAATCTACTGGGAGACTGTCAAGATGTCGAAGATCACAGTCGGTAAGATTCGCCCCTGGCACTCGTCTCTATCTGGAGCGTCGATGCCCTCGTCGCCGCGAAAGGTTCTGTTGCTAACTGCTGTACAGCTAATGTCCGGACGCAAGTCGCTGACCTCTTGGAGTACTCCAACGAGACCAAGAAGCGCAACTTCCTCGAGACCGTCGAGCTCCAAATTGGCCTGAAGAACTATGACCCTCAGCGTGACAAGCGTTTCTCCGGCACCATCAAGCTGCCCGCTGTCCCCCGTCCCAACATGGCCATCTGGTACGATTCGAATGAAAATCGCCGAGACGAGAACTCTTGCTGATTGAATTACGCAGCATTCTTGGTGACCAGCACGATATCGATCGTGCCAAGCACGGTGGTGTCGACGCCATGTCCTCCGACGACTTGAAGAAGCTGAACAAGTATGATCCCCGACGACCTACCTTGAAGGAATGGATACTGACCAGTCGACAGGAACAAGAAACTCATCAAGAAGCTTGCCCGCAAGTACGATGCTTTCATCGCTTCTGAGGCCCTCATCAAGCAGATTCCCCGTCTCCTCGGTCCCGGTCTGTCCAAGGGTGAGATACTCCACCAGCTCTCCAACACCTGGATGCATTGCTAATCCTGTCGCAGCCGGCAAGTTCCCCACCCCCGTCTCCCACGCCGACGACCTTACTGGCAAGATCACCGAGGTCAAGTCCACCATCAAGTTCCAGTTGAAGAAGGTTCTCTGCATGGGTGTCGCCGTCGGAAACGTCGAGATGCCTCAGGAGCAGCTGATTGGTAACATCATGCTTGCCATCAACTACCTGGTCTCTCTTCTCAAGAAGGGCTGGCAGAACGTTGGTAGCCTGACCATTAAAGCTACCATGTCCCCTCCCAAGCGTCTGTACTAAGTGTACCTAGTGGATCTGGGTCTAGTCTGGCGGATTCTGTCAGCTGAAATGCGGGAGCTAGCATAGATGGGGATCAAGGTCATTAAGGAAAAATACACATTCAGGCAAACTCATATGGCCTATACCTTCCCTGTGACATAGCAATGTTAAAATATTGATAAGAAGTTGTGAAGATGATATTTCATAACCCAAAGATGGACTGTCTTTATTGTCCGCCTCTCACAAAATGGGACACGACGCACTCGAATTATTGACTGGAGAGTGCATGAACCACAGAAGTACCGGTTGTCGATATAACACCGCGGTTCCTATGCCCTGATCTTCTTACAAAGCGAGACAGGGGACAAAAACGTCGTTGAAGAAATTGGTCATCGTCTGGTCCCCACACTGAATAATATGGAGTGATTGCACAAAATGTGAGCAATTCGCGGGGAAATGAGTCTCGCGACAGGGGTGACACCTTTGTGATGATATAATTTTGCTGGAAAGTGATATATGACACGGTTATGATTATGAAGTGAGCAAAAGCAAGACGTGGGTAACAGATGCAGCGGATTCATGGGCCGCCCCAAGAATTCAAAAGTTATGTGGTCATTAATTAAGTCTATGCGTATATTCTGTTCCCCGTTTTACTTGGGGCAGCTTTTGGTGACTCTCCAAGCAACCAGACCCCGCCGACCTACCACTCTTGATAGAGTATTCCAAACGCCGTCGTCTTCAAAGTCCAAATCATCCAGATTCAAGTGTTGCCTGTAACGCCAAACTTCCCTAAATCGTAGTCCTTCTAGTCCCTTGTTGGGGAGATAAGGATCTAGCCACGCCGCTGATGCTGGGGCCATCAGGTATGTGCCGTTCTTCTCCTTCAAATATTCCTGGTTCCGTCGATCGGCTGGAGTGTCGCAAGTCGCAAGCTGAGCCAGCTGTTCGAGCAGTAACTCGCCCTTCAAGCCCATGACGTCTCTGGTTGTAAGAACCTCGTTCTTACCGTTGAGTAGCCATATTGGGGGTGTATATGTCTTCCACCAGATCGCCTGAGTTGCGTCTGGTTGCTGGCTTAGGAATACCTGTCCTGGTATTACGCCTCCCTGGTGATAGATGCCCATCAAGACCCCCAAGAAGAGGTTGAAAATGATCCAAGCCGTCAACCAGATGCTCAAGACGATTTTGTTCCTGGGCATGTGGATAGACGAAAGTAGCAGAGGCACAGTTGGTAAGAGAAACCGCGCCTCTTGGTGCTGGAAAGCGGATAAAACAACGAGACCCGAAATCCCCGAGTAGAGTCGTATTGAGAAGTCGGGCTTAAAGACAAGGAGTGCTACTGCGGGGCCCAGCAGCAGCGGCAGGTTTGCGACCAAGTGTTGGTACCAAGGATGAAGACCATGCTGAGCTAGGTTCTCGGTTGCTGAGTTATAGAGCAGGTTGTTGAGAGGGGTGATGACGGGTTTGCTGATTAGACCGCTCCAGGTAACAGGAGCAGGGAGGTAGAATGCGGTATCCAGCGCGATGGCAATTGCTGTAGTCGTGAGAGCAGCTAAAACCAGGGCTGCAAGAGATGCGGGCCTATGGCGAGGTTGGTTAGTCGAGGTTATCTCGTGGGAAGTACATCTAACGGATTTTACCTTTTCCAGAAGACGGGGATCAAGCGAAGCCCAGGGATGAAAAGAAATGCTGGAAAGGTGATTCGGTTGAATACCCCAAAGACAGCAACTATTCCAAGAACAGTGGATGATAGAACACATGAGCGTTGCTGCGTGTTGGTTTTGTCAGCTGACTTGTACTCGAGGACCAAAATTTTGAGGGCATAACGAACCCGTGCATCGGAGAGACGCTGTATCAGGACAAGACTCCACGCAACCACCAGTGTTTCCACCGAGTTGGAGAATGTATGGGTCTGGTATGTCCAGGTCACGTAGGAAGAAGCGACCAGCAGGACAGCAATCTTGCGGTGCCGGGGTGACTGGATCAACTCGTGGAGCGCCCAGTCCTCCAAAACGAAGCTGATGACGAACATGAGGACGCGGAGGGTCCAGAACACTGCGATCGGGGGGATCTCGCCATCTTTGCCGTTACCGATCCACAGCCATCGGAGCAGGAGCATGGGGAGGCCGTAGACGGGCCATAGTGGGAAGACGCTTCGGATCGGGTTCTCGCTCGTGAATTCCCAGGTGTGTCGGACTGGGTAGCTGAAGATTTGGCCTGCAGATGGAAAGTCTCCTGGTCAGCGAGTGCTCTTTACAAGAGTGAAGGGGGCCGCGCGCAAGATGGATGGTGGCGCATTATGATGGGAGCACGGCCAGCTCTGCGGTATCATAACAAAGGGCCAGGTCGCACAAGCTAAAGAGGGGACTGGCGTACCTGCGATGACCTCGGGGCCTTGGAAGTTCTCGTCCGGGTGTAGATAGCTGGGTGACAAGGCGAACCACAGCCGGATCAGGATGAGAAAAAGATACGTGCGCCGCCACATAATTGTCTAGCAGAGAGAAGCTGTAGGAGCAAGCATGGGCTTAGAAGCAGGTCGCAATGGCATCTGCGACTGCGACGGCAAGTATGACGGAGCGAGGAGTCAATAGCAAAGGCACCGAGCTTCGAGCTACCCAACGCAAGGTGCAAGAAGTTCTCGGGCGCGCGTGTACTAGGGAGGACGGAGGACGGAGGACGGAGGGGTGGCGTTGGAGCTCGTACGGGAGAGTTGGAGACGTGGCGGGCCAGATAGTCGGAGTCGTCGATGAGGAGGTATAGCAGTCTACTAGGTAGGTGGGGATGACTTGTTGAGGCGCTTCGTAGGTGGCGGCTTTGAGCTCGGGAAGAGGAGGGAGGCGTAGGAGAATTAGGTTCCGTAACGGCGCTGGTAAGGTTAGGAAGACAAGGAGATAAAAGCAGAAAGAAGAAAAAGATGGCAGACGGTTGCAGGGTGTATCATTGTCGCTGGGAGGGGGAGGATCAATGGGGTTTTGGGGGGGGCACGTCCGCACACAGACACCACAACACACGCACCACCACGCACACAGGCACACACCCACTCACTGCCGGCTGCCGTGTGCAGCGACGGCCCAAATCAGAACGTGCCAGGCCCAGCGTCCAGGATCACACAGTTGACGCACAGGGGGCAAGGAGTTTCCAGCCGCTCATGGCTACACAGAGGCCTGGGGATGGACGGAACTACGGATGGAGACGCCGCCTCCCCCGATTTCCCCCACCCCATGGCCTGTCGACGAATCCGCCACAGAGGGCCGCTAGAAGGCCTTGCCCAGTTTTGCGTCTCCAGTGCTTGACCTCTATCCACCAGGCTCCAGAGGCTCCCCTCCCTTAGCCTACCCGGGCAGACGTCCCCCCCTGAAGCCCGGTGGCTCATGCCGGAGCCGTCGGCGCTAGGCCGTTCTCGGCCAGGATCTCAGCTCCGCGGCTTCTGATAGGCGGGCCGCTCTCATTGAGCCAGGCATTTCCCAGGCAGGTGGTAGTCTAATCTGGGTAATTAACTAGAGGTCCCAGTGGCTCATGGCCTGTTCTTGGGTCTCCCTGTAAACACGTGTTGGCCTCCTATTCTGCCATCCAGTGCACAGCCATGCCATCATCCGATTTCTCGCACATAGGCAAAATAGGGCCTGATGGGTAGGTATGTGCGCGCACCCGACCACGGTATTCGTATAGTAGGTTGCTGTGCAGCACGCAAAACACCTCGACTGAACACCCACCGCTCCGAGGCGGTTGGGGGTGCTACTGCAAGCCCGTGAGACCTTCCCTTTTCCTCCCGGATACTGATACTAATACTAATACGAACGCCCCCAGTCCGACCGTTGGGAGCGATGATGGGCCGGCGTGTTCATCGTCCATGCCTCGATGCCCTGCATGCCGATGCTTATCACCGCCTTTGTTGGATGATTCGGCCTGGCAATCATCATCATGATTCCAGTGCGCGTCAGAGGAACGCCAGCGGCTGCTGCAAGACGACCCGGACGAAGACCGACCGTCAATGCGGGACTCGGCCGAGCAAAACAGGCTGAGTGAGTTCTCCCTTGGGTTGACCTGAGAATGGGGCCGGGACGGATATCTGACGATGCTCGCGTTGCGGCCGTTCTCAATCAAGACAGCCATACTTCATAGATATCTGCCATCCGTCACCCGCCGTTACCCCCCGTCACCCGCCGTCACCCAGAAAGAGGATCTGGCCGGGGCATTCCAGCATCAAACGTAAAACATGCTCTGACGGCGGGGCCATCTCATGGTCTGTTTCTAGGTGCAAGGGTTTGCAGGGCTGATGCATTCGGTGTCATTCCCCAACAAACTCGCCGACTTCGTAATGAAACCCACGGACGACGCGAGGCCAGCATGACATCCATTTGCCTATTGCTCATTTGCCTGTTGCTCATAACAATGTCTTGGGGTCATCGTTCGAGGAGTGTGCCAGTTCCGGCGATCATTTCCTTCTCAAAGAATTCCAGTGCAGTGCTTGTCTTTATTTTCTGTTGCCATCTAAATAAGCCGTCATCCTTCTGCCAACATGGAATTCGGAGCAACTGCAGTAATTACAACCAACACACCCGTCCGTCAATAGCTGAGGCAAGCCAGCCTCTGCACGGTGCACCCAGTAACTCATTGGAGGCATGGCCAGTCACCACTGTTCACTGCCCATTGTCGGTAAGTGACAAAGACGTACTGCGTACTCCCCACTTACGGACTGATGTTGTCGTCGTCCATCATAGTGCAGAATTAGGATTCTGATTGAGCACGGCACGAAGCCAGCCTCATGGGCAATCCAATTAACCCATCTGACTCGCCCACCCACCCAGGTACCCCCACCTGGCAGGCGCACGGCTGATAACAAGGTGACGGGAGCTTATCCGAGGACTTCAGGTGATATTCTATGGCATTCAGATGGGTAGCCAGCTTCGCAAGGCTCCGTCGGACTGCTTTCTCCGGTGTGACTGGACTTAGTCCTCCCTCCTCCCGGTCGTCAGCCTTTGTCTGACAGCCCGAACACAGCTGCTGCGAGCGGCTTAGCGGGACAAATACAGCCTTGTGGGACACTTTGCAAACACCACTAGACTGGAACATACAGCCGCTGTGGTTAGCCTGTTCTGCTGTTTACTTTGGTTGGCCATCGTCATTGCCTTTGTTTCCTGTGTTCTTCCCTCAAAGTCTCGAAGGTGGCCCATGTTCTTTGTGCCTGAAATGTTGAAACGACCGTGGTAGGCAGCCGCCGAGCGGGCAGTGCGTGACCGTTCTCAAGGTACCTAATAATACCTGGACGGTCTGGGTTTGCGCACCCATCAGCCATGTAGCCTGCAGGTAGCCTCGGAAGCCGCCCCAGTATGCGAAGGCAGCAGTGCCGTTCAACTCCACTGCACGCGGACACGGCTGACTCAAAATGCTCAAAAGCTCAAGGTGCCCTGAATGAACGAGCTTAATTCTTCAACCTTTTTCTGATTCCTTAGAGTAATTAACTATATTACAGGTCGAAATCTGACAAGAAGAACATCTCTCTTCTTCTCCTCGCAAGCTTCCATCTCTGATTCACTACACCGCGTTGCACCCGACTGCACCTACCATCTTACACCACTCTCAGGTACGTTGGCTTTCTTAGGTCGGCAAATCGGCCCCGCGCTCTGTGCTCAGCGGACCCCGCAGAAACTGGCATCTTCCTCTGGCCAACCTCCAACCTCCATCCTCCATCATCACACTGCGCACCATCCGTCAGCCCTCATCTGCGTCGCATCTCAACGTCTCCGCCGCTTAAACTCTGACCCCAGCTTCCAGACGCTCTCTATTCCATCAACAAAATGGCCGACGGCAGCTCCGCCCAGAAGGTCTGGTTGGCCTCCAACGATAGCGCCACGATTGAAGTTGGTAAGCTTGTGATGCGCTGTCCCGCGAGACCGCTCCGCCCTTACTCGTCCAGATGCTGACTTACTACCCAGATCGCGTCGTTGCCGAGCGATCAATGCTGATCAAGAACATGCTGGAGGATGTCGGCGATGATAGTATCCGCCAGGACAACCCCATCCCGATTCCTAACGTGCGTATCCCCTCCATCGTCATCGCTCTGACGTCGCTGACTC
Organism: Neonectria magnoliae; assembly: GCA_037954305.1. NCBI lineage: Eukaryota > Fungi > Ascomycota > Sordariomycetes > Hypocreales > Nectriaceae > Neonectria > Neonectria magnoliae. The sequence goes on along the minus strand of JAZAVK010000083.1, from coordinate 71,401 downwards.
GCCACCTTAGGTCAATGAGGCCGTCCTCCGAAAGGTTATCGAGTGGTGCGAGCACCACCGAAACGACCCTCCCCAGGCCCAGGATGACGAGTCCGACGCCCGCAAGAAGACCACCGACATTGAGGAGTGGGATCAGAAGTTCATGCAGGTTGACCAAGAAATGCTCTTCGAGATCATCCTTGTATGTCGCGCCCACATTTCCCATTTCCTGCACAAGACGTTTAGCTGACCGTAGACAACAGGCCTCCAACTACCTTGATATCAAGCCCCTTCTCGATGTCGGCTGCAAGACTGTCGCCAACATGATCAAGGGCAAGTCCCCCGAGGAGATCCGAAAGACGTTCAACATCACAAATGATTTCACTCCTGAGGAGGAGGAGCAGATCCGCCGCGAGAACGAGTGGGCCGAGGACCGCTGAGGATGGGGCGAGAACTCCCGACACATTCATCACCGTCCGGGCACTCCTAAGACGAGTGCATGTGTGGCTAGGAAGTCGCAATTATGCAATGCTACATTGCAATGGCGTTGGTTCAGCTCATGGGGTCATTTTTGCTGCTTGTTACTTGCATTAGTATGAGGGACAACGGCTTGGCTACGGCACCGCCGGGCCCGTTCAGCGCTCTCTCGAGACTTGATTCTAAGAAAACGATCCGTTCGAATATCATGCTTAATTTCCAAGTGAGTCACGGCCCGTGTCACGAGTTGCATTAAGAACCTGAGAAACATTGATTGCATGTGTTTTATTTTTATTTTTATGCCTGCGGTTGCAAATGTAACAATCGCCGAGGAGCTGCCATAGCACCAATATGAAGCACTGACTGCCGTTTGGTTTGTCCTGGACGGGAGCAGTCCCGTTACGTTCAGCAAGACACCACATCCCGAGGACGTAGTGGTCGAGCAAGTCAACCATCTCATAATTCACGAGTTGACGATGGTCCGGGCCCGCCTGATGGGGGCATCAAAGTCTTTGCATTCCTTTCCCTATGACCGACCGTGATATGCAGTAATCGCAAGAATCGAGAAACCAGGCACCGGTCCATCCCATGTACTGATCACACCCCCAAAGCCATGGCAATCACCCTCCGCCTCCATCACATCACCGTAATACCATGGCAAAAAGAAGTCGGGTGTTGATCCAGATACTCGAAAATGGACGATTTTGAGCATTTAGATACCCAGACGGGTCTTGCGCCAGTGCCTTCGCTTGGCGTTGTAACTGCGTGAATCGCGTTAGTCAACAGGTTCGTTCTGGATGGACGTGCATCAAAGGGAATATTGTGTGCGGCTAGGAATGGATTTCGTGGGAGAATCGTATATCGAGAACGGAACGTCGGCGAGAGGAAAAACGCACCGGATGTTGTTATCAGTTCGGAGCCTAATCCATTGCGGAACCGGGCGGTTCTGCTTCTGGGCCTTGGCCAGCTTCTGCTTGGTTCGGAAAGACTTGTGGCTCTGGAGGAAAGGGTTTCATCAGCATGCAATTCGGTGCAATTCGGTGAATCTCAGCCCAGCTCACGGTCGACGACGACGCGGATTCAGCCCAGATGGCAAATCGTCCGCAGCCATGGTCGTCGACTGAAATGGGCGTGCTTCTGGGGCGTTTGGGGGGTCATACAGGCATCTTGTTGACGTTGTTTGTCGAGTCGATCGGTGGTGGTGATGATTTGCGAGGAGTTGAGATGTCAAAGAATTTTGGCTCGCACGCGCACCAGAGGGCGTAAAGCCCTAGCGAGAGGAGAGGGGCCGGGGCTGTGGGCTTGTGGCTGGTGGGCTTGGGGCTGAAAGAACATGTGTGGCGGTAGGCTTTTGGTGCCTGAGGCATGAAGAGCAGCCCTGATTGCTCCACTAAAACGTAGTCCCACTGCTGCTGGTGCCCCGGTGAGCTTTGGTCAGCTGCCAGCCTACCAGCAAACAAGGTTTAGGGAGACAAAATAAATCGACAGAATGCCGGGGCCTTCAACGGCTTGGGTAGCGAGAGGCCGCCTCTGCTGCTGAAGACATGGGTGCCCTGGCGCAATCTGGATGAGCTCCCTGGACAAGGCTGGACAAGGCGTTCGGCATCGAGACGCCCAGAGGCCTTGGTTTGCCCGTGGTTTCACGCCTCGGACTCAGAGGTACGAAAACGCCCCTGTTCCCCGTAGACTTTTAATTTGATAAAAACACAGCTATGTTTCTCGACTCAACGTCACCTACTGCATGGACACGATGCTCAAGGTTCCCGTCTCAGTGATCAAGTGACGTCCATGTCTCAAAACATGTGGCCTCCGGACCCCGTTGGTCATGCGGGCCTGCTGTTTTGACAGCCACGAAACCACGCAATCTCATATTAGAGACCTCGAGTTGTATATTTCTGAAGAATTGGAGACGATATGTCTGAATTCACATAGGATGACATTTACCTGAGGAGGAAAAGAAGAAGAATCAGTCAGCATTGTACCGAGCAACTTGGCTTGCACCCCCTTGCTGACTGACAGGACTTTGCTGCGCGGCTGGCTGGGGACAGGGGAACGAACGGGTAGACGGGGTGCTGTAAGGCCAGCGTGCAGCAATCAGACCGGGTTTTTTTTGTCAAGCGCTTGGGCCAGCGTAAAGGCCAAAAACAGCAACTTGTCCACCAAGGCCCGCCCACGTCCTTTTGAATGCATCGGAGGTCCAGAAAAGGGGACCATCTTCCCAGTAATTAGTAAACTCGCTCTTCGACTTTCTTGCCACAACGACCTTTGTGACGACGACCAACGACTCCAGCCACGACTACGACCACGACCACGAACACGACCGCATCTACTCCGTCTGACCAACCGGCGGAACGCACGAGCTCTATCTAGACGCTGTAGAAGCGCCAGAGCGCATCACCATCCAATACCCGAATTGACGTGTCCCCGGAGGATCCGTCGCATTAGTAACTATTCATCATGGGCGCGGGGATGTCATGGCTGTCCGGCCTGATGTGGGCAAAAAAGGAGATCCGCATATTGATCCTGGGTCTGGTACGATGACGTTCTTCGTCGGGGTTGCTTGGTCACGAGCGCTAACCCGTCGGCGTCGCAGGATAACGCAGGAAAGACGACGTTGCTGTACAGGTTGAAGGTCCGGAGATTCTTCCCGTCTTGCTGTTCTCTCGAGACCTCTGCTAACCGGGTTCATCTAGGTTGGCGAAGTTGTCACCACCATCCCTACCATCGGATTCAACGTCGAGTCGGTCACGTACAAGAATCTCAACTTTAACGTTTGGGTATGCAGCCTCGGGAGAAACGCGACCTGAAAAGCCTTGTGATCGCGATGCTAACGTGCGGATTCTTGCAGGACCTAGGTGGCCAAACCAGCATCCGCCCTTACTGGAGGTGCTACTACGCCAACACGGCAGCCGTCATCTTCGTCGTGGATTCTACCGACATCGAGCGATTACAGACAGCCTCAGAGGAGCTCTCAGCCATGTTGAACGAGGAGGAGCTGAAGGATGCGGCGCTGCTGGTCTTCGCCAACAAGCAGGACCAGCCCGGCGCCAAGGGTGCCGGTGAGATCTCGGAAGCGCTGCGCCTGGGCGAGCTGCGCGACCGCAACTGGAGTATCATGGCGTGCTCAGCTGTTGACGGCAGCGGTGTGAACGAGGGCATGGACTGGCTCGTGGTAATAACACCATTACTCCTTTTATCCCCCTTGCTCGGGATACTCTCCTGTGATAATTTACTAACTGGACACCTCTCAAGCAAACTGTGTCGCAAGAGCTCTAAGCGATGGTGGCGGTTTTCCCGCCCAGTCGGCATTGTACAACAACGAAATGATGATACTACTACCTCACGGTTCCGTCAGATCTGGGTAGACAGCGCATATGGAGAAATCAGTACATCTCAGCGTCTGGGGAAGGAGAAGGGTTGGCGCCGATTCCCGGGGATCGAAACGCATTTTGGGTGCTCTCAGGACGGAAGACGAGCGGCAGACGCTGGTGTCGTAGCGGCATACCAGAGTAAGAATTTCTAATACTATACCCAGAGACGCGCGTCCTGGCTACGATTCTCATTCGGAGGATCCTCGTCAATTACTTTACCCTTTTGTCAAGGAGACTCGCAGGCCTCATTAAACTTGTCCGTCCATGTCATTGATTGTCGTCTCGATGCTCCGTACAGACTGTTGAACATGAAAAGAGCATACTCCATAGTTCTCCAAATCGGCCATGAGTTACCGTACTTGTAGTACAACGTACGTAAGGTACCTAGGTGACTAACTCGTGTAAACTCCACCGTGCGGGTTGCGAGGTAGCCATAAGTATGTTGTCTTTCATGTTGCTTTGGGCGTCGCTCACACCTTGCTGGGAAAATCTCCACCTGGTTCCAGATATGAGATCCGACCGGAAGGGGTCACGATGGTCTCGGTGCCGGAAGTCACAGTGTGGCCGTGTCTTCTCTGGCACTGTCACCGGGGACGCTAACGCTAAACAATTTAACTATAGTATCAGGCAAAAAGTAAGGGCACCGAGACCCATGAGTCTAGGGGGCTTTGTACGGTCACTGTGGCAGGGGTCTTGGGATAAGTGGGCTAGCTGGTTGCTAGCAGGGGATTAATTGGGCATAAGAATGGACAGTTTGAAGGAATCAGGGAAAGGGGGCATCATCATCATCATCACAATCATCATCTTTTCTAAGAGAGACAAGAGAGAGAAGAGCTCGAAGCTCGAGTCTTTGCCTTTGTTTTACGAGAGATAATTCGAAAATCCTTTTCTGATCGCGACTCGAATTCGGGTCGAACCTCTGTCTTCTACGCACCAATTGTCAAGCCGGCTGCAGGCCATTTCGATGCCTTGCCAACATTCTTTCCCTGCCTCCGACTTGACAATCCACCTTATGCGATACTTTCCTATCAGAGGGTACTAAACACTTGATTGCTAGAGCACGTACGCGCAGTCTGGTGCAGCTTCGGGCTGACCGATTAAGACGCCTATACGACGCAATTCTGTGTACCTTCTTAAGGGGCTGTTATTGATTTGGGGTGTTGGTTCTTGTCTCTTTCCGCCGCCAAATCACTCAATAGTGCCCGCTATAAACACGCACTATGCGAATCACTGTAAACTGCTAATTTATATTTCTTATTATCTTTATTATACTTAATATTAAGAGACTATATAATTATCTAAACTTATATAATACTAACTTATATTATATATTATAAACTTATACTAGCTATTAATAAAAAATAAATATTAATAAATAAGTTTTAATATTTTACTTTACTTAATAATATAATATCTATATATTAGTAACTTACTTTTTCTATTAAATTTATAAGAGGAAAAATAAGCCTTAACTAAAGGGATTTATAATTATTATTATTTAAGTTAAAGTATTAAATAATTAACTTATACTAGTAAAAATAGAAGCTTAGTATCTAGATAGTATCATAAGAGGGTAGCGTTTTATCACCTTAAACCTGCTATTTCCAACGTCGTTAAGAGAAACCAGTAAGTAATAAGTAAAAGAGTGACAAGAGCGAGGAATTGTAGTTTGGCAAGTGTTCAGCATCGGCGTTCTTAGTGGTTGGAGCTCTGTACAGTGCGCAAATCCCCCACGTGCCCGGGTCGCAACGCGTTTTTGCTGAGTGATCAGTGCATGAAACTGTGACGTCGAGGGGCTAGGGAGTCACCCAAGGCTGGCTTAACCACTGGCCGGTTGCCTTGACCTGTGAGGGGATAAATACACGATTGCCTCCACCTGCTAGTCTCGAATTTGGACAACAGAAACCAGGGCCCGCTCATGTCGTGTTGCGAGTCGAGGCCAGTAGCGGTCAAGGTTGACAAATGGTAGGATGACGAGCAAGCTGGCGTCATTGTCCCCATTTGACTTCTATGTGAGAAGAAAAGCATATGGTCTGCGTCAAAAAACGGATGTACTATACAACGGCGGATGCAACGGCGGGAGATGCGGCCGGATGCGGCACGGGATGCGGCGCGGGATTGCGGCATGCAAAGCAGCAAGAGGCGAGGTGAAAGCAGTCATTTGGCTGCGCGTTCATCAGCCAAGGCCATTGCGCTTGCATTCATCTCAGTCATGATTGGTGTATGATCCACTCCCAAGCTCTTGTTGTGCCTTCGTAAACCCTAGTCATCTCAAGTCATGCCCAAAAGGATTTCTCCAGGGCTCTCTCACCCGGGCATGGCTCGGCGTGCGTCCCCCGCGCCGGCTCGTCAGCCACGGTTCGGATAGGCGTACTGTACGGCGATACTGTACGGAGCAGGCCAACCCGCCAACGGAGGGGAACTGAAGGGAAAGTGCAGCAAGGAAGCACCCCAGCTTGCCAAAAGCGCAGCAGAGGCAAGTGCGCAAAAGCTCTAGCTGCTATATAGATCCTGCGCTCGTTCTTCCTTCCCTTCCTTGCCTTTCCTTCCTTCCTTCCTTCCCTTCCTTCCTACCTCTCTCTTCGATCTCTGCCCTCCTTCCTCCTTCCTTCCCTGAATCAGGATCTGACCCAACTCTGCGCATCGCATCGAGAGCGGCAAAACCTCCCTCCGCGTTTCTCTCCGATAGCCCTCAGCTGTCCTACTAGTACTCCCACTTCCTCCAACACCCATCACGATGGCGCCCAGCGAGAAACCGGGCCACCCGGCGACCCTCCGGTACAACGAGAAGCCCGTCTACACCACGTCCAATGGCGCGCCCATTGGCAACCCCGAGGGCTGGCAGCGCACTGGGCCTCTCGGTCCTCTGCTGCTCCAGGACTTCCACCTGATCGATGCGCTGTCGCATTTTGACCGTAAGTCAATTGATTCTGGCTGACTCTGCCTACCGTTGTCTCTGGCGCTTTCACTCACACTCAATTGCGTTCTAGGTGAGCGAATCCCCGAGCGTGTCGTCCACGCCAAGGGTGCCGGCGCCTATGGCGAGTTCGAGGTCACCCACGACGTCAGCGACCTCACCTCGGTCGACATGCTCAACGGCGTTGGCAAGAAGACCAGGGCCGTTTGCCGCTTCTCCACAGTCGGTGGTGAGAAGGGCTCTCCCGACTCTGCGCGTGACCCTCGAGGCTTTTCCATCAAGTTCTACACCGAGGAGGGCAACTGGGATTGGGTCTACAACAACACCCCCGTCTTCTTCCTTCGCGACCCTACAAAGTTCCCTCTCTTCATCCACACCCAGAAGCGCAACCCTCAGACCAACCTCAAGGATGCCACCATGTTCTGGGATTACCTCTCGACTCATCAAGAGGCTATCCACCAGGTGATGCACCTCTTCTCTGACCGCGGCACTCCTTACTCTTATCGGTTCATGAACGGATACTCTGGCCACACCCACAAGTGGACCAAGCCCGATGGCTCCTTTGTCTACACTCAGGTCCACCTGAAGACCGACCAGGGCAACAAGACCTTCACCGACGCCGAGGCTGGTAAGATGGCATCGGATAACCCTGACTTCGCTACCCAGGACCTTTTCGAGGCCATCCAGCGGGGCGAGTTTCCCAGCTGGACTGTCTACGTCCAGGTTCTCACCCCTGAGCAGGCCGAGAAATTCCGCTGGAACATCTTTGACCTGACCAAGGTCTGGCCTCAGAAGGATGTGCCTCTACGACCCTTCGGCAAGTTCACCCTGAACCAGAACGTTCAGAACTACTTCGCCGAGATCGAGCAGGTTGCTTTCGCTCCCTCCCACCTCGTCCCTGGTGTTGAGCCCACCGTCGACCCCGTCCTCCAGGCTCGTCTCTTCTCCTACCCCGATACCCAGCGCCACCGCCTCGGTGTCAACTACCAGCAGATCCCCGTCAACGCTCCCCTCCATGCCTTCAACCCCTTCCAGCGAGACGGCGCCATGTCGATCCATGCCAACTATGGCGCGAACCCCAACTATCCTTCGACCTACCGCCCCAATACCTACAAGCCTGTGACACCTGCCAACACCGATGAGCATTGGGCTGGAAAGGCTGTCCACGAGCTCTTTCAGGAGGTCAACGACGACGACTTTGTCCAGGCAACGGGCCTCTGGGAGGTTCTCGGCCGAACTCCCGGCCAGCAAGAGAACTTCATTGGCAACGTCTCGGGTCATCTTTCCGGAGCCCATGTCGACGCCCGTCAGCGAACATACGACATGTTCTCCCGCGTCGACGCTCAACTTGGTGCCTCGCTCAAGGAACAGACAGAGAAGCTTGTGAACTAAGTGTTGGGAAAAAGATCGAGATCTGTGTAACGTGATATGAAAATTATTGTATGTGATAGTAGCTCTTATAGTCGCGGCCTAGACTTTGGATAGCGTCAAGTTGATACCAAATGAAATCAAATCTCTTGCGGAGATAAAAACGAGAAAGAATACAAATTAGGTGACATTGTGCTGTATGTAAACATGATAAGGCAGTTTGCCTTGGAGATCTACATTCTATTAAACCATTATGTGATACATCGTGCTGGCTGTCGTCCTGGTGTGTCGACAAGCGGCTAGTCGTTGTAATATATATCTCCGCAAGAGCGTCATCGTCCACTCGTTGCGAGTTATCAGTGGGCTAGACTCATCCTGACTGTCAGATATATCGTCGATATCCAGAGTACAGGCTATATCCTGAGCCTCAACAACCTAGGTATCAACGTCGGTCCATTGGACGTCAACTCTTATCCAGTGAGACCTTCCCGCTGCAATATTTTGCCGCAGCGGAACGCAAGTCTCTACGTACACGATGCGAGAGGTGAACAAAAAGCATATGCATCTCGGCGGCGTGTTAACGGCCGAAGCATGGCTCTCGGGCTGGCTCTAGGAGTAGAGAACCTTATGCCCATTAGTACCGCAGGTAAAACGTAGGCAAAGATAGCAGGGCTTTCAGACCCTCCGAATGGGAAGAAGCGTCGCATCGCAGAAAGCGTCGGGGTTGTCGCTCGTGGTACACGACACGGCGGGGTTATTTACAGTGCACTTGATTTCAGACGTTGGATAGGCGACGAGAAGCCATCGCGAGGGACAGTGTCCCAGGACAGGTTGCACAGAAAGAAGCGCTCGTCTATTGCATCACGCTCACATTCGCAAGTCATCATAGACGTGAATGTGTGAGTGTCTGAGACGTCCAAGCTTTCTCAGTCGACCGTTAGCCCGGTCTGTCAAGCCCGACTAACACGCCAGGATGCTGCCGACGCCGGGGCCGGAGCCGGGGCCGGGGTGTCGGAAATCGATTCAGATCTGAAACAAGTGCCCGGGGGTTTGGATTTCCGGATCAGGAAATATTCTACTAGAAGAGATCGTGGCTGGGACATGCCGACGTTCAAGGCGCACATCACAGGTGAGACACACGGCCACAAAGAGACTTCGTTGAACATGTTATTTTGTTCGAATTAACTAATACTGCAACGACAAGACAACGAGCAGGGACGCTTTGTAGCAAGCAGGCTTGTCCTTGTGCGAGGGAACCGCCACCAGGGCGCATCCTGTTTCCCTCAGCACGCACTAGAGTCCATCTCATGCCGCAGGACCCAAAGGTTCGGGGATCGCGGGTAATTCCTGCGCGGCAGGCAACCCGCTTGCGACCCTCCCAACTCGTTCTGGACAGGCTGGTGCAGATCCAAGCTGCATTGGCCTGTCCGACGCGAAGGGTTGTGTAGTGAGATGGGAGCTACAATAGCCCTGGAAGATTCTCGCCATAGCCCTGTCGAGCCCCAACTTTCCCACGATGTGGCCACCTGCAGATCCATCCTCGAAGTGGCGTCCTCGACTTACCTGCCGGCCTGGCTAGCAGGTCCGACAGCGTCGTGGTGACGCCTCCACGCGGGCCATCTGCGGTCTTCCAAGTCCTGGGAGGTTGGTGAACTCGACACGGCCAGGGTTTTGTCCAGAGTCGAGAATGGGCATCCAGGGCGAGTCGGCCAGATAAAGGAAGCTCCGCCTCCCATCTCTGCACAGCAGAAGAGAGACGGAGCCCGGCTCATTGGAGGAATGCCATGAACCAGCTTCATCTTTCCATGTTTCTTGCGTTCCAGACGACGCTAGGTCGTCGGACGCAAGTGCGGTGATCCCGTTTGACAGCCAGTGTCTGCCTCAGCGGGCATATTCCAGATATGCCAGCATTGGCCACGTGATGATGTGTAGTCGAGAGGACCCGGCGGCAAGAATTGTGTAGACCCGAAATCCGGCCCCGGGGTACGTCTTGTCCGCCTAGTCATCGTGCCGAATGAAACCCGTGTCTCTCAGCGTTGGATATACCTATGAAGAGAATTCATGTTTCGACGTCAAGCCGAAAATTCGTGATTCTGTTCATTAAGTCGTATCAGGTCTGAAATGGTGTTGGTCATCCGTCATCGATTCGTAAAAGGTCGTCATTAAGATCATTCGTAAGTCGGGAGCAGAGCCAAGGAAACAGTCGAAGTGAGAGTTGGTAGGATCCATCAGGATCCAGATGTTTGTTGTATAGGGCATGTTCCTGAAAGCCTTTGTATGCCGAAAGAGTGAGGAAATAGAGTCGAAATGTCGGGGAATCGAGAATCCAAAAGGGAGTTTCTGTCTCGGACTCGGCCGAGCGTCGTGCATTGCTGCGTGTTCCTCTTTTCTTATAAAACCAAAAAGACCACAAAAAAAAAGAGAGAGCAAGCCGCCTGTATCAAAATCCCTGCCCAATTGTAAATGCATCCAAATACCCGCCCCGGATCCAGCCATGTAGTGGTGTGGTAGATGAAAATCCAAGCGATGGAACTGCGGAAGTTGTGCAACGACCAGTAAAGTTGTTTCCCGGAGAAGGAAAAAAAAAAGACCATTCCGAAAAACAGACGCACGCTTGCTGTGTTATAACAAAGGAAAAAGAAAAGAAAAAAAAAAGGGAATAAAACCCATGTGAATAGGGTGTCAGATGCGAAGAGGGGATATTTGTTGACTTGATCGAAACACCGTTCCTGATGCAATAAACGCCGAGATGCCTTTGAGGTCGATGATGGTTCTATGCCGCTGCGGTTTGAAGAGCTCCAACTTTTTTCTCCGGGAATTGTGGATGAGAGGCGTGCAGTATTAGGTGGAAGTTGTCACCACTGGGTAGCTGTCCTGGGGCGCTGGTTGTCACATGATGGTCGCGTACTCCTGGTAACGGTCCCAACCGCCGAAACCGCCCATGTTACCGCCCATGACGTTGCTCATACCCATGCCGACGCTGACGCCACACTGGACAGGAGCGAGCATGCTGGGTAGGGGAAGCGCGGGGATCGGGGCGGTGGCCGGGGGCGAGCTGAAATAGTAGCCGGTGGTGGAGTGTGGTTGGCTCCAGGCGGGAGTTGGTGACAGCTGGATGTCGCTCATGCCCATGGGAGCCCAGATCGGGCTGGTGTGCGAGTCGACCGAGGAGGTGACGCTGGGGCTCGAGGGCAGGACTCTCCAGGCATCAACGGGCATGTTGCCTTGGAGAGTGGGCTGCGACCACATGTTGTTGGCGGGAGAGCTGGGCAGCAGTGGGGGCTGGCGAACAACATCGACAACGCGCGGGGGAGGAGGCAGAAGAGGCTTCATGAGGTTGCAGATGTTAGTCTTGACCTCTTCGCTCTTACCGCACAACAGCTCGCCGGCGCCCTCCTCCTCAAGGCCCTCAAGGGCGGAGACGTGGGTGCGGAAGACAAATCTGTTGATAGCCTGGATGAAGTCGTCGTGGAGCTTCTTGCACTGCTGCTCCTTCTCGGACCAGTCGTAGGTGCTGGCCTTGGCGTCGACGCAGTAGATCTCCTTGTGGTACTCGACCAGGGCGTCGATGGTGTCGGTGGTGAGCTTGTAAGCGACCTCGTTGCGCAGGACCATGTCGACGTGGACGATGTAGGCCTCGACGTGGACGAGCTGGTAGTTGAGGATGGCCTCGACAAGAGGGTTGTTGGGGTCCCGCTTAAAGTCAGCCTCGGGGGTCTTGGGGAGCATGAGCGAGGTCAAGGTCCAGATGGCGTTAGGCGACGACAGGGTCTCGGTGAGACATCGCTGGTGCTGGGGCACGCTGTTGAGGGGACGCTTGACACGATTGATGCGCTTGAGGGTCTGGGTGAGCCAGGGCTCGATCTTGGAGCCGAGGACGACGTTGACGGAGGATGCTCGCGGGGCAAAGGCGGCGGCCGAAGCCGGGAGCAGTTGCACGGGCATGGTTGTTGGTGGGCGTCGTCTGGCGTAGACGGGACGGCTTGAGAAGTAGGCGGGGTAAAAAAAAACGGGTTTATTGAAAGCCAAAGCTGAGTGGGTGGGAACGGTGGACGGTAGACAAGGAACAAGAATATATAAATAAAAACAAGGGAAAAAAAAAGGGACCGGATGACGGAAGCAGAGCAGGTGAGGGGGAGGAGGAGGAGGAGGATGATGAAGATAATGGATGAGGACTGAGAGGAGGTTTTTGAGGGGGGAATCGCCTGCTAAGCTGCCGCAACCGAGAGAGAAGAGAACGTAGGACGAGTGGTCGTGAGGAAGAAGAGAAGGGAAGAGGAAAGGGAGGGTGGTGTAGTGGCGGGCTGCGGTGGGGAGATATAGTGCTGTGTGTGCTCCGATTGTGCGTCCTTCCAGGGCGGAATGCACGCTGCGAGATGCGACCTGCACCCAAGCAGCGGGCTAGCTACGAGGGCTCCAGCACGCCGCTACGCTACGACGCCATAGTGCATGGGCGCTATTGGGGACACAGCCTGGCAATGGGCAGCTGCAGGTAGGCCCTAGTCTAGTAGCCCCAGCCAGCCATCGCCAGCCCATCGCGAGGTCACGGCCCACCACCGAGGGAGCCAACCCGCCGATGGAGTCCACTACGGGCCCAGGGACCTTCAAAGATGATGGAAAGTCATCGAGTCACTCCGTCAGTGTCAGTCAGTCAGTCCCTCTCAGTCCGTCCGTCAAGTTGCAAGCAGACCGGGGGAAGAGAGGGGGGGTACCAGACTCCATTCATCTGCATCTGCGTCTAGGCACTGACATTTTTCTTCTTCCTTCTCTACCCCTATATAGTACCTCTCTTATTAGTAGGGCGTGCTAGCTACCTTACCTACCAACTACTACCTACCTAAGCAAAAGAACATACCTTACCTTACCTTACCTAACTGTAGAGGCTGCACACCCCCCTCCCGTCCATCAACCGTCCACCTGGGCTGTGCTCTGCAACGTGCATATGCTGCTGACCCAGCTTGGTACTGTCACCGGCGGCGGCGGCGACCACGACCACGACCACGACCACGACAGCCGGCGAGGAGGGTGAGGCAACAAGCTATCTACTACAGCACCAAAGGCGTCGATCGAGGCGACTCGGACCACAGCTGAAAAATAAGCAAACCTAGATGGAGTCATCACAGAATAATAGATAGAGAAAGCCCCGGCCGGGTCAGAGGACCGCCCGCCAGAGTCTCCCAGCGCCACACCCCTGGAACCTCCATCCGTGCACTCCCCTCCACTTTTCCCTCTTCCATCCATCCCTCCTCCGGGCCTGTACCGGTACCTCCAGCAAGCATCGCCCTAAGTATCCAGGTACCTTTCTTCGCCTTACACCCATCCTCCACAGATGGATTCCCTCCCCCTTCGTCACTTCACCTGTGCTGCTTCCATCACTTCAACTCCGATACCGACGTCGAAAGCCACAAAGATACCAGAAATGGGACGCACAGTTGAGAGAGGGCAGGGCTATCCTGAGTAGTCAGAAATTCTAAACTCTTGCCTCCTCTTGGCCCCCCATGTTTCTCCATCACTCCATCTACTGTACTTCGTATCTTCCCCCGTCCTTGGTCTCCGTCTCCATCTCCGTCTCCTCCGTATCCCCTCCCTTCCACCCACACACAATCTTAACCTAGCCGCTGTCATGTCTCGACGGAAACAAGAAACGAAACAGGCGCCGGCGCTTCTCAACATCCCCTGCCATGACCCCAGTCTCTTCCTCCGCCTTGACTTGAACAACTTCTCTGGGCTTCCCACAGCTCTACCTACACATACTTTACTACGTAACATTGGTATTAACCGAGTATATGTCCGCTTCCTGTATAAATACAGTTCAGTCCTAGCTACCTAGTTAAGTGATCAAGTGTGATATCTGTCAATTATCATGCAGCCCCCTTCCGCCTTGTTGCCAATATTTCCAGTGCCCCCCCAGCACTTCCAGGGTCGCAGGCCGCTCAGGTCGGGCTCGTCATGGGCGTGGTCTGTTTTCTCGCCTTATTCTGCAGCCTCCTCAGCCCGGTAGCTGACACGTCGTCTCGTTCAGTATATACCGACGAGCACGGGCTTCTTGAGTGCTCCTGCTTTGATCTTCCGCGGCGAGATGGAAACAACCCGAGACTCAGGAGACCTCGGGGGACTGCAAAGAAGTTCCGAAGCCAGTCCCAACCAGAGAGGGTTGCGCCGCTTATGCAAGATGCAGAATCTAGTAAGCTTCAGGTCGGATCCTGCAGCCATCATGTTTGCACGAGAGACACAGGCCGCTGCCCATTCGTGGGCGGAAGCCTCCTGTACTATGGTACAAGCCCGCCCAAGCACAACTCGGCGACGCCCTCATCGACCTCCTGAGATTGCGCGTCAATGCTCCATCCTTCCCTCTCTTCGTTCGGCCCCGCGCGGGCTGAAACCCAGGCCCGCGAGATGATGGTCGTCTTCACGAGATGACCTTCATCAAAGGGCTATCTTCGACCTGTCAATAGCATGGCTCAGCGCACATTGTCGAGAGGGTGCGATGGGATGACCTGCATACGCATACAGATAGCACACTGCGCTACAGTAGCAACCGGCATATGATGGCCCCGACTGTGAAACAGCTGCATCCGCAGTGAGGTTAGCCCCAGATGGGCGAATTATGGCTATCCTCTTCACGGGTGACGGCGTGAAACCATGTCCTCCGTGAATCTAGCGTTGGTCCGGCTTGTGCTATCCATGTTGTTATCCATCGAGACGATCTCCAGTCTCCAAGCCCACGACGATCCCTGTTTCTCTGCCGTGCCCCAGGACCATCCCCTCGTTTTCTCATTAAGCAGCCCGTTCGGGTCGGATATTCCCTCTCAACGGCGCGGGATCCATATCGTTGCCGTCGTTCCCGTTGCAAGTGCTAGGAAAGACAAGCCAGTCTCGTGAGGTGGTTGGTCCTCGAGACTCGTGCGGCGACCCTGAGTTTCCCAGAATGCGGGAATGGTCCCATGAATCGCCAACCGAAGGAGAACCACCAGCACCGGGGGATTCAGGGACAGGCATCCATGATCCAGGAGAAGGAGGGGGGAAGACCAGAGCGACGGAGAAAACCCAAGGGTTGGAAAGCAACGAGAGCCCGTCGACGGTCTTTCACACGAGGTGAGCCATCCATGCTAGTGTCAGATGGTGAGCTGAGGCGTCTCTGTCAAAAGGGCACTTACAGTCTCTGATTGGAAGTTGGCTCAAGAGCCGAGAGCGGTCCCAGGTGGGGAACACTAGCAGACCGATGTCTGTCAGCGTGATTGGTCGAAAATCATGACGGATAGACCAATGGCCGCTCTGAGAAGGCATGCCTTGAAGACATCAGAGGAGAAGCCATGAGGAGCCATCAAGGAACCATGCTCAAAGAGGAACATGAGCGACTTGAAAAGACCTTGTAACTAGGAAGAGACCGGCCCCTTGAAGAGGGATCAGGAGGTTCCCTCAGGGGAGTCATTTCCCATGGCCTCCTTGGCCTCTGGGTCTTATTCTTCGGGGTCAACCCGTAACCAAAGTTGGCAGTCTGTTGAAGGATACTGCGCCCATCCCTGCTATTTGGTTTCCCCTCTGGGAATTACTACTCGCTAGGGACTTTCCTATTAGGCCGTGCGGGCTAGGGGCGAAATGGCACTTTCGAAGGTGTCGCAAGTTGGTATGGTCCCAAGTCCCCATCAGCCATGGCATGGCCCGGCGGCCAATGGAGAAAGTGAAGACGGGCTGGTAACATCAACGCCCCCGAGACATGAACACTGTGAGGTCTGTGTCCTCTGGCTCCTCGCGTCTTGCTGAATGAGGTTGTCGTCGTCAATGGCTCATCGGCTTGCGATCCACCGATGCTCGGTTGTCGGCCCCATCAAGGCGACCAAAGGTGACCAGAGTGATACTGGGGAGGCAGGAAGGAATGCAGACGCACGTGCATGCTCCAGAGAGCTCGTGCCGCAAGTACCGATACCCAAGCCGCTGCAACGCGGGTGTACCGTACTCCGAGCAGCACAAAAAGGTGCAGCGTCGAAAAAAGAACTTGGCCTGGTCCAAGGTTCAGGGTCCACGACGGCCGATGGTCGACGGTCGACGGGTCGAACTAAACCGACGCCCCAGCGTGGATCCCTTCTTGGCGCTTTGGCTTTGGGAGGCGTCGGATAGCAGGCGTCGGACAAGGAAGGAGGCATCAGGGGGGGTGTGGCACTTCACCTTGTGGCCGTACGGCCGTGTGGCCGTGTGGCTAAGAGCCTTCCGAAAACGGGAGTCAAGTTATTTTTGGCCCCCAGCAGCAAATCGGCCAGTCCGCCACTTACCGCGCCGCGCCTCGTTCTTTCCTTGGCCATTTCAAACTCTCGGTTTTTCTCAACGCCGTGCTCTCCGCCTTCCCGCCTTTCCGCCTTCCGCTCTTGCCCTGATCTGCGCAGGCCCGTCTCTGACCTGCCACCGTAATGCATGCGTCTTCGTGCAGGCGGGCAACGTAAGGCAGATACGGTACCTCCGTATGCAACCAGTTCTTGCCCCAGTTTCTGGCTACTAAGTACGTGTAGTACATCTACATCTGCCCCTCACCGTCTCCATGGATCTTCACACAGCCGCAATGACATTCCAATTGAACCGCATCTCCATCACCATTATTCAATGTGCATTCTTGACCAATATCACATGGTCGCCAACTTTTGTCTGTGCCCGTGACCTACAACCCCGGGTTTCACAATGCCTCTTGGCTTGCCGCCCACGCGGGCTGGGAATGACAGCATTGTGGCTGGTCCGCACTGGTCCGCCCTGGGCCGCCTACACCGGCGATACGCTATCATGACGTCGTTTCGCGATCACGGGATTCGACATGGCACCGACATGACATGGGGTTGTCCGGTGAGCTTGGTTGCCAAAGCCCCCGAATTACAATGGCCCGGACGAGTGACATTGATGCGATAGCCAAAGTGCGACTCCTGCATTTCGCTATGTTGGCCAGACTCCAGTAAAGCTGTCGTTGCCAGTAGGGCCTGCAACATCCGCATCTCGTCCCCATCAGCACAGTCACGCGGGCGGACGATAGGATGGAGTTTCTCTTCTGTCTGTGCATGGTAACATGTTGTGGAGTCTACACAACCCTAACCCTGTTTCTGCCTCTTCTGTAACCGACCTGTGGCCTTTTCCCAGCAATGCACCCCCTAACGGGAGCGACACACAAACATCCATCTCTGCAGGCAGGCAGGAATTAAGCGGTAGGCAGCAAGTATTCCTACATATGGGTCTTAAAGCTCGATGAATGAGTCTCCAAAAGGCAAAACTACGTTTGAAAGTCCAAAAATAGAAGAAACAAACGAACAGCCGGGAGTCGATGTTGACGCGGGTCGGCGCGGACACCCGAAGACGGAGCGAAGCGGGACCAACGATCAACCGCCGCGTCGATGGACTGGAAGCCGAGGTGGGAAATCTGGCAGGGCAGATTGGAGACACCGTAGAGGCAGATTGACAGAGTGGAGAGCTGCATCCGTGGCTGACATCATTGTGTGCGTGTGTGGCGCACGCAAGGACGAGGTTCCCACATCGCTGGGTCCTTGGGCTATCTTTCAAGTTGCATCGTCCCTTGCCGTGAACTGACTCAGAAATACGATTCCCCGTCTCGCATCTGCAGTAGCATCTAGCATCTCTGGAGCTAGTACGCCTTGACAAGGACGACTCCAAGGCGACATTCGTGGTGGAGAGGGACCGGTACCGGTGTTGTAAGTGCTAACTGATTATGACACAAACTGGTTCTACTATTGCTATGACGAACGTCGGTTTACTGGAATATCTTATCTATTAAGCAGCGGTGGAATCAAATTCCAAACATCTGCCAAAACAAGAAATTGTAAATTCCAGTTTTTCGAAAGGATCCGGCGCTGGCTTGAGGAATAAGCTCGTGTAAGCAATTCTTTTCAACCGGGGGACTTCAGTGCGCAAGACTGCTGGGCTTAGGGCAACAACCGTGGACTTTGACAACAAGGGTTCCAACCTGTAAGACGTGCTATACAAACAGGGATACTTAGATAGTATAGTCAAAGTCATATGACCGGAATGATACATTGATAACAACACTGATTAAAACCATTATAACCATATCAAGTCCGCTATTACCCTTGTCTCGGCACTTGTGGCCTCCTGCAGCGCTCACTGAGGCATGTGACTCAACCCCCCCCATGAGCAGCTGAAATTCCCCGTTAAACTAATGCGGCCGCAGATCCTCAACCCAACCGCCTGCTTGCCATTGTCTGACTGCAGGGAGCTTTGGCTGCTCGCTGTTGCAGAGTGCAGAGTGCAGAATGCAAGTTTTCCCCTACCCTGCGGTTTCCATCTCTCGGGTCCTCCGCCTGGAGGGGACGTGGCGGTGCTGTGGCGGGTAGCCCACCTTACATCCGACCGACTCTGCGGGACGGGGTGGCTTGGAGGCCTACGCTAAACCCACCGAAAACGGTACCCAAACCGCCAACTTGGACTCTTGAGAGGCTGATCTCACGAGCTACACCAGCAAATTCAAACGTGGCACCAGCAACCGATCTCCTGGGAACAGCTAAGCAAGGTGGCCCAGCTCGCCACACGAGAAGCTTCTTTTTCTTCTGTTCTATTCGTGTACACATGCTAGCCCGGACTGGGTCGTCGAGCATGCCCTACACTGGATTCATCGCTGACGGCTGCAGCTGCAAGGGGTTTGAAGCAAACGCCACCCCTCTTGCGCTTCACGCCTTTTCTTCGTGGCTGGTGAGTTTCGGTATGCGCTCGCTGCAACGATGCGCATGACGGCCCCCCCTCACCTCGGCCGTGGCCACCTGACGATCTCGCCGGGCCTCGTCGCCGCCGCGTACGAATACGCAAGGTAACTCACTCGGAGTTGCGTCTTCCCGGGCTGCCGCGATGCAGGTTTGGTTGCTCGGAGCCGCGGCTGCTCGGGGTGTTACGGTGACGTCGACTGCGGTATGCAAGAGAGAGTACTGCCGCAATGCAATGGGAATCCATCATTCAATCATCTGGCTGGCTGCATGCCCGTAACTATCCAATTGATCAAAAGAAGTCCCGACAATCATGTACACTTTACCACTGGGGCGCGCTGACACTGCCTTTGTGGAGTTCTATCCAAGAGTCAGCTAGCCTCAATTTACGCCTTCAGCTCGGCGTCCACACCGCGGGATATCCAATCCGCAATGGCCATGATGGTAACCATGGGGTTCACGCCGCTGGCGCTGGGGAACACGCTCCCGTCGGCAACGTAGAGGTTGCGAGTGCCCCAGACACGGCCCTTGTCGTCCACCACGCCCTCTTTCAGGCTCGCGCTCATACGACAGGTGCCCATCTGGTGGGCCGACGACCACATCGTCGCCGGCGGCTTGTTGTCCACTTCGCGGACCCTCCCCAGCCAGGCGGCAAAGGTCGGGTCGCTGGCCTCTGGGTCGGGCGCTGGGCCGTCGTGCTTGAGCGTGTTTTCGGCGGGAGGCGAGGGCGCCGTGGGCCGGATGAAGGGCTCGAGACCGGCCAGCAGGGGGCGAATCTCCGTCGCTCCCGTGACGTAGCAGAGTTTGGCGAGGGATTGGACGCCCTGAAGCGTATGGGCGCGGTCGTGGTCGGACGGAGTGTACTCGATCCGGGGCCGGCCGGTTGTCGGATCCGGGAACACCTTGCCGGTGTCGCGATCCCGGGTGATGGAAATCCAACCGTCGGTGTGGCGATACTTTGCCATCTGCAGCTTCGTATCCAGGCCGCTGCTCCAGGGCAGCGTAGAGTAGATTGCATAGGGCTATGCTAGATCAGCTTCGATGCGTCTGGGGGTCTGAGACTGAACCTGGAGAGTTGTTACTTACCACCATACACGTCGTCTCCAGCTTCACGCCATGTCCGGCCCCATCGAGGTCTTCAAACTCGGAGCAGACGCTGGTGATGATGCCTCCCTCCCACGGTCGTGTCTCCTCCTTGTATACTGCCGTGACGAAGTTGCAAGGGTGGAGGTGCAGGTTTGATCCGAGATGTTGGTTCTGGCGAGTTGGTTAGTCCCACTACTCCAGAATGACTCCAGGTATAGGCTCACAATGATGCCACTCTTCATGAGGAGCACCGGGCTCCATAGTGCTCCGGCGGCCATGATGACCTTCTTGGCTCTGACGACTATACGCCTCTTCACCCTCTCGCTCTCTGTTCCGCCCACCCCACCCACAGCATCCCTCGATGTCCATTCCCCCTCGATCCCGACGGCTGTTTGTCCATTATCGTCGAACAAGACCTTTCCCACGTGGAAGCCTTCCATAAACTCGGCGCCTGCTAAAGCGGCATCTGGTAACCAACACTGTGCTGGGCCTCGTTTCTCTGCTGAGGCGCACCCTAGGTGACATTGCCCACAGTCGTGTTCCTTGCCCGCTGTATTCAGGGGGGCTTCGCCAACTGCCCAGCCCAGCTTCTTGCCGCCCTTGAGCAATACTTGGTTGCGGTGATTGTGGCGGATCTGGTCGGTGCCGGCTCCCTGTGCCTCCCATACGCGGTCTGTACACTCGTCGAACTCGGGCGATGTGAAGAACGGAAGGCCGGTGCCGGCCCATTCCTTTCGCACAGAGTCCTGGAGTCGCAGACACACGCTCCAGTTGACGGTGCCTCCTCCACCCCACGCGCTGCCGGCCGATACGTTACATCCGCTGTCCTCGGTCATGTAGAAGCCGCCGTTATCATAGAGGTAGTTGCAACCGGCCTCTTGGGGCATGGGGAGCTGCGTGGGAGAAAAATGATAGGCCTTGTCTACCACGAGGACCTTGTGGCCAGCTTCGGCGAGGTTTTTGGCACTCACGCCTCCGCCGCAGCCAGAACCGACGATGACGACGTCAACCTCGAGTACTTGGATAGTCTGGGCGGGTTCGAACTGGAGAAACTTGAAGTCGAAGCCTTGGACTGGCTTCCAGTCCTGGGGTGTATCGCTGTACCCTGATAGTTGATGGAGGATCTGGTTGGTGTGGGAAGCAGTCTTGAGAGCCAAGGTTGTAAAGGTCTTGGCAAGAGTCCTCGTGCGGACCCTTCGCGATGTAGCCCAAGATTTCAGAATAGCTTCTCGAACCCCGACAGCCTGGTTGTAGACGGGCTGCCAGTAGCCGGTGAGCAGGAAACTCCCCGGGCGAGTGCTGAGACGGGCAGGATTAGCACGTCGACTAACTGTGGAGCGGAGCAAGCTCACGACATCAGGCCTAGGAACCCGGCCAGCCTGCTCTGCTGCGCGGGAGGGCTGAAGCTCAGGGTTCTTAGGACATTCTGGCGGAAGTGCGGATCCTGGGAAGGGCGGTAGCTAAGGAACTCGCGGAGGTTCTGCTTGGTTGCAGGACCGGCAAGAGACGCGAGCGCATCTTGGAGGATGGCGTCTAGGTCGTCGTCGGGGAAGACGATCTGGTCATGCTTGTCCTCGAGGGCAGACTCGCAGGTGATGGAGGGGAAGGCTCCGTCGAGGAGAGCATAGAGCACACGCCATTGAAAGGGATTCAAGAAGTCATCTGCGGGGAGCTCTGGCAGAGGCGTGGGTACGGGAGTCTGTGATGTCGTGGGTTGTGACGCCATGGTGATGGAGGATGATGAGGAGGATGGGCGAGGAGTAAGAGAAGAAGGAGAGAGAGAATACGATGTCAGACCGGGCTGGCTGGACAACTCCTCCGCACGTAGTATTCTGCGGACGCCTTGCGTGGCCTGCTATCTTACACGGAGATCCGGTGCTACCTGGTATAAGACCAGCAAAGCCGGATGAAGCGGGATCCGCCTTGGTGAGATCGGGGATCATGAAAAAAAGGCCGAAGTCACTTGCTTCGATTCGTCGGTGGCTTTGTTTGATGGCTCAGTGATGATTGTTTGCTTCGATAGCGCTAGATCTGGTGAGCGAGGTCGATCCTGTGGCACTAGCAGGGGTGTATGGCGTGGGCCGACGGATTTTGACCGGGAAAGCCAGGTCTAATTAGATATGCCCGCCCGGCCTCCAGAACCTCCGTCTTTAATAGATGGTTCAGCACTGGTAGGAGAAACCTCGACTTTCCATTACCGCACGCTCCCTACTTTGGCAGGAAAGTTTAGGTAGTTGCCCTCAAAGGCAATGGTATGCAACTCCATATAACCGCACCCTCTCACCACCACTCTTTCCACCCATTCATATATCGCACGCGCTTCTGACACATTCCCAGCCATTGTTGGGTTCCATGTTCGTTGCACCGAATGCGAGCCATGCTGAAATTGGACGGGTGGAGATCTCTGGTTGGTGCAGAACACGCCGCATTGTCTTGGTAAAGTTCCGACCTCATTTTCGACCTCAATGGGGGGGGGAGGATCTCGATATTTCCATCTTCCCCAATCCTGTGGCAAGGCGCATTGTGACTTCCCTGAGCCTGGACCGATGGCGGAGATTTTGTCAATCGAGAAATAGCTGTACAAGTTCTACCCTACAAGCACTCATACTCATTACCCATTCCCGCCAACAAGAAATCCAGCGCCAAGGGAAACGGCATCATCTCAAGAGCGTCTGACGACATGCTCAAACCACTGTTACCGAAGCCTTCGCTGTACGCCGTTTGACCCTGTAGCATGTCTCCGGAACCTGTCTCGGCATCGTGCCCCATGCTGAGATCATGATTCAAATTAACCGTGTACATAGGTCCCTGGCAAGAGACGATAGAAGATGGCGCGAACGTGCTGCTACTTGGACTTCCCGCGGGGTTGAACATGTTCACGTTATGCATGTGCACGGGATTTGGCCGCAGAGAGAATTCAGGCTCATCGACATGAGTCCCATCAACTGGGCGGTGATCGAGATCCGCGATAGACGCCTCTTGCAATCTACGGCCGTGATGACCCTGCTGGCTATCCCATATAGTGCGCTCCTCAAACAGGCAGAGAAGACTCTTTGCAAAGAGCCAATGGTGAGACAACTCGCGAAGAGAAAGCAGGAGGGAATCGAACATGCGCATGGACTTAGCTGCCACCAGGGGGTTGGTCGACTTCAGCTCGGTACTGACGTGGACTAGGGCTGTGAAGAGCGTGTACATGCTCGGGATGGCCAAGTCACCCATGGAACCTTTAGTACGCATTGACTCGAATATGGAGGTAATGACGACGACGGCATCGCCGCAGATGTTCAGATCGCTGGCGGCATCGAGGACGGGCTGGCGAGGATTTTGCCGTGGGGGAGGTCGGTGGAGCAAAATCAGAAAGTTGTTGTACGTGAGGTGGAGGAAGCATTGCCAGCTGTTGGCCTTGGACTGAGGCATTCGTAGGCATTCGGGCAGCTGGACGGTGAACTGCGCAAGGGCCGTATCGGCCTGTCTCCTCGCCTCTGCTTTCTCGGCCGGCGTTGAACGCAAGGCGAGTACCTGTCTCATGGACTTGGAAAATATGACACAGAGTCGAGTGTGCTCGATGACAAAGGCAACGTTGGCCTGGGGGATCCCTTCAAAGTGGCACTCCTGAAGGGCTGGAGTATCCGACTCATCCAGGCGACTTTGACGAAGATCAGTAATTTGTTCAACCGGGTATTGGAAGAAGAGAGCGCACTCACATTGCTTGAGGTCGGCCATGGGCTGTCGAAATTAATACGTCAAACTGAAAGAGCACCCACCAAATTCGAATCCATTCCCGCTTAGAAACGACAGACATCTTAGACTGAGACGCATCACGATGCATCCCTAAGCCCAATGCCGTCCGTGATGCAACTCCGACCCAATACCACGAGTTCGAAACGATGTCTTCGAGGTTGTCGCAGCTCCAGGTGAGTAGAAGGGCGACTTGGACATACAGCTTGCGGTCCTTCTCGAACCTGGTGTCGATAAGCAACTTGGCCCGGTGGAAGAACCGCGCCTTGAGAGCCTTGTAGTCACCACGGCGTGGCACAGAAGCGTGGGTACCAACGAGGAAGACGGCATAGAGAAGTGGGAGCGGTACTTTGTATCGAGGGTCGTTGGCGTTGTACCTGGCCATGAAGTCCACCTCGTCGACGATGGGCCACCCGGGGTTGACGTGAGTGAAGTAGGTCTGGACCAACTCATCAGCCAGAGCCTTTTCTGGCAATTCAATCACTTCGGCCGGCAGACGGCTAATTTTCCTGGCCGGATGGTGGCTTCCGAAATGAAGCTGGTCCAAGTTGACGTGACGAGAGCGTTGCCGGACCAAGTAGTTCAGGTTGGAGAATTCGGTGCCGATGAAGTATAGGCGTGAATTTTGGCCTATTTCAGAGACTTTGACGTCGTCTGTGTCGATGAACTCGGCCAAATTGCGTGAGGCTCGTTCATCGACGCCGTCGCCGTCGCGAGTCGTGGAGGATGCAGATGCGGATCCAGACCGGGAGCCAGGGCGACGCAGCTGTTGATCTCTGTGAGCATCCTCGCTGGTCTCGGCGGAGACCGAGGTAGAGGCCTCTTCTTGTTGAGATGCAGGTGGAATGGAGGCATCTGGCCAAGGCGGATGCGTTTCTATGGGGGTTGCAGGCGCCGTGAGGGTTTGTTGGCTTCGGGGCTGAATGGGGACGTGGTTGCGAGATTGACGGGTCAGAGAGGATCGTGATTTCTTCTTCTCGTAGAAGCGGCAGTTGGAGCTTTCCTGAGACCGGCAGTTGGAGCACGGAGGCCCTTGGGTGATGATATCGCAACGGACTTTGCGTCGGTGGCAGGTTATACAGGCTCTGCCGTCTGCAGTGAAGAAAGATCTGACGTTAGAAGAAGAATAATAAAAAATACCAAAACAGAAGAGTTGAAAATGGACCGAAATGGAGGGAGAGAGGCCATACTGGTTCTGCGCCCAGTACTAGGCGATGGTGGTTGTGATTCATGGTGTGGAGGGACGACACCGGGCCGACGCCATTGTGCCGGCATAGGGCGGAGAACCTGTGTAAGGCGCGACGCCCTACAGGTGGGGAGTTGCTCAGTGAAAACCGGATAAGGTAATTGGGACGGTCGGTCAAGTAAGTGTTAAAGTAATTGGTAAAATGGCGTCTTGTCTGGCCTTGGAACTTCCGATGCCCGACTTTCCGAGAGAGTTCGTCCGCAGGATATCTCTACAAAGATGATCAGGGCTAGCAGCAGAGTGACGGCTTAATTAGAAGTAAAACCCTCTGGGACGTGCCAGGCGCAAGGGTTCAAGCGTCATACAAAAAGAAAATGAAGCAAGTAGAACTCTGTGTGTATGCGAGTGTTACGAAAAGGCTCGGGAGTTTGAACTCTCGGAAAACAATCGGGGTGGAGCATTAAGCTTTCGGCCGATTTGACCAATAGCGGCGTTCTTTTTTCTGGCGTGAGAGCCCCAGGCCGTTAGTTACCTTGCCGCTTCCTTCCTTCCCACTCACTTACCTCAACAGATGCAAGGCCAGAGACTCATTCGGCTTGGCTTGGTCATAGGCAGCCGGAAGTTTTCACACTGACCGGGAGAGAGGGAAAAAAAAGAAAGAAAAAGAAAGAAAAGGGAAAAAAAAAAACAAAAAAAGGGACATACCCACATATACTCAACTCACACGACAGAACGGAGAAGCCATGGAAGCCATATAAGACGAAGACGTCCCAAGTTCATACCGCAGGTAAGCTGATTTCCCTTCTCACTACTTGCCAGCAAAAAAAAAACCCCCCCGATTTTATCCATCTCTGTTATGGATACAGCAGAGACTCAGTTCGACGCTGATGTCGAAAAGACCGTAACCCACGCCGCCGTTGTTGGCACCTCCCTGAATTCCGACTTGTCCGACGAATCGAGCTGGTCCGACAATGAGGCTCCCGACCCTACCAAGTTCTCCAAGGTTAGTTCGTTCCCAGCAGCAACAGCAATATTTGAGGACCGCCCTGATTAACACAGCTCTGAACCTGTCCAGTGGAGAAAGATTCACATCGTCATCGCCGGCTTCACCTGTACCTTCAACGGCAACCTGGGCTCGTCGATGCCCTCAGGTGCTCTCGACGCCATGTCGGACCAGTTCGGCGTCACGAACCGCACCCATCTAGTCATGCTCAACTCGCTCTACATGGTCGGCTACGTCCTGGGCCCACTGCTCTTCGCGCCGCTGAGCGAGTACATCGGCCGCCGCCCGGTCCTCATCGGCACCTTCTTAGGCTACATCGTCTTCATTCTCGCCTGCTCCGCTGCTCCGACTTACGGAGTCCTCCTCCTCTTCCGTCTCCTCTGCGGCGTCAACGCCGCGGCCCCGACGTCCGTCATCGGCGGGCTGTACGCCGATATCATTGACGACCCGTCGGTTCGGGGCAACGCCCTTGCCTTCTACATGACTGTCACCACCATGGGACCCGCCCTCGGGCCCATCATATCCGGCTTTTCGTCGTCGATGGGCTGGCGATGGCCCTTCTGGATCGCTGCCCTAATCACCGTGCCGGGTCTGCCCTTCGTGCTGGCCCTCCCCGAGACGTACGGCCCCGTGCTTCACAACAAAGCGGTGCGGAAGAATAACAAGAAGAGGAGGGGCGTTGGCTCTGATTCCCAGCAGCCTCTCCATCCATTTGACGTCCGAAAGATCTTCTTGCGACCCGTGACTCTGCTATTTACTGAGCCTATCCTCGCGGCCACTTCCGCCTATCTGACCCTCGTTTATGCCATCATGTACCTCATGTTCCAGGCGTACCCGATAGTATTTCAGGGCTTTTACGGCCTTTCCCCAAGCATGGCATCGCTGGCTTACATTCCAAGTGAGTTGCTCCGGTGTCTCTTTTGGGCCCATTTTTCCTGATAGACGAGTTCCTGGGCTAACGCGTTCTAACCCCTTACTCTAGTGTGCGTCGGTATCATCGTAACCTTTGTGGTGTTTCTCCTCTTCACCTGGTATCACGACCGCGAGGCAGCCGCCGGCAAAGCGTGGGCAAAACATGAAATCTATCGGCGTCTGCCTCTCGCCTGTATCGCTTCCCCATGGTAAGTCTCCAGAACCCCCCTTGTTTACGCCTGTTGTCCTCACGGGCTACCGTTCAACAACTAACAAGCCCCAGCATGGTAATCGCACTCTTCTGGCTAGGTTGGACGGTCTGGGAGTCGGTGCCCCCAGTGGTGCCCATGCTTGGAGCTGGATTCTTCTTCTGCCTCGGCCTGCAGCTGCTCTTCATGGGTATGATCAACTACCTGACTGATATCTTCCGTCAGTCATCGGCCTCGGCCCATGCCGCGGCGAGCTGGACAAGATCAACCGGCGCGATCCTGTTGCCCCTGGCCGCTGAGCCCATGTATCGCAACCTAGGTCTGCACTGGGCGCCGTCGGTGCTGGGGTTCCTGGCGCTGGCAATGGGAGTAATCCCCTTTGTCTTCATCCGGTACGGCGACCGGTTGGCGCGGAGCAGTAAAACGGCCAGAGCAGCCTATGGAATACAGGAGTAACAGAGATGGGAGGCTGTGATTGGGAACTGGGATAGATCGCTTGCAGAGCCAGCATCGAATGTTTGGAGGTGTTTATAGAGCGGGTTCATGACTTGGGATAATATAATGGAATCACGCGAGCAGGCACAGCATTGTTGTTGGGAGTTGGAAATGACGACATGATGTAATTTCACGACACATGGGAGAGTATACAGCAGCTGGTTTATTCAAGACCGGTATATGAAGAGGTTCTCTAAATAGGAGGATAATTATTTACTGATGATAGGAATTCGTAGTTCGTTATTATATTATGCAACCCTCAACTCAAAACATGCTACAAATAACTAAATACCCAAACCCAACCATCGAATTCCTGCAGTCCCCGACTGATCTGGATATTAATTCCCTTCGCTACTCTGCAACTGCCGTGCAGGAAAGTCTCCCCGGTGTTCACCGCCGCAAGGCCTCGGAGGTCGTCACCAATCGCGGCAGCCGGCCGGCCCTCTGCCGACCCCACCCGCAGATCGGTGATCGGGACGCAGACACCAATCACAGGCCGCTGCGAGTTGACGCCGTCAAGATGCCTTGACGCCATGCAGGGCGTGGTCATTTGCATAACCACCAAACACCCCGGATTAGGTAGTAACTTGTCGTCATAGGGCGTTCGCGTCTAAGTAAGCATGCACCCGGCCATTGGCTGCACGATGCATTGTTGGGGAAAGCGAGTTTCTTGGTTTTGGACTGTTTTCTGTCTTTGATCTTCTCTTATTGTTTGCATGCCTGTCTCTTTTGGTAGGGTTGTTGCGGAACCTCCAAGTTCCCAATCCCTCCAAGGACGTCGACTAATCCCCTATCCTATGTCAACACAACCATACACCCTCCCTTTCTCTTCCCCCCAAGTCCCCCCTATCATATATTCCCATCAAAACAGTGAGTGACCCCGCAACCCAGCTTGTCGTCGTTGACCTAGACACATTTGACATTCATCCCGTCCCAACCCTGCGCCAACGCCCTGTCACGGTCCACGGTCCCAGTCCCGAGTAACCCCGTTCCCAAAAAACCAAGCTCCAGACCACCGTGAGTGAAGATCCCTCTACACAGTTGTGCTATGCTGGGTCGGTAACGTTCCCAGCTGCAATATGCCCCGACCTTTCATGGAGGCCCTTTTTCCGTAATGTACACATGTATATATACTATAAACGCCTTGCAACGATGGTCACCCAACGTGTTCTTGGCCATCTTGCTTTCGTGTGAAACCCGCGCTGGCGTAACCACCCACAGATCGGGTTCAATTATTTTGCGTTGGCTTCGGCTCGATTGATTTCTCGTTCGAGCAGCGTAGTTCGCAGAGGGTTTGCGACTCGAGGTGCGTCCTCACTGAGGTAGTTGACGTGTTCTGTCATGCCCCCTTCAACTGGTTGAATCCGTTGCCGAGCATGGCGAGCCCGAGCCCTTATGCCTCCTGAAAAACGGAAAGTCCTTCATTCGAAATCGACTTGTCTTCTTCCGAAGTGACTTGCCCTCTGCTTTTCCGATGCTGCCGCCAATGCTGCCGCCAGTGCTCCCACCTGTGCTCCCACCCGTGCTGCCGATGGACCGTGTTTCGTCATCGGCAACCGAGCCATCGTGATACGCCATCTCGGGCGCATCCTTCAAGCTTGGGGATGAAACGTTGATGGTGGGAATTCCGAAGGGGTGTTCCGTCGACTCTCCGCTGACTATGCTTGTGCCCCGCGTGCTTGGTGACATGGGCATCTTGCCAGTAGTAGCACTCGTCGCCTGCGATGCCCAGTCTCCGGAGCAGGTACCAGACACGCTCCCTTCAGTGGTTTCACTGGACCGTTGCTTTCCAGAAGGCATTGACTTGCCATCCGGATAACTGTCGTCTCGATTTCGGGAATGGAAGGGGTCACTGTTTGCAAGCTCCCGAACGGCATCAAACGCTGATGTCGACCCATTCATTTGCTTGAAGTCTCCGAAACTGTCCAGGGTGGGGGATGAATCCGTTGTTGGCTCGCTGTCTATGGGCGAATCGTCAAGCCCATCGGCGTGTGGCATCGGGAGCACTCCGTTGCCCACTGGGGTCGTATCCGATGCTCGGTCCATGTCACTCAGACTCGACTCCTTGCTCGCTTCCTCTGGCGGGACCGCAAAACTCATAGTTCTGGGCGAAAAAGTGCCTTCCTTCAAAAGGCGCTTCCGGACCGGGTCATCCTTTGAGAACTTCGCCTTGTCTTCCTGCAGCTTTTGCTCGAAACGGCCCTTATTTCGTTCGAGCTCGTCGACCGTATACTTCATGGCCGGCATAACATCGGCGACACCTTGGAAGAGCGGGGTAGCAAACAGATTCATGAAGCCCAGCTGGCCTTTAGACAGAGATGTCACGTCCTGTTTGGGTGGAGCCATAAGCGACGACTGGATTCCCAGCTCGCTTTCCATCGACGCCTGTCGGGAGAACTCCTCCGAGAGAATGTATGTCCACTGGAGTGCGATTTCGTGATTCCTCGCCTAGGCATGAGAGTCAATAATCAGGCTCAGCAGGGTTGCGCGGGTGAAGCAGTGTAAACATACCACGTTGCTAATGTCAGCACATTTGATCAATAGCGAGCAGGCCAACGTCCGGTTCTCTTCTAGCTGTCGCCCGTTCCAACCATCAATGCTGTTGTTCTCTTGGAGCCGTTCCTGAAGGTCGCCAAGCTTTTTCATGTAGTCAAAGTGCAAACCCATGTCTGTCGCCAGAATGGAGCTAATCATCAGTCTGCGCATTTTGGTGTCCTCAAACGCGGATGGCCAGTGGCGGCGAAGGATTTGAGAATACGCGGCACAGTGAAAAGACTCCAGGACCGACTGGTCGTTGTACAGTTGTGCTAGAGGCGCATTGAGGGTGACTAGGAAACCGTTGTTGACGCCGGGATGCCCGACATCATGGCCAATGGCCGTAATAAGGAGAGTTAGAGCCTCAAAGGGTGTGACCAAGGACGCTACCGGAGACTTTTCGGGGACTGAGTTCACCGCTGCATTCGGGGGATAGGGCGGGAGAGAACCAATATGTACGAGGAAGTTGAATGTCGCTTGCAAGACATCTACCACGTGGCGGAAATTGTGGTATGGGACAAAGCTGTTGT
The DNA here is from genome assembly GCA_037954305.1 of Neonectria magnoliae. Classification (NCBI taxonomy): domain Eukaryota; kingdom Fungi; phylum Ascomycota; class Sordariomycetes; order Hypocreales; family Nectriaceae; genus Neonectria; species Neonectria magnoliae. The sequence goes on along the minus strand of JAZAVK010000083.1, from coordinate 40,889 downwards.
AGGCGGCGCGACAAGCAACGAGGAAGGAGACGAGATGGTCTACATGATAGGTTAGCATGCGGCTGCTTGCATAAAGTTGAGCTGAGAAAGGCATTCTAACTTACCTGCTGGTATCCGCCATTTTTCCAGTTCCGGCATTGCCAGGGCGTGCTTAAACATGGCCAAGGCCGCAACCAACAACTCATCGTCGCCGAAGGAGTGTGCGCAGAAACTCCAGCTTCCCACTGCAGCTGCAATGACGACCTGGCGCTCAGATGAAACAGCAATGTGCGCCTTGTTGATTTGATCCTCGTTGGAGGATAACCGGCAGATACCCTTCATTAGACTTGAAACCATGGCCTCCCGGAGGTACGCAAACGGTTTCTCGTCGTTGACGCCCACCCAAGACCGCTTCCTCCCTTGCCTGATCTCCAACATGGCCTGTTGCTCCCGCGCGGCCTCTCTATGTGCCCGATAAGCACATATCTCCAAACTTGTAATGCACTTCGTACTGAGAGGGGAGATGATGATGTCGACGGCGCCGAGGTCTAGGCATCGCCGTATCAGTCGGCGATTGGAGGCAAGGGAGCCAAGAGGTGTTGTGAATGGCTCTACAGCGCCATCGGTCATCTGCTCGCTGGCAGACGCGGGGCCCGTCTCCGAAGCACTGATCATGGGGACCGGGACGACCAGTTTTGACATGCCGCGCAGCTGAGCCTCAGTGATGATTTTCTGCAGCAGGTCTAACCCGTATAGGGCTTCGTCTGGAGTGTGGATGTCGACGGCTCCTTCGTCGGATTCGCACGACGACGTCGAGATGGGTCTATGGTGCGGTTCAGGGACATGTTCATCGTGAGGGGTGTGAAGTAGCACAATTGTTGGCTTCAAGTCGAGCATAGATCCCTCCTGCAGCTCAAAGAGCTTAGACAAGCAGGCGGCACCTGTGGCGCACACATGGACTGATTGGGCAGTTAGGTACAGCAGATGGAGTAAGAGGAGAGCGGAGGAACCAACCATCGCCGAAGGCGTCCAGCAGAGGCTGGATGGCTTCCCGAGAATCACCAGACTCCCATCCTTGTGGATCACTTTTCGTGTCATTGGAAATAGCATAAATCAATCCATCCTCGCACACATCGCGATTGACATATATGACGTGACAAGCGGCGCGTTCCATGGTGATCATGGAGAGCTACCAGTCTCACGACTGGAGCACCGTAGCCCTTCGGGCAAACGATCGATTGAACCAAAAGGCAGTGAGAGTATGGAAGCCTCTAAAGTGTCGAGGTACGCAAAGACGACAAGTCTTGCGAGTTTTGTGTGGGGAGAGCTGCGATTTGAATTTGTATCCGGATCCGAGGAATGAAGCCAGGAGTAATCGTTAGCTGCCCTGGGTTTAGCGACAAGCAGGCGTAAGTGCGACTCAGGATTTTCGAAGCATCCAAGCGACCGAAGGGTATATCGAAGACGACGATGGAGCGTGACGGGTGGCACGGGAGAATGGTGGGTTTGGTGCAATCGTAGGACGCGACACCTAGTTTCGGGCCCAGGCGAGTGTCGCAGGGACGGCTGCCGACAGAAGGACGGTTAGACGGATGAGGAAGGTGTTGAAGAAGCTGGTGATCGAGAGGCAATGGTCAGCATGGACAGACAGATTGGTCGAAGAGGGACCCCGGTGGGCGATGAATAGAGGCAAAACGTGAGCGCAGGCGTGGGTGGAAACGAGTAGGAGAACGAAGCAGAGGGAGGGGAGAGCGAGACGTAATGGAAGACGCCGGGGCACGGGGGAAGGTGGATAGAAAGTGGACGGGATGGAGTAGGCCGGGGCTGGCCGAGTCTCTAAGATGGGAAGTGAGACAGTGGACTGAAGGGCATCGAAAGGGAAAATTTGGTAGGAGGGGACAAGCTGCCGTCTTCAGGGTGTCGAGGTATCTCAGTGAGTCGAAGGCCGAGCACGCGGGCGCAAGCACGATGGTGTCAGAGGCATGGAAGCATTGGGGTCTTACCTAGAAGTACAGTAATAACGCGAGCCTGTGGAGCGGAAGCTGGAGGGTGTCGGGACCTGGCCTGGAAAGAACCAGGGCAGGGAAAGAAAATAGGTAGGGTAAGGGTCTCGAGCGACGCGGCAGCTGGGGCCGGGGAGAGGAGGCGATCTGCGAGCAAGCTGCAAGAGTAGGGACAGGGCGTAGTGGTGGCGAGGTAGGACAAAGAGGCCGGCCGGACAGTGAAGGGGGGGAAAGCGTGGGAGAGAGAAAGAGAGAGAGTGATAGTGCGATCGAGAGAGCGGAAGAGTGTGTACGTGTGAGAGACGGACGTGATGTGAGGCGGCGTTAGTAAGTTGACTCTTAGGAGCCTGTGGACGATGCAGAGTCTAGATGAGGAAAAGTGACGATGGACGATGCTGAACCGAACGTGGCGACGGCGTGGTCAAAGCGTGGAGAAGAGAATCAAGGGCGAGCCAGATCCGGCCGGATCGATGACCGGGTCGACAAGTCGAATTGGCCAAGGAACGGAACAAGGCAAGAGTTCCGGGGCAGGATGGATGGGGAGAGAGAGGGAGAGAGAGGGGAGAGGATGAGAAGGTCTTGGGGCTGGGGGCAAAGAAAAAGTGACTTTTGCTAACCCGGGCGAGACAGGCAAGGGCCTGAGATCGGAGGGCAGGGGACTCCGAGGGGGAGGATAGAGTGGAAAGGAAAATCAATGGCTTCGCGCAAGGCCCAGAAAAAGAAAGCCGCAAAAAGGAACAAGCAAAAGAGAGGAAAATAAAATAAACAAAAGAAGCAAACAGAGGAATATGATGGGGGAATGACGCAGCGGGCTTGGGAAGAACAAAGGGCATTCATTCACACAGGAGATGCTGCGGTTGGGAGTCGAGACCAGACGGCGAAGCGCGCAGAGAGTTGTCTCAGATGTGAAAGTAGAGAGATAGCTTAGTTGTAGCTGGATGCGCCTGCTGCTTGAACTGACAGACAAGCCAGGCGAATAGACCACTCAGGTTGATCGATGGCATGCCAGTCGCACCAAGCCAAGGGAATGGATGGCCGCGAGGGGAGAGAAGCGTCAGACCGTGAGGACAAGTAGGAACTGGGATGGGGCGTAGGACTGAGTGTGGGCGGCGTCACGGCGTGAGTGGTGGTGTGTAAGAGCCTTAGCGGGAGTCTTGGAGAGCGGGCGGGCGAGGTAGGTGTGTGGGGGATGGATTGCGGGTTGGGTTGGGATGGGATGGGACGAGAAGGCCTAGCACTGTATTAGCTGTCACAGTCACTGATGGATGAACGTCAAGTAAGGAGGAGGATGGATTCCACCACAGTAGCATGGCGAGCCAGGGAGGGGTAGCTGGGGTTCCTGGAGCAGCTGTACGCACGACAAGAAAGAAAAGGGGGAGAGAGCTCCTTGGAGTTGATGGCTTGGGGGTACACTTCAGAGCGAAGCCCTGAGCTATGCGCTACGAGCCGGGAACCATGAACCATGAACCATCCTGCGCAGCAAGCCGTGGCGACCTCGATGAGATGGGGTGACAAAAGTAAGGGAGCAGAACCCACCATGGCCTAGGTCCCTCTCGCCAGCTCTGTCCACGGCTTGGAACTGTGTGTGCGGCGTGGACGACGGTCGTCGTCACAGCGCGCGAGCACTTGAGCAACGCGCGGAGCACGAGGCACGACGCGCGAGGCACCAAGGCATCCACAAATGGGGTTAAGGGGGGGGGAGCTGGATGAGGGTTTGTGGGCGACGGCAGCCAATCAGGACGCAGGAAGGGGGGCGATGGAGGCGATGGAGGCGATGGAGCCAGCCCAGAGGAGGTGCGAGCGGGTCTGGACGGTCGTTTGGAAGTCTTCTGGCCGTCTTCGAGAATCTGGAATTGCCACGGTTCCCACACCATCGACATGGGCCAGGAAGTGACGACGACGGGGGCACCGGGAATCTTTCTCGAAGCCTGGACGAAAAGGTTGTGCAGCCAGTAACTTGGTCCTAGTACACGCTAAAGCCGTTTTTGGTGCAGGGCGTGCGGCGTGCGGCGCGCTGCAGGGCTTGCAGCCCGAGCTTGCAGGGGCGAGAGATGGGGGGTTACGTGCGCGATACAGGGGAGCTACGAAGTGCGTCTTGGTCCGCGGACGCTGTGGGAGCGGGGTGCCAGGCGCAAGGTCGCGGGCGAGGGTGCTTTGGGAGCTGAGTACTGAGCCGTACCCTGCCGGTAGCCCACGGAGTTCTCTCTTTCAGGCCAGGCCGCAAGTGTCTTGGTTTCTTTAGCCGGCATGTGTTCGTACAGTGCGGTTCGGGTACCGCAACACCGCAGCGTCGCTGTATCACAGTGTTCTCCTGGAAGCCGGACAACGCAAGCAGACAGGCCACTGTCAAAGAAACCAGAGCACAAAGGGCAGTACGGAGCACGGTACGAAGCACATGGGGCCATGGCCGTGGATGGATGGATGGCGGATGAGCCCTGGTGCCACCTGGCTTTGTCTCTCTGGCTCTCTCATTGTCTCTCTCCCGAGTCACCTCGGGGCTGCGCGCGCGTCTGCAAACAGCTTGCAACCGGCCTGGAGCCGGATAACCAACCAGCCTGCTGGGTTTGCCTGGGCGTCAACTCTGGGCCTTTGGGTCGCCGACAGCCTCCCCGCGACGGTCGCACAACTCTGTGGATTCCGTGGTGAACCCCGGCTGGATCTCAACTGGAGCGTGCTGGGACTGGGCAGTCCACCAGTTTGCGTTCTGGATTCCTGTGGGACATTTCTCCTTTCCCCCTGGGGCCCTTGCCGTAGAAGGCTTCGATGGCTGTTCCATGCTCACAGGCTCACGCCCTGCGCTCTGGATTCTGGGTGACTCTAGGCTCTGCACCACGCCGCTCGCACCCTGCACCTTGCAATATGCACCCTGCACTGCCCCCTCTTCTTTTCCATCTTTCTTCTCTGCCGGGTTCTTCTTTTCTCGATCCCGACGGCGCCCCTGATGCGCAGTATCGAGCACTAATAACCTTCCGAGTCTTGCAAGCGCCTTCCGCCTCCCGCCTTCTGCCTTCCAACGTTCCCGCCGGGCTGGCTGCACTTGCCGGGATGGTGCAAGTGCGGGCAGGCCGCTCTCCTCCCACATAGCACCTTAAACGTAGAGGGAAGGTGTTACCAAGCAAGGTACTCAGTTAATGACTGCCCTGTGCTTTGCAGGTGCAGAATGCAAAGCGAGAGTGCAGTTGCTGAGGAAGGGGTGGAAGGTAGGGAAGTTGGGAAGGTAAGAAGGACTGCTGGACACAGCTTAGCTGCATCGGATGAAAGCTCCGCCCACCCCGGCTTCCATTTCCACACGCCATATCATCCCGACATCGTCATTCGCATTTCATCGTCATTCGCATTCACATCGCCATTTCCATTGTCACAGTCATCCCCTATGCGTTTGTCAGAGGAAACCACAAGCCTCATGCCCCAAGCCCAAGTTCAAGCCCAGACACACGCCCATAACGAAACCCAGCATTCAGCCTAGGTAGTCTGGATGCTCGTTAACCATCTTTGCCGGCCGCAACAGCCTCTCAACCTCTCTCAATGGAGCACCCAGTGGCCCCTAGGATCCCGTCCCGTCATTCCATCTGCGCTATCAAAAATGCCCGTGAATGGATGCGCTGCCCCGCACCCCGCCCACCATTCTGAATCGAAACTCTCCTCCCTCTCCGGCTATCTGCCTTTCCTGTCTCAGCCAAGATCAGCATTTTATTTTCAGAATGGAAAACGCTACGTGCCTAGGACGAAGTGCCGACATGAAGAACTCCGGAACAGGACCAATCTCATTGCCTCGCCCAGCCACCTCTGATCTGCGTTTCCTCGTTTCCTGCCCTCCGCGAGGAATGCATCTCAGTCCATCCGGAAGCCCACGATTGACTGGGCTCTCGCCTGCGCCTTCGTATCGGCAAGGGCCTCAGTCTGCTGACAGAGGCGCTACTGTGCTGCCCACTGCCCACTGCCCACTGCCTGGACGCCTACTCAACGGCGGCTACCCGCTGCGTGCGACGACGGACTTTGGGCGACGGGCTTTGTGCTACGGACTGCGGAGCACTTCTTACATGCTCCATGAAAGTTCGGACGCCAGAGAGGTTCCAGAAGCACTGTCGAAAGTGGAAAAGACGTGGGTTTGCAGGGAATGGGGGTTGCCAGAGGTCGATGCCAGGGATTTTCCCGACTACATGGCCCGCCCTAGGACAGAGATCAAAGAGTCAGAGAATCCTCCGAAATGGATCATCCTGTCTGCCAACGCACCTTTACCTTGGATTGTGTGTCCATCTTTGCCGGTCGATCTATCTGTTGTTATCACGGTGCCGCTGCGGTTGCGACATGCTGGATACCGCGTTTGTTAACGACCTCCTCTTTCTCTCGATGCCAAGTCAAACCAGTCGATTCTCTGGACTGCGAACCGAGGCATGGCTTATCAACCCTCCCCAAAGCGGACAAGACCGGTGCCGTGTTTTTGACTTTGGTTCGGACACAAGACAAGTTGACCACCCTTCCCTTCTTACATGTCCGCAGTTCCCCCACAAAACTGCTTTCCCCCCGGTTTAGCCCTCATCTGTCTTGGCTGTGGTTCGTCTGGTCGCGGTCTCGAACCCCCGAACATCCTTCGTCTACCAATCTACAGCGCCTCATGGATTCGCCAGCTCCGTCTCCGATCTTTAGCACGTTGCGACTTCCTTTCCGGGATGTTCTGCCCGCTGCTAGTCCGCGTAGTTCGGCACTCGCCCCGCCGGCCTCCACTGACGCCCGACGTCGTTCGGGGCCGACCTTAACAAGCGCGCACGGAGGATTGACCCGGCAGATCATGAGTTGAGGCTCTTGTTTCCTCGCTCTCTTTTCGCTCGCCGGACTCCACGGCCACGGGGTTCACATGGTTTCATTACATACTGGCCGCTTGTCTGCCTGTTATTATGGCCGAGGTTCGTGGAGGGCTTTCATTCTCATGAATGAATCAACATCCGCCAGTCGACCTTGTTCGGTACCACGAACGAAGCGCCTGCAAATACACAGGATGGACTACATGTAATCGGTATCTCGGTTCAACAAGGTACCTAGCTCCAATCACCCCTGCCCGTCACCCCAGATAGCCAGCAGACCTGACGACTCCCTCCCCGCCTAGGCAGGTCAGTAACGGGGTAGACAAGGGTGAGGACAGAGTCCAGCGTGCCAAGTCAGCGCCCCAGGCCAAGAACGACACAAGGCGATTCAAGGGCGTTCGATGCGGTGCTAGAACGCTGTCTTTAGTCGGTGAGGCTGAGGCTTAAATGCTCGACATCGATGTCGAAACTCGAAATGGCCCTTAAGAACGACATCCGGCACAAGGCACAGTGGCTGCTGTTGGTCTGTCTCGTCTACGGAGTGCTCCATACACGCGACCCAACAGCCGCGTCCGTGCCATGGCCACTCAACCATAGCACCACCTTTTGCCCTGCCCTACGCACGTACTATTCGTGTGTGCTCACTATTCCACTCAGGCTACTGAGCTTGCTCTGTTCCTCCGGGGAGGACGGCGGTACGGAGTACTACGTAGGCGTCACTACGCATGTACGTGGTGAACTTGTGCCTACGCCCGCCGTGCGCCCTCAAACCAGCGGCCGTTCCCCGCTCAATTTCAGCCCGTCAGAGTGGAGAATGGGAACAGCAGGTCGAAGCTATGCCCCGGTTCCTTGGTCTCTATCGCGTGGTGCGGAGTAAACGTTTGCCTTATCTTGCTAATCTATCTAAGGTAATCTAATGGACCTAGGTGCAGCATGTATTCGCACATCCTACTACGTGCTATGTATGTGCGGGTTGGGTTCGCATCTACCGAGGCAGGACATTCGTCGTCTACCACGATGTTAGCGACGGACTCGAGCTATCTGCACTGCGCCCCTCGATTCCTCGATCCGCAACCGAGCACGCGCCCTTCTCTCCAACGCAAACGCACGCGCCAACAGCAGTGAGCAGTCATCAATTGAGCGCGTCCCGAGCAGCGCGACCGCCCACTCACAGAGCGCTCCCGAAACGCCGGGCTGGGTCTTCTGCGTCTCCCCGTCCCTTCAAAAGCAAGCCCCAGCACCGGGTGGATGCCCTTATCTTCGCACTTGACCAGGGCTTGTCAACTTGTCAACTTGGGAACAACCAACCATGTTCTCAACGATGTCACGTGGAGCGCCGAATCGAGTCTGTGTTATGCGTGATCCAAAGTTGAATGCTGACCAAAACTTCGCGTATATCGAGTCGATTACAGAGTTCAAGACTCAACGCTCCCACTTAACATGTTATTGTGACTGTCGTCTGCCTACCGATGTTACCTTGATCATCTATCATGACTACGACTCTGTGCGCACCGCTTGTGATACGATAACTTTTACTCTGCTTCGTAATACAATCTCTGATCATTTGTGGTCAGCTCGCTCGTACCCTAATTGATGCGGTTCCGACATGGAGACTTCAATATGAAATCCCAGCACGCATCCAATCTGAATACCTAATATTCGTACTCGTCTGCGACGCAGCTTCATGTACGACTGAACGGGTCCTCGCTCCCGGACTCCCAGTTCGACGACAGCTTTGGATCTGCTCGAGAGCATCCTGAGTATTCCTTACTTTGATCTTATATAGAATAACTGTGGAAACTTTCTTTCTTAATGCATAAGTCCGTTCCGCAGACATGATTCATGCAGCCAAACGCCGTCGTCCCTTCGTATGGATGCGAGGGCCATGTGTGAGCGTCCACACGAGCGCTGTGTCCCCATCTCTCTATCTACAACCTTCTGCGACACTTTGCTTGTTCTCAGTTCTCCCCAGTTCATTCTCTTCATACCATGTCGTATCCCTCGTCAGTATCCCACGTTAAGTCATGCCTCCGTTACCGTGCCTCGACAGCCACGCCGATGACGTCCCTGGTAACCCCATCGTGTCAAAACCCCTAATCGGCACGGGCTCCCTTATCACCCTCGAGATGGATCTCAGCGACCTCATTAGAGTCCTGGTCCGTCTTCGCCGCCGTCGGTAGTGAGATGACCCCGTTGCGTTCCCAAGTAGCGTTCTGAATATCTGCGAGAGCTGCTTGTGCACCCTCATTGGGTGCAGGAGGTTCGACGTGTCCGTCCACCTCGTCCCCTCCCGTCATCTCGGTATCGGGATCGTAATACTCTGGACCAAGAACCTGCTCATCCGCCGACGAATCCATCTGGACCTCGTCGCTGGCAAAGTCCGCCCCCGTAGAGTCCTCGGCCCCGCTACCGCCCAGGGCCTCGAAGTTCCAGGGCTGGGCCAGGTTCAACGACTTAGTACTCAGGGGCTGATAGGAATTCTTGACATCTGCGCCTTCGTCTTCGATGCTGTCGTGAATCATCTCGATACGATTAGGCCCCTCGTAGGCAGGAAGTTGGTCTTCGCCATCGTCGGGTGCTGCCAACGAGGTGACTGTGACTCTATCCGAACCACGACCTGCTTGATGGCGAGTTGCTCCGGCTCCGATCAATGCGCTCGACGACCCAGTCAGGGAGGAACCCTCGCCGAGGCACTGACCTTCCCCCGGCTCCGTTTCGTCGTTGTCGTCTTGCTCCTCCTCGTCTTTATATTTGTCAGAGATGACTCCGAACCTCGACCCGCCTAAAGGGACACTGGTTCGACGGCGGTAGAAAAGCAGGTACGCAGCTTCAGTGATGGCTGTTGAAGGGTCTGCAACGTGACTGACAGATGAATCTAATTTGTCTGGTTAACACTCCTGACCAGGTATCAACGACGGAGAGGGTCATCTTACCATTGTAATTATACCAACGACCGTCCACAAAGTTCTTGGCATACGCAGTGTAGTGTCCACCACCAAGACCACCGTAGTGATCGTCAACCGCGATGAGATCGTAGATCTCCTCTTTTCCCTCCTCCTTCTGGATCACTCGGGTCGTAAGGTCTAGCCCCTCAACCGGGAAGTCGACGAGCACGTCTAGCTTGTCTCTTCGCCATCCAGAGCTGCTGAAGCGCTTCAGATGGGCCACGAGAATGTCAGGCGTCTTCCACAAGTCGAACTTTTTGCTTGCTCGCCGATGCTCCTTGCAGCGCGGACAGTACCACATGTCTTGTTCGGAAAGGATCTCGGCTCTCTCAAACTCGTCTAGACACTCGTCGAGGGTGATGCCACGCGTGCGGCGGTGGTGCCGTCTCCTCTGTCTAATCTTGAGCACAGGATCGTCGAGACTCTCCAGGTTGACAAAAGTCCTCGCCCCCTGATCTTCAGTTGGGTTTCTCGGGGAGGCACCGAAGACCTTCTCCCAAGCTTCCTCGTTCCAGTCAACGACCAGACCCTCGCCGAGGCGGATCAATGGTCCACCATCAGCAACTGCTGGCGGCGTTGGTTGAGGCTTGACCGTGTTCAACTTGTGCGCTTTTCCGTTCCGCACCTGCTTATCACGACGCTTGTTACCCTTCTTGCTGTATGTCTTATGGCCCTTGAACTTCTTGCGCCCCCCGGGACCTAGCTTTGAAGCGCGGGGACCGACCTGTTCATTATTAGCGAGGTGCGTTCCTGAAATGATTGATGTGGATGCATACTCGTACTGGAAGAAGGGCGTCTTCTTCGCTTGACTCATCCAACATCCGAGTCTGGCTCTCATCGGCCTTGGAGTCCTCGTCATTGGTGCTATCTTCTTCGTTGCCAGATGTCGTGCTTGTGGAACTCTCGGGACTTTGCTCATCCTCTCTCTCGGAAGAAGGCTCAGGGATTCGATCCAGCACCCTGGGAAGTGGCCGATGATGGTCGACATTCGACCAACCAGTGGGAACAGTGCCATCAGAGTTATCGGTGAAGTAGCTGAGTTCGAACATATTTTGCAACGCAGGGTCCAGGAATCCATTATGGTTGATGAATTTGGGACGTTTGGTGTTGAACCGCTTCAGAACATGGGGTTCATGAATTGGTGTGCTGCTTGCATTATCCGTAGTCACATCCTTGGCAGGAACATCTTTCATCGTGACATCCACCATATCATCCTCACCTTCCACTGAGTGGGCGACAACCTTACCGTCGCCGGAAGAGTCAGCGTCCGAAGCAGAGGTGATGACCACATCGCTGTCAGTATTGTCCAGAGTCTCGGCCTCGGTTAAGTCTTGAAGCCCAGACCAAGTCGAGAATGTGGCAACCTTCTCCAAGACCTTGCGTTGAATGAGATCAATGTTGGATGCCTCCTCCTTGGTCAAACATATGAAGTGTGGGGGCGATGAGGTTTCCTGGTTCCGGTCGTTATTATGGGGTCGGCGATGGAAGACCGGTACCACCATCCTCTCGTAACGGGGGTCGTCCCACTCGGTGGCATCAAGAGGGGTGTCGATATCCAGCATAGAACGGAACTTTTTCGACCGAGCCTTGTGTGGCCAGTTGGTCGGAACAACCTCCAGCTCGTGGATGGTAGGTATATCCGAAGTCTGGATCTCCTCTGACACGTCCTGGGTGTTATCGTAGATCTTGAAGAAGCGATCCTTAAACTCTTCAGCCCCGATCAACCGCTCCGCAGGAACACCTGTCCGAACTGAGAGAAACTGCTTCAGTTGCTCAATGGCACTGTGCTTGGGCAGTTCGACCTCGATTAACACGGGCACATCATTCAGAGGTAGAAACTTGACGGATTTCGCCCACATGTCCTCCACGGGAAGCGGCAGAGTCAAGTTGTTGAACGGATCAAAGGTGATGCTAATTTTGGCACACTCTGGGCATTTCAAGGTTGACTTGTACATGCCGGTGAACAGGTCGGCGATAACGGAATCGTCTCGAAGACGAGTAATCTCCCACACCTTGTCAGCCATGGCCTTGATGGCTTCCGGGTTGTTGATCATGTCATCCGTAGAGTCGGGCTTCTCAATGTACGGCTTCTTCTTGATGCGGCTCAAGTCTTCTTGAAGGCCATCAAGGAGGAAGCCAAGAAATTCCTGAGTATCTTGCTGGCCCCAGCCAGAAAAGGTGCTTCGGCAGCGGCCAACGGTGGTCTTGAAATCTCGGGGGCTCACGGATCCTTTACCTTCCATGTAGATCTCCTTGAGCAGGTTTCCATACGCCATGGCAACTTTGCCGTTGTACCCCAACGGGTTAGTCTTATTCACCTCGTCGGAGTAAGTGCCGGTGAGGAAGTACTTGGTCAATTCCTCAACGCTACGGACACATTGCAAGGCCGAGTTCATGTAGCACGTGTTTCCAAGGTTCTGAAGACCAACTGCGCCAATGCTGCGGCCCGACTTCTTCTGGACCCGTCCTCGGGTCAAGGGACCGCCGGGGGCCGGGCTGCTTCGGCCGCTGACCGGCGCCGAGGCCGAGGCCAACGCGTTGCCCCGGGTAGGGATGGCCTTGTCGTTGCCGCGCTGTCGGCCGGTGTAGGTGCTGACCCAGAATTCATCAATCGCCTCGTCGACGACAATGGTCTGGTCGGTGACAAGCTCATAAATCTGCAGTGATGCTTTTCCATTGTACTTCGGGTTGCCTGTCTGGTCGGGAAGAGGAACCTTCACCCTCTCATCACGAACTTGGGCAAAGGCAGCGACATCAAGCAGAAGCTTTGACCATGAACTAGCAGGAACCGCATGGCCAGGAGAATCCGGAGGGGTGAGAGCACGGCGGGGTTCGGAGGGCCCGGTGACAGGTATGGGTTGGGGGGCCATCCACAAGCGGATCTTCCGGTCCAAAGGGACTCCGGTGAAGGCCTTGAGATCCTTCAGGAAGGCCTGCGCGCGGTAGCTGCGACTTCTGGCGAGGACGAGCGGGGCGGGATCCTTGGCCTTGAGGGACTGTTCGATAGGAAGAGGGCTGACTTCGGACCACAGGCGGTGAATCCGAAAGATTGGCGGGTGGTACTCGTACATGATGTTCGCTTCAGCCTCGCTTTCGGCAGTGTTGATAGCAGTGCGGACGATGGCTTGTTGGCCGTCCTTGACACCGTACCAGTCGACGACCATCTTCCAGGCATCCTCGGAGAACAATTGGAAATCTTCGTCGCCAGATCCAGGCTTGAGGCGCACAAACTTGGCACCGTTGGGCTCCTCCAGGACCTCTTCGATGATGTCGGAGTTGTCGACGGGGCCAAGAGGCTCGGTTGACGGCTCCACCTTGCTTTCCTTGGGGTCGCCACGAAGGGCGAGTGCCTTGTCGACCCAAGTGCGCGATACGAGATAGGCCTTAGCCCCATCTTTCATGGGCTCTTCCGCAAAAGCCTTTAAAAGAGTCTCGATTATCTTGACCTGTTCATGGAGGAGGGGTACTGCTGCACAAGATAAGTTAGCCACTCCCATGGGACTCCAACATCCGGCTCTCTGTGAGCAGGCGTGCTTACGCTGTGAGGAGGGAGATCCGCCAGTCGCGGTGGTTGGCTCTGGAGCATCGAGGCTCATAGCCCTAGGCAGAGCACCAGAGGATTGCTGTGAGGCGTCGGCCGAGTCGGTGGCCTGGGAAGTAGCCATCTCGACGTCACGGGCCTTGGCCGTCTCGTTGTCGGGGTCCATGCTTGACGCACGTCGTTTTAGCGGTGATGATGATCGATGGGGGATGTCTGCATCGCCATTCATAATAGCACGCCTGGAAACGCGGAATGGGGACTGGCTTCTGGTCGAGGCGGGGAAGGGGCCAGTGTCGTCTCCCCCACGGTCGCTTTCGATGGAGAGGTCGGCGTAGGCGGAGGCCGAGGGAGACGAGGCAGCGGACGCGGCAGAGGCGGCAGAGGAAGCGTACTCGGCGGACACGAGGGAGGTCTGCTGCTGGAGGCGCGGAGGCAAGCTGGAGGCGGGTTGGGAGTCGGCCCGGAGGTAGGAGGGGGTATCAGGACCCGAGGCAACGGGGGTGGCGGAGAAGGAAACGGCGGAGAAGGAGAGGGCGGGATCGTCGTCGATTTCGCACGAGGGCAGAACGGAGTCGGGCGAGGGCGAGTCGTCAAGTGGATCCTGGCCGTGGGTTCGGGGACTCGCAAGCTTTCTCTTCTTTTGGGACGACGTCTTGAAAGCGAGCTGCCCTGGCAGAGGCAGCTCGGAGACGAACGAGGCGGGGAGGAGGAGGAGGGAGCCGAAGCTGAGGGCGGGGACTGGCAGCGAAGGCGGAGGCGGAGGCGGAAGCGGAGGAGGAATTGCGACCGGGCGAGAAGCAGATCCGGAGGCGAACGTGATGGCGAAGGCGAAGGTAATGGCGATGGCGATGGCAAGCGTCTTGCATTAGAACGAGAACCCAGCGCCAGTTGGGGGTGAATTTTAGGAGCAGGAAGGGGGGGAAGATTTAAGATGGATCAGCCTCAGCTGGAAGAGGTCAAAAGCAGGAACCTGGAGGAGGGCACACACGGGGCACACACACTCAGCGGCACACGCACAGCGTATGCCGTCGGGGCTGTGGAGGCCGGGCGGGCGGTGACACGGTGGGGCTGAAAACGGGACAGACAGCGAGTTACTGCCCACCTATCTAAGGTACCTGGCAGAGCGGTAAGCCGTGGCAAGGAGTCAATGAGAACAAAGGCGTAGTTTCCACCAGATGAAATGGGAGAAACCCTATCATGAATCCAGCTGACACCTGACCATAGCTGAGCGGGGGGCTTGGATTCGCCCAAAGTTCCCAATCCATCCACCATTGTCCCGGGTAAATCATTGTCACCGACAATTCTCCCTTTAACAAGGCTGACATATCCTCACTGTATCCCAGGTTACCCAGCATATCACTTAAGAGGAAAAAAGGAAGGGAACAAAAGGGAAAAAAACCAAACCAAAAATCAAGGGTTGCAGCGGCGAATCAGTGGTGCTGATCAGACATAACTGCCGGTGGTTGGCTTGGTCCCTATCCACATGCTTGCGTAGGTACCTAGGTCGCCCGTCCTTTCGTAGGCAGAAAATTTCTCCCACCGGCCCCGTAGAGGTCGTCGATCGATTGCCACATGATCGCCAACTGCAGTGCTAACTGGGAGCTAATGTAGAGGTGCCAACGTGAGACGAATTTTGTGATACCGACGAGACGCTCTCCGAACCATCATCCTGAAAGCACTCATGATGGTGGGGGGAACTGCAGGAGAGAAAAAAACGAAGAAAAAAAGTCTGCCAGGGCAACGACGGGCTGCTTCAGGTATTAGATTCATGCTTAGGCCACAGGCCTGTGCCCTGAAATAGCGCCTAAATGACCCCTGCCCTGGGGGCCTAAACTTTCCCCTCGTCCCCTGCTTCCAGGGAACAGTCCGGGCGCTAGCGTTCCTAGTATGCCGACCGCTGGGAATCGTCGCGATCCTAGTGGACGCCACCATCATGATGATGCCTTTTTGTCAGAGATGCTCCTGCTTGTTAAGGTTGGTTGTTAACCCCCATCAACCATAAAGCACATTGCGATAATCTGGACACTACTAGTGCTCCGTAGTACCTCGTCTGGATTGCCGGTGGATGTCGACAAAATTTCGCTTCCTCCAACCCCACGTTGTAACGCATCTGCCATAACTATTTTAACGTCCACGATGACCTCTGGGCCTCTTTGCGTCCAGGCGTCTTATGCCCAAAACAACACGCCCAATACCACTACTCGGCATATTTTATGTCCTGCATAGAACGATACTTCAATTAAATTACTGGGAAGCCAGATACGCTCAATGGGGCGACCTGGGTAATAACGTAACGCGGGCTGGGGTTGGAACAAACTTCCTAAGCGATTTTGCATATCTAACAAGATAGGTAGATAGGCGACTGTTAATAATAACCTATGATCACCACAACTAATTCTCAATTTCCCCGCTCAAACAACAATGCTTAAGTTCGTTACTATTCTATGTCTTCGACTAATTGCATCCTCTAAGTTAGATTTGAGTCACTGCCACTTCCAGCCACATAATCACACCCAGAGTTCTCTATCGTGCAATCTAACAACTGCTTCCTCAATTTTACACGTGCATTCTACTTACTCCCTGACTGAATGCACTCCCTCGCGGTCCACTCAGGTATTCTAGCTGCGTACCTAGTGTCTAACTCCTCATCTGCTTTTCCTTCCACCGTACATGTCATACCTAGCCAATTCGAGCCGCCAACAGACCATTCCCAAGCAGCAGAGCCAAGTCCTTGACTTCTTCCAACTACCCATGCAAGAGCATATCTAAACATGCTCGTCAAGTGATTCTGATAAGTCGGTATCCCACACTAGCAGAGCCTGACCTGCGAACCCCAACCACAATTCTCCGCAACACTGCCTCAGAGCTTTGCGTCCGTATCCTCATACTCGGTCAGATCCTTGACAGGACGAGGTCCTTGGCTCGCTGTCAGAGTCGATTTGAAAACACGCACGTCCGTAATTTCCGTCGCAGATTCAATGACGGATGTGCCATTTTGAGCCCGCTGCTCCTCTGGCTTCGTCTGCTTCAATCCCAGCAGCTTCGCCTGGTCCACCAGTACCGCAATTACTTTCTCGGGCAGCTTGAGAGCCTCCCGGAGGTGATCTCCCAACGACTCCACGCTCTGCCAGATTGCAGGGACAGGGTCCTGGGAGCCCAAGCCCTCTAGGAGCCGTCGGATCTTAGTCTCCGCATCTGCGTCTTGATCAAGGAAGTACTTGGCGTATTCTTGCTTCAATTTTAGCCTTTCTTCCTCCGCAGTCTCATCAGCCTTCTTTTGGGCGTCCTCTTGCCGCTTCTGAGCCCCTTCAGCCTGGGCTTGAGCATGAAGGTGAATCGACAAACGCGCTCGCTTGGGTGAAACCGGGTTAAAGTGCAAGTTGAAGAATTCAACAATCTCTTGCTTCGTCAGCTGCTTGATGTGAGCCGCATCGAGTTGGGCTGATGCCAGTTAGCTTTATACACTTGAATGATGCTATATGAGCTCATATGCCACATACCCAGTTCAAAATCATAGTACTCGTTCGCAATTTGAGCCCAGTGTCTAGAGGATTCCTGATCGAGGTTCCTCAGCTTCTCAAGGCGCCGAATGATCAGACTTCGCTTGTGACCCTCAAACTCTGAATCGGGCATCTTGCTCAAGGTCTCACTGAACCTCGATAAGAACGCCTCAATTCGAGAATCAAGATATTCTGGTGTCATCTCGCTCTGTAAAAGGAACCGGAGTCCATAGGTGGCCGAGAAGGCTCGTGCTCCGCTGAAGACTATGTAGCCAAGCTGTTCTTTCGTTCTCAACTGATCAAAGGCAGGCTCGTGGATCATCTGGTCGATTAGGAGTGTCTTTGAACGGACTGCACGATCACCCCTATCTCCAGCATAAAACCATGTCTCGATACAGTGGTTGACGTTGGCTTTGTCTTTCAAGATCTTCTTGTAGACGTGATTGGATCCTGGGGGCAGAACGAGTGATCGGTGGATGGGCCACTGAGCCCGAGGCAAGATCCGAGGCTTCAGGATGGACTCCACCATATCCGTCACCTTCAAGGCATCCTCCCTATACATGTTGCCATGCACGTAGACTTCGATGTGTAGTTGGGCCAGCATTTGCTTCTGGAACGACCGAACAGCGTCAACCGTGATGTTCGGCAGCTCGAGTGCAAGCTCCTCCACGATATAGTCCCTGTCCTCGGCATTGAGCCAGTCGGTGTAGTCCCCCACTTGGTGATAAGATGACTGCAACTGCCAGTTGTTGTATCCTCGAGTGAGTCGCTCCTTGATAATATCAAATCGCTCTTCCTTGATCTCGATGTCCCGCATTGTAGTGGCAACTTGCTCCAGAAGCACCGGAAGCTTGTCATTGTAACCGCTAATGTCCAGGAATAGACCGCGAGGGTCAAGGGTGACGTTGTATTGCAGCCCAGCCAGTTCCGCGTCGTATGAGTACTCCTCAAGTGCGTCGCGAACCAAATCTGAAAAGAGACGGGCCTTGACGTTGTTCTCGGCCGAGGCGTATATCAGCGGGGTCTTGAGGCTGACAATGACGTTGGCGCGAGGTACCCAGAAGGTATCATCCTTCTTCCACCAAGTGCGAGCGCTAGCATCGTTGCGAAGAACGCGGGGCGCTAGGGCCGGCTCTGTGATTTCCTTCTTCTCAACTTCAAGTTGGCTGGGGATGAAGTTGTTCTTGTGCGGCAAGTGAAGTGCCGAAAGGCGCTTGTCAGGGGTGACCGATGCGGCCTTCTCGAGCTCTACCATCAACTCGCTCGGGATCTTCTCATACCGATACTCCGTTCCGTACCATTTCTCCTTCTGGTCCCAGCTGCCTGGGTGATTGCGAGAGACGATAGTCATCCGAAAATTGTCGGGGCGAATGGTGGACAAGGCTTTCTCGATCTGCTGAGGCTCAAAAGTTCGCAAGCGGCTGTGTCCGCTGAGAAGCCACTCGCGAGGAAGGGGCTTCTGCATCACAGAGCTGATTCTGCTGGTGAAGCGGCTAGCGGGTGTCTTTTGCTTGAATTTGAAATCGACATCTGCCATTCCCTTTTGCTCCTGGAAGATCCATTCCTGCGGTGGGGTCTCCCTGAGAAGAGAAATGTACTGGAAGAAGATCTTGACGATCTCAGAGTAGTTCTTCAGGCCCTATGTTATCATGTTAGCGACTGTATGCCGCCCAGATTTCGACAAGTTCATTTACCTCTTCTGTGAGGCGAACCTGCACGTCGAAGATACCCGGAGTGCCGGGGCACACGGGGTATGCGCCGGCGCTGAGCCCATTGGCCCATCCCTTGGCCTTGATGTATGACATAACACTGCCTGGTCCCTCATGACCGATCAGATGGCTAATGTATCTGCTTGGTTGGCAGGCATACAGGAACTCTTCGTCGATGAAGGGAAAGTAAAGGTTGAGTTCCCTTGAGTCCATGACGGGCTTTGCAAAGCATTGCATGCCGAGATCAGACTGGCGGAAAGGAAGCTCATCAACCCAACGGTTAGGGGAAAGCTTCTTGTTGACAACCGGGGAGAACAGCTCAACGGCCCATTTCTGAAGAACATCGAGGGGCTCTCGACCGAGAACTACCAGCTTCATGCGGTTGGCAGAGTAGTGCTTGCCATGGAACTCGATGAACTTTTCTCTTACGTTGATGCCACGGGCTTCGGGCAGAGTCTTGAGGACCTCGAAGTTTCCGGTAGAGAAGTGACAGTACGGGTGCTTGGGGTTTGATAGGGACTTCTCCAGCTGGTGAAGGCGCCAAGTGTCATTCTGGAGGTTCTTCTTGTTCTCCGAGTCGACGGCTTTGAGTTCTCTGTCAAGAGTGCTCGGGAGAAAGAGAGGTTCAATGAAGAACTGGGCAAAACGATCAAGGGCCTCGCGCAAAGGCGAGGGATTGCTGTCCGAAGGATCCTCGTCATTAGCCGGCTTCGCGGCGACATCGAAAAAGTAGTTGGTGGATGTCGGGCCGGTGTAGGCATTGGAGCTTCCCGAGTGAGCGGACAGATACTGGCCGTACTCGTTCTCAATCGGGAATTTCTTGGTGCCCATAAAGAGGAGCTACCAGGGTCGCGGGGTCAGTAAAGGGGTCGAAAGACTGGGGAATTGCTGAGAACCATGGCAGGGCCAAGAACCAGGAACCAGGAACCAGGAGTGGCTTACATGTTCAACGGCATGAGCCATGCCGGGGATGCCCGACTCATCACTGAAGTTTCCAACGTTGACGTCGAGGGCGGCA
Source organism: Neonectria magnoliae (assembly GCA_037954305.1). Classification (NCBI taxonomy): domain Eukaryota; kingdom Fungi; phylum Ascomycota; class Sordariomycetes; order Hypocreales; family Nectriaceae; genus Neonectria; species Neonectria magnoliae. Next base: position 21,392 of record JAZAVK010000083.1, on the reverse strand, counting down.
CTGGCCTTGTCCGTCTCGGGGTCGTGTACTAGGAGAGCCTCGAGTTCGTTGTCTAGGCGGATGACTCGATAGTCCCGGTCGTCGAGCAAAGGCTTCTCCAGGCGGTCTGTGAGCAGGGTCACAGGGGAAGCTGGCCCGCCAGAAGTGGCGGGGACCTCTTCCTCATGTTGTGAGTGAGGCATGATGCAATGGCAATGAGGGACAAAAACAGCCAGGCCACGACTCCGACACGGCACAGAAGATCCGGGTTCCGAGGGAGAGAGGCCGTATCGGGCGATGGTTGGCGGATTGGGAAGACCGGTACGCTGAGGCGCTCGTAGCAAGATAGATGGAGGCAAGCAAGGTATGTTGGTAGATGTAGCGGCCGTGGAGTGGACAAACGCAAATACACTGGTCCGAGCCCGGCGAGGAGTGTGCGGGTCCGAAAAGAAGACAGACAAGCAATAACTACGTAAGTACGTGGTAGGTTAAAGTCTGCAACCTTGGGTAGGAGGTAGGTAAGGAAGGTTAAGGTAGTAGGTAGTAGGTTGGCGGTATGTACGAAGGGGGAAAGGGATGGAGACGCCGAAAGGGGGGGGGGGGAGGCTGGCTGCTAGAGCAAGGTCGGGTACCTTGCCTTTTAACTGCGGGGGGAAGAGAGAAGGACACGGCGGCAAGAATGAAGCTAAATGTATGAAGCTGTTTGTGGGCGCACGAACAATGGCGGTGCTGAAGCTGATTTCGATGGATGCAAGAAGAAGCACGAAGTCGGAATACTGTGCTGTGGATGACAGCGGCGGTCGGTGCAGTTAACGAGCCCCTGCAGAGCCAGCGTCTGGAGCCGCCGAGGAGAGAGTCCAGTCCTTGGAACCCTGTCGTAACCCGGTGAAGCCTAAGTAGGTAGTATGGTCAGTACGAATACACAGTCTGTCTGTCCGCAGCGGCCACAGATGGAAGGGTACGGTAGTCAGTCTAGCGGGTGGAGGCGCCGGAGCGCAGTGGAGGACGCGCCACCACGTAGCCTAGGAGCCACAGTGCGTCGGGTGCGAAGAGCCAGCCGCGGGTCTGTGCGATGGAACGGAGCGATCCCTCAACTCACCCCTAAGGTAGTGTGGAGCCGCTATTGAGGGTAAGCATCCAATGTCCCGACGGCCTGGGCAGTGTGGGTGGTTGGAGGGGCACCTTGAGTTCGTTGGGTGAGGTGAGGCGAGATGGAGGCGCACCGTGCCGCTGGCTCGCTCTCCGTGCGCCGGGCTCTGCACTTAATGCACTCTGCACTCTGCAGTGATGACAAGGGATGGGCGGGACACGGGGGGGACGGGAACCTACCTCACAAGATGCAGAGGGAAGGGGTAAACCCCAACTAAAAAAATAAATAAGAAAATATTGGTGGGTGGCGGCAGCAGATGGAACGTTCCCGTTCTTGAGCTGTCGTTGAGTTTTGGAGGCTTTTGGGGGCGTGAGATAGGGAGCGGCCGCGGGTTGAGAGGGAGTGTGGAAGCGTAGCTTTACTAACAATGGAGTGCTGTATTTCTTACTTACGGTAGGTACCCAGGTAGGTACTTAAAGGGAGGCACGTAGACACCTTGCTGGTGTCTCGGCGGGCGATGACGAACCGACGGCCTTCAACTCGCAATGGATAATAACTTCTGTGGGCTCGGCTGTCGATTATGGCTGGCCTGCTGGTGGACACCCAGGAGTCAGGGGGGGCGGGCAAGCTTCGCGGTGGATCGTCCGTCAATGCCTTGAGGTTTTCTTTGCTGTTGATCGAGCCAAGCAAGTCGTCACCAAACAATCTTTGTGGGATTTGTACTTCGTACTTATTAGCCCTGATGGCAGCGGCACAGGCAGGGCACCTCGGCAGGTACGGATTCCCTACGGAGCGACGTGATACAGGCTGAGAGATCTGGTGAGTACAAGGTTGCAGTTGCAGTGCGTTTAGCTCTGGTTGTACAAGATGCCCGAGCCTGTCTATAGACGCCCGTTCTCAGACTTGTGGCTGAGCAGCCTGGAATTTTGTCCTTCCGCTGTTGTCTCCCGGACTGGACGGGAGGGTCGCACGAGACGGTGATGAGCCGAAGTACTGTAGGTATTCGTACGTTGAGTGTAGCTGAGAAGAAGTCAGTGTCCCTTAAAAATAAAAGGAGGTGGCGATGATGACGATGACGATGACGATGGCGAGCCAACTGGACGGTGGATGGCGATGGTGATTGCTTTGCTCGAAACTCTTCGCCGCACCTTCGCAGGACTCTCGCAGGACCTACTTCGACCTAGGGCGTCGCAGGGAGGGCTCAGCTCCACGAGGCCGCCTCAATTAAGACCAGAACCTGAGGTGCTAGCCGGCGGGCAGAGTCCTGTTTTCAGCGCCGGAAGAGTCTGACAAGAGGCAAAGCGAGGGCTGATAAGATGATGCCCCTTCTGGCCTAGGTGTCATCATCCTCTAGGCAAAAGCACAAGACACGGGCGAACAATATTAGACGGCGGCGTAATTATTGCTTCTTACACCAGCCAGATTGCGCAACCCCAATAGCCATGTGGCTCGGGGCAAAGAGGGATCCATCCACATCTTCCTCCTCTCACCGTCAATGTGGCGTCTTCGCGCGCGCGGGTACAGACCGCAGCCGATGACGGGACGAGGCGGGGGGTGGCTGCACGGGTGAGGGCCTTGAGGGTCACCGACTGCACGTGCATGCGTAGACTCCATTGTACATACATAGTAGCACTGTAGCAGTCATATTTGCAACTTGCCGGCACCCCGTTGTGGGCGGCAGAGTAGGGAACAGCCCAGAGACGTTGACGGAAGCAGGGGTCTTGGGGTCCGCCGCAGTCCGTCCCCAGCATTATCCGTAAGCGGACCGGAAGAACGGGAGGAACGGGCTCCTCCACACCGTAGCGGTACGTCCGTCCGAACCGACGATTCTCTCGAGAATTTCGAACAAGATAGAGGAAGGAATTGACGACGGTAATAAAATCACACACTCACCTCTTGGTGTCGTCGGTCCTCCTCACAGGTAAAAAAAAACAAAATGACCAAGTCGGACACTGTTCGGTGGACTATTTGCGTCCAATGATCGGTCGTCTTAGTCCCGGGACAAGATGGAAATGAGGACCTTGTCGGCTCAGTGGGACTCAACAATCGACACCACTGACACGTCAAACCTATACTTGGGTCTTCCAAATACCAGCTGTTGGGTTGGCTCCCGGACGCTAATAAGTGTCCGTTCGGGAGGCTTGATCTGCTTCGTTAGTGGCGGCGCAAGATTCCCAATCGACGACGCTTCTTCGCCCGCAGCAATTCGCACGTACGAAATAACGATGGCGTCAATTCGAGACCCTTGCGTCTGCACTATGCAAGGGAGGAGCTGGACCGGTATGTGGACCTTGTCGAGCAATGTGCCAATGTGGTCAAATATTTCGGACACAGGCTGCAGTAGGTTGGAACTTGTGACGCGGCTGAGATGAGGACGGGAGAAGTGGACGAGGATATCAAAGGAGGAAAATCATCTCTGGTGCTTTTAGTTCGAGGGCCAATTTATACTCCGACTCGAGATCCCACTTCACGTCCCGATACCGTGACTCAACGTCCAACTACGGCAGCGACGATGCCATTTCGCAGCCTGTGTTACCTGGACGTTGCAGTCAATCCCAATACCTTCAAGGGGTTACTCGTGCCAAGCGAAAGGAGGAGAGTGGATGTTTGTAGATTGCGGCATCGCACACTGCCGCAGCCTTCTCTCGTCCCCATGTTTCCACCACCAACCGCCCCGGATCATGGATGTGCGTCCCTGATGCCGGCCCTTGCACGGCGAGTCGGCGACCGACGTCTGTGGTAACAGGGTAACTACGAATACGTGGTACGGTCTCCTAAGCTTCATTCACTTGGATGCTCCTGGGAAGCCCTCACGAGTCAGCATCGAATATGCTTGGCCGGTTGGCCCGGGTCGCTCCCGAGTTTCATCTGAAGTCTGGATCCATGGACAGCCAAGGAAACATTGTTTGACAGCCTCATCCATATTTCCGAGGCTGTCCAGTCGGAACCTTTGCGGGGAATTGAGCCACGACTCCCTTGCGTTAGTGCCTTTAGCGATCGCATCTAAGGAGTGATCTGCGCGGTCGAGACCGTCCAACCCTTGTGCCATTGAATTTTCAGAGGTCAGTCAGAGGCTGCGAGATCATCTGATCATATCCGCCCGGTGTAACGACATAATCAGGTTGGAAGAAGTCAACGTGACTCGCGCCGCGCTACCATCCCCGCTGCGGATAGCTCTACTCGAAAGAATGCTTGCTTCGTTTATTAAGCGCGAGTCTTCCGATATTCATGCAATTTCGTACAAGTCACTACTCGCTCATAGCAGGGAATGAGGTGAATGTGCTCCTCTGTCATACGAGGCCGAATGGATGGAGCACATGATCCAATCGAACTGCGACCACTGTCTGCGGCTTCATTCTTTACTTCTGGGATTTGATCTTTGCTGCCTGCATATTCTCGCTTTGCGGGTGGTAGTTGGAGGTTACTAAAGTTGTCACGAACACAACCCTCACATATGGAACCTGAAGATTGCAAGCTCTAACATTCAGAGCGAGTATCGCCCTCATCCTGCGTCTATCTACAAATGTCTAATTCTATGGTATTCGGGAGAAATCACTCCACGATAGTAGTGGCAGCGTTCTTTCCCCTGCACGCTCGAGCATCGATACTCATGTGCACCGCGACCTGTCTGATGTAGACAACTAACTGCCTGGCTATGCCATTATATCCCCCGAGTGTATACCCGAGGGCAGTAGCATGTCTCGGTTCGCCACCAAATCCGGGGACACTCTGTACGTTGATCGGTGAAGATTGTGACTAGTCATTATGTCTAACGCTCCACACGAGTAGAGCAGTGAAAAGGGAACTCGTACGAATATGCTCATCACTTTTCGAGTGACCTGCCATCTTCATTTTGTGATGGAAAGGGGGAATGCACAGAGTCCTCAGTGCCCTGGCCAGGTTCGTACTACCTCTTCGATCGCCCGCTCGAAGCTCCTGAGCTGGGGCAATCTACGGCTTTATGGCCGGCCTGATGGCACTTATAGCATGTCATGGACTTGCTATTAGTCGATGAGAATTGGCTTCCGCCCCCCGAAGAGATCGAAGTCAGCTTGCTGAGCTTCACTTCTTTCTTCTTCCTCTTCTCGCGAAACTCCTTGGCTTTAGCAGATTCTAGGCTCTGACGAGGTTGTGACCTAGAACGTGAGCGACTTCGCGCGGGCTGGGAGTGCGGGCTATCACTAGATGGCTTTCGCTTGCGCCCCGGAGTAGGCTCGTTTGATGCGTTCGAGTCCGCATCACTCGAGCCGTCCGACTCATCTGCCGGTTTCTGGGTGTTTGGGTTCTGTGGGAGGTCAGTCAGCGCTTAGGTTCCGAGAACCTGGACGTCTAGTGGTTCACATGCCTCTTTTTTGGGACTCTTAAAGTTACGCGTCGATGTTCGCCCAATTGCTGGCACATCTTCATTGTCGCCTGACTCGTTAGATGAATCAATGTCACCATACCCGACGTAAACAACATTGAGTGGTGCCTTGGCAGTGTCGGAAGCTTTTGAACCAGTCCAGGAGTTCTTGAGCACCCAATGTGTGTCGGCGCTAATATGCTGCTCCAGTGCCGCCTGGCGCTTAGCTTCTTGGTCATCCAGAGCGGCCTTGATTGTTGCTTGATCGATGTTCAAGCTGATTCGGCCTTCCGAAGGTGAATGTCCCAGCTTGCGCTTCTTCGCAGAATGTGATTCGGACTCTAGCGACCCGGCTGACGATGCTGAAGCGACAGCTCTCTGCATGAACTTCATGGTGAGGAGTCTCGAAGAGACTCCCCGCGGCGTTTCGGGCGCCATGATTGTGGTCGGAATCGAAAAAAAGGCGATCAATCGTGGAGAAGTTGGAGTGTAGTCGATGAACTGAATCAAAGGTCGGGATCGCGTGGGAAGGTGGTGTGAGAAAGACGTATTTTGCAGTGACAACCAGCCCAGGGATGGTCGCGTAGTATCAGGCACCCTAATGCCCGTAACAAACTCCTAACATTCCAAAGTTGGCGCGTTTGAGGTTGGGTATCGTCCTGACGTTACCTGAGCAAGCTGGTTGCGCCTCATGGCTGCTCGTTGATGTAGAAATTATTCCGGGTCGGATAAACGGGTCTCCCGGACTTAGACGTCTGCAGCTTGAATGCCTCACGACACTCCAACTGCCACATCGAGCCGACACCTTCGAATCGATCCGCACACCCGGTCTCCGTCGCATTTGCAATGGCCACGTCTCAATTGAGGGCAATTGGTGCCTTTGCGCGCAACGCGCGCCTGTCCCAGCGTGCCTTCACCACCTCCGCTCGGCAACTTGAGGCCGCCGTCACCAAGCCCGCGACCGAGACGGCCCCCGCCGTCGCCGACGAGTCCAAGTCCGTGGAGATCAACCAGGCCCCTAACCGTACGGGCGTCTGGTCCCGAAGCCAGCGGCCTCGCTCGGTGGCCATGACCGGCCCTCGCTTCGAACAGACTGACTTCAGCGTTCAGGTAAGGCGGCGGTCGGGACACAGGAAAACACGGCTAACCACCTGACAGCCCCAACCTAAATCTGCCATGGAGTTGATTCACAAGCAGCCTGTGCGGTGGACTCATGACCGTATCGTTGCCTGCGATGGCGGTGGCGGCCCTAGTGGCCATCCCAGGATCTTCATCAACACTGACAAGGCCGAGATTGCCTCCTGCAACTACTGTGGCATTCCTTATGTACGCTGCCTCGTATCAATTGCGTGCATGTCCAATTTGGAACTAACGATTTACTAGGCCAACGAGCACCACCGTGAACACCTCGAAGCCCTCCCCGAGACATCTTTCCCCCTACAATAACTGGTTCAGCCGCGTCGAGTTGGAACGATGAGGAGCTCGTCAGGACTCGTTAACCTGGGGCTTGGAACACCATGTGCTTTGTTACAGCTTAGAATTGACTGCGGACTACGTATATATGCCCCGAATTCATAAAAAAACAAGTCAGACATCACCTCGCACCGAATTGTGAATCTCAACACAACAATCCCAGACTTGATTCGGCAACTACCTCCCGAATTGGGACCAATTCGCCAATACGGAGACGCCATGATTCAGCACAAGTGGATCTTTCACATAATGAGGAATTACTGATCACTTGCCCATTATCACTGGGGACTTGTAGCTTGATTTGCACGTTCATCCCGCATGGGAAACGTCATTGAGAGGTAGAATAGCGTAGACAACAGACTTGCTCTCCTTCACCTACCAATTACCTTCCACAATCAACTATAGTCCACGCTAGAATCTACAATCCAGCCTATCTAAATATCTCTCGAAATTACCGACTAGCTCATCCAACTTTGTCGCACCGAGGGTGGTTCATCCGTGGTTGTGAGCTTGATTCTGTTAGCTGCATCATCCGGGCGGCTACCAACATTCAGCCACAGCGGCAAGGGCCTCGGCAATTTCGACCCGTGCATAACGGCAAACTGAGCAACTAAGGTGGTGAGAAGTGCTCTTTGATTAACACTACTGGTCAAGCACATCTGTGGACGCCTTCAGTGTTGAGCAATCCGGACAAACAGATCGCAGCGCGCATGGCGGTCATGTGGGAAGATGAGATGCAAGCAATGAGGCGGAAAGCCCAGTTGCAAAATCGCAAACTAGGCTGAGCAGTAAATAAGACCAAACTAGGAAATCTTGCCATAATCTACCCGCCAACGCCAAACACCATTACCATGTCTCCAATCGTATTACTAAAGAGATCAGCTGGTTCCGTTTTCCTCCTTCATGTCCGTATCATCGCCCGCCAAGACCTTCACATGAGGAACGTAGCCATCCGGGGCACCTCCTCCAGGTGTTGCGGCAACAACGTTTCCCTTCTCGTCAACGAATTGGAAGTTATACCGGCTAAGAAGGTGCGGAATGGCGGACAGCTGTGGGCCATAACGGGCCGTATTGTCGTAGAGCTCGAAGAGAGGGACAGCTAGTAGCTTCATGTTCTTGGGCACACTCAACACCTCTGCTCTAAATTAGTTCACGCCGACGACATTTAGGAGCTAGGGAACCTACTGGTCTTTGGCAATTGGATGAAGTAAAGCTTCTTGCATTCCTTCGGCCGCGTTACATGTGCCGGGACGAAGGGATACATGAAGGTCTCGAAGTTCGGTCGCCACCATTGGGCCAAGCAGTCGCCAATCTGCCAGTCGCCTGCTTCTTCGCCTTCGCCCAAGCGCCCGACTGGCGCCAGCCTCTCGTCCAGCCGTGACTTGAAGCCTTCGACCTCGTCGTCTTCGGGTCGCAGGTAGTCGCCGGGGAGCTTGAAGAAGGCGTTTGCGATCTGAAGCATTAGGATGTGTGGGTGGTTATGCTCGTGGCAGACCAGGATGCCCTCGCAGGTGCGGCGCATTCCGTGCTCAGTGTAGTGCTCCTCGAGGCGCTTCAAGCGGGCAATGACGGAAGGGTCTTCTTCAGGCTGGGTCTCTTTGACGCCAAACGTGTAGTTGGACAGCGGGTAGAGCGTGACATTCTCGGGCTGATTGGAGTTGAAGGAAAGCGGGATGACGGGCGGGTTTCCCGACTGAAGTGCGGTGGAGGTGATGGTTGACATAGTGCGGGCGGACGGGACTGGCTTGAAAATGCGTACTTGGAGATATGGCTTTCACCGCGACGCGCGTGAGGGAGACTGGGTGGAGCGAGATTCTGCTGCGAGAACTGAAGCTTGCAACGAAGGTATCTTGAAGAGGGTAAGCCGACGCACACAGCCTGAGCTCTGGAGAACAACAATTTCGGGCATTACCTGCGCCGGCGGCTCGGAACGGAAGGCGGTGTGGGCCACTAAGACGATGCCCAGCTCGGCCCAAGGAGTTATGGGCATGCTTTCAATGCATGTGGTTGGTTTCATGGTTTGATAAGTCGCCCAAAAACCAAAAATCGAGATGCAGTTGCTGAAGCCAAAGGATAAAGGAAATGATGCTTGGATCAAATGAATTGCGTGGGGGATATTTCCGTTTTGGTGTTTTTGGCTCTCCATCACGATTGAGCCAAGTCCTGCGCCGTAGTTCCTTGATTAAAAGAACCTACTGTAGCGTTGTACGATCTGTATTAGATGTCGAATTCAATCGCTGTCACTCGCGCCAAGGAATTTTCAGGAATGATTCGTCCAGAGATTGGGGTACTAGGGCATTGCAACTTACAGTATGTTACCACTTATAAGCAAAGGTTGTACTTAGCACATGTCGAACATGTCATCGACCCAATTACCCATGTCATTCTGATGGTGCATGATTACAGCGCAGCACTGGTTATCTAGGGGCATGGACCTACCTAGGTAGGCAGCGAATGAGTGTGTTGGAAATTAAAGCTCGGTGAGACGGTGTAAGCCCACACGTATTCGTACGTCGTAGGGACAGAATCGACATATGCCGTAATGACTTCGTACCAGGCAGCCTAATAAGCACCCCCGTATTTCCGACAACCATCTGATACCCTTTCTCATCGTTGACGTCGCCGATGACGCGGGCGGTGTATCAAGCTAACAAACTACCTCGGATGCTTTCCCAGCCATCCAGCCATCTAACTTAGCCCATCCCGCCCATCCAATTGAGGCGCACAGGCACATGATTATTAGCAGTCATGGACTTCTCGCTCCGCAACCGGCGGGCCTAAAGCCTAGTAGTCTAAGTAGTCTACCTAGTCTACCTACTACTGAGCAGGTAGGCACATGCCATCTTGGTGCGCCAGACTGGCGATGCGTTGTGGGATGGGATGCCATCTCAAGGCTTATTAGCAGCCAGAGAGTGTTAGGGCCCAGTAGCAGGCACATCCCAACCTCCAAGGCACCCGACCCAATCGCCTCACCAAGCCGCCCGCTTCCCTCCACGGCCTCAACCTGGTCACGGGCGCCCTGCCCTGAGGGTCAGCCGCTAATTAACGACTGAGGTGGGCTCACAGGACTTCACAGGCTTCACAGGTTAACAGGCTCGCGGGCAAGTTCCCCGCCGCCGCCGCCGCCGCCGGCTTGCTAGGGGGCTTGAAGCACCACCAAGTACAGCGCTATCAAAATCTGGCACCCCGACCCGACCTCCACCACATCCGCATCCACATCCACATCCCATTTCCTCTCCCACGCGGGCCAGCCAATTCCATTCTCCCATAACCTTGGCCCTCCCGAGAATTCAAGCACACATCTCCCGAACCCACACGCCTTGCGTCATGCGCATACCGAGAACATTGCGATTGTCCACTCCGGTTGCAGGAACCTGTTAGGCGACATGGAGGAGGCGACCCCTCTAGAGAGCCTCCAGCGCCGCCTGGCCGACGTCGACCGCAAGGTTCAGGCCTATCGCCACGACATGGAGACCGACTTTCTGCGCTACTACCATCATCTGCTCCATGATGTCTCTCCCGCCGTCGCCTCTCAAGTTCGGCAATCCCTTGCCAAGTCCTTGCTCGACTATCCAGCCCTCAGTCTCAACCTCGACTTGGACCTCGACCTGGCTGACTCACGAACCCTCGCCCGGCCCGCATCGGGCCAACGCCACAACTCCCCGCCGACAGCTGTCTCTCCCCCCGGATCGGGAGTCACGGAGCCCCCAAGGAGTCCCCGCGACAGAGAGCAGGAGCTCCAGGGTCTCTTCACCCCGAGCTACCTCCCGTTGCTCGACAGTTCCCCCAGGCTGCCCGCGTCTCCCCCCGTCGCTACCGCTGTCGCTCCCACCGGCCCCTCCAAACCCACGGTCGCCTTGCTGCTGCCTGACCCAGCCGTCGAGGCAGAGAGGCAGCGCGCAGACATGGACCGCCAGGGAGGTCAACCGGCTTTGCAGGACGCCTTGCCAGTGATGGCTGAGCTGCCTGCTCGGCCAGGCCACATTCGCCAGTCGACGGATGACACAATCTCATCGGTGCTGTCAGATCGAAGCGATCTGAAAACACCTAGAAGCGCACTCCGCCGAACCTCCAGCGCGTCCAAGCCGTCGCAAAGCCCGAGGCGAGTGCGTTTTGATTTCATGGGAGCCGAGGTACTGCCCACGGCCTCACCACAAGCGACTGATTTCATGGCTCCCCCGACATCGCCTTCCCCCGCTAGTGAGCCTGCCAGCTCTGCGTCCATGCTATACGACGACTTCGAAGAGCACATGCCGCCTCGCAAGATATCCTCGTCGGAAGCATTGAGGGCGTTGTCCAGGGCTCCCCTTGACACGGGAACGGTCTGGACAGTCGTCAACTCCAACCCCGACGACATCGTCGTGGAGCAAGAGGAGATAGTTTCGTCACCCCTCAACAATCAGTCGGATGAGCCGAGCAGCCTCTTCCCTGCAGCGCCAGATCCTCCGACGTCGTCCCGCCCACCAGAGCCACTTCGAAGCTCTCGTAAACTGGGGATGGTTAGCGAAGAACCGGAGGGCGTTGAAAACGATGATTCTTCAGACGAGGAGTTCCTTTCCATGGCCAAATCGAAACCCTCGCCCAAAAAAGCGCCCCTTTCTCTATCTCCGACAAATGAATTCGACGAGACAACGCCCGGCGCATTCGCGTCGAGTTCCAAGTCTGATTCAAATTCGCAAACCCAGTCGAAAGATGCCGACAATGGTGCATTTGAGAATTTTGATGAGGAAGATGAGATGTTTCACTTCGAGGCTGGTGGGCTCTCTGCTCCACCGAGGCCACGGCCAAAGCCAATCTCCGTTAAGGAAGAGGAGGTGGAACAAGATGTTGAAGATGTACCGGATACCAAAGCGTCCTTATACGCAACATCACCGGCAGTTCACATCGCAAAACATTCCTCTCTGTCGGCACCAACAACGCCAACCATGGCCAAGTTTCAAGCTGGTTCCCTGGGCTCATATAAAGGACGACCGGTCATCATGCCAGTGGTCCGCAACCCGGATATCCATGCTCAAGCTGCCTCATTGGGGCAGTTCAATACGTTTGTAGGGGGCTTAGATGGCCGCAGTGGGATGGATGAGGGCGACCTGAACAGTTTTCGCGCCAGTGTCGCCACCATGGCATTCTCTGGCACCCCTCGCAGTTTCACGGAGCGCCTGATGATAGAGGATGCGATGATGAAGAACAAAGGTGACGCGGAACTGTCTCAGTGAGGGCATTTTGGGCCTTGATGGAGGAGTTTTGATTTGGGCCCTTCTGCATACAGGCCGCGGCTACCGGCTTGGGTATCTGGACACAGTAACGTTGACGGCGTTGAATGAATGGTGGCATTGGGGTGTTCATATATCGGATGTGGGGATGGAGGTCTTGTGAGTATAAAGCATCATTCTACTTCTTCGGCGCCCTTTGCTCGAGAGAGAATGCGATTCGGTTTGGTGATGGTGTTCAAAGGGCTGTTCCAGCACATATTTAAATAGTAAATAATAAGAACCCAAAAAGAAAGTCATGTTGCACCCGATGTCAGGTGTACTTATAACTTCTAGTCCACTTCGTCTTGTTGGTGTGCGAACCTACCCACCAATCACATTATTCCGAGATAAGTGGCGGCGAACCAGGGTATCACTTTATCGGGGCTAACCATCTAACGACATCACCACCCAACCCACTCAAGCCTTTGCGCTCTTCCGCATCATACCATTGGCAATCGAACAGCGCAACCGGTTCTAGTTACTCAACATGGGCGGTCTCAATCTAGAAGTCTTCAAGGTAAGAGGGACTCCATGTTTCATCCCTAACGCCCAACCAGCGGCTTACAAACGTCTATCACATTAGTTCGGCACGTATGTCATGTTCCCTATTGGAATCATGTACTACTTCGGCACCAACCTCGATGATCGCTTCGCCGTCCAGGGCTTTTGGCCTAGGCCCGAGGAATGCAACAAGTTGCCGCGCGATCGCGATGAGATCAAGGCCGAATACGAGCGCATTGTGGCACGGCAGAAGTTGCGGCAAGCCCGGAAGTTGGAGGAGGAGCGACGATTCGCAGAGGCGCATCCCGCGCAGCAGCAGCAGCACGAGTCCTAAAATACGAAGGGATCGATATTATTTCGAGGGGATACCACGGACCTGTATGATATGGGCAGGGTAGGGCGGGGCAATTGACGTACATGACGGTGTATTCACGGCGTTCTGGAAGGGCATTGAAAACATTCACACCTCAACTCTGCAGAAAGGAAGGACGGCATTGTACACAAATCGATCTGACGCTGTTCTACAGTTTATACATCCAAGTTCCTTTCTACCTTGTCCCAGTCTTCCTCTCCGACAGATCCCCTGCGCACGTTGGCATAGATCGCCTTGACCTCTGGATGCTCCTTCAGCCCGGAGAAGAGACCGTCAAGCGTCTCGGCCTGTACGGAAGAATCAATGCTGACCTTGATATCTTCGTTGGGTGCCCAGACAATCTCCGAATCAAGAACCTCCATCTCAAACTTCTTGGATAGGGCCTGGGTGATGGCCATGATTGTGTTCGGTTGAGTCCAGGCCAGGAAGTCGCCATCTGGGAGCTCCTCGACGTCTTCCATGCCTTCATGCTCAATCGCCTCGTCCAAAATTTCAGACAACGTGGGACCACCCTCCTTGGCCTTGAAGACGGCTCGGCCTCGTCTCGTAAAGTAAAATGCCGTTGATCCAACGACGCCGCCGGCTTTCTTAACCACTAGTCGGAGGTCTTGCAAAGTACGGGTCTTGCTGTCCGTCTCTGCATCAATGATCATGACAATATCTGGCGGCATAAGGACTTCAAGGGACATTGATTCGAGCTGGGCGCCAGTTGTGGAACGGCCCTGGCCCCGTGCAACCGCGGCCTCGATCAGGTGCTTCGGGATGCTTGCTATTGGAGGATGTTTAGTGTTCTATACGAATGTACTTGGCAATCAGGCAGTACCTTTGGCTGCCGCAGTAATCGCATTCGCCAATTGAGGGTTGAAGTTCAAGTTGTCGCCATACACTGCATCCAGGTCAGACAAGGCACCACGGGCGAGGAGGGTTCGTCCTACTTCTAGAGTACATGGCAATTGTTTTTGTAAAGGCTTGCCGCTCACTCATCTTCTTCTTATCAGTGACCGCCTTAATGTGCTTTGTCTTAGACCACTTGTTGTGGCCCGCCCATGGAGCCGGTGTTGTCATGAACGACCGATGGCATTGTCGGCAGACATTTGAGCTTCGGGACGAAGCAACAGAGAGGGAGTTTGTCCTCGCCAGAAGCGGGTTCAGTGCGCCTCGGGTAGACATGTTGCTTCGAACAAAGTCACGACTCCCTAAACGTCCAATGAAGCTTCGTTCAACGGTTTAGGACTACTTCGTCGGCACCAATTAAATCCCTACCTAGTTGAGCGGCAGTTGAAAGAAAGAAATGATTCATCTGAGAGCTTCGAAAGATGCGCCGGGTTAACGATCTTCCCCGTACTGAGCTGTCAGGGGTGGGGGTTAGTGGGGCTTGATTGGCTGCTCCCTGTGCTCCCCTTCGAGCATGTGGCATGGAACGTCATGGGCAGAAGCACCAGGTAACCACTTCGCCCTTCCCAAAGACGCTGAAGAAGGCGTCTTCTCGACAGGACACATTTCGATACATTACGACATATCTCGACCACACTCGGGCATCGTTGACGGCGCAATACCTTGCTCGCAATGTCAACAACCCAGGAGCCCGAAGCTCCAACTCGACCCAGCGAGGCGGCGCAAGCACCCCCCGACTCCGTGACGGCGAACCCTGAACTCGACATTCAAAAGCTCCAATCGCTGCCGGCCGAACAACAGGAACTGTTTCTTCTCACCTTCGTATCTGGCTTGAGCAAGCATGTGCTCCAACTTGCCGCCGATGACTGCACGGCGCAGCAGTTCTATCTCAAGAAGGAGATCTTCCAGATCATCAACCTGGTCTCCCCGCAGCCGTCTCGAGTAATAAGGAACAACCTAGGGAAATGCCTGGCACACGTATTTGGACACGGAGACAGGAAGCTGCTGTTCGAGACGATTAACGACTTGATCACCATTATTTCTGGGGGCAAGTCCAAGACCGAGGCCGAGATTCGGACCAAGCATGCAGCGGTCAACTGCTTGGGCGACGTGTTCGCTGCAGCAGGTGACAGCGCCATTGGGTTGCACCAGCTGTCTTGTTCCGCCCTGATCAAGCTGCTCAAGTCGTCCTCGAACCACGCAGGGCTTCGCGCTGCGACCCTGGCCTCCCTGGCAAAGATTGTGAGGATGGTAGAAGGGAGCATGGACGAGATGATTGCGCGGGACATTTGGAAGCAGGGGCGCAACCACGCCGCGTCTGATAAAGGGTCGCTAGTCATCGCCTCGGCCTGTCGATGTCTCAAAGCGCTTATGAAACACACACATTGCTTCAAGAACTCGACAGATTTCGATAAGTTGGAGGCTTCTGTATTCAAGGCTTTCGACTCTTCTTCGGTGCAGGTTCGCCAAGCTGCCGCGGAGTGTTTTGCCGAAGCTCTTGTGCAAGGCCACTCAGAGATTGGCGGCGCTGATGGTCCGGCTGGGAAGGGTAAAAAGCCCAAGCTGAAGAGCCTCAAACGGGTCAGCACCCATCCCGGCATGGGTGGGGATGATGATGAGATTCCGTCCAGGCCCTCAAGCCCTGCCCCAACAGCAAGCAGGCGAAACCAGGCTCTTGCGCTGTCGTTGGCGGATATTCTCAAGATCTTGGCTAACCAGTATGTGAGAGTGACAACCTCAAATAAGACCAGAGCAGCCATTGGCATATGTTATGGGAAACTCTTCCGCCGGCTAGGCGAAAAACTCATCGAGACGAACTACTTGACCATCGTTGAGAGCCTCACAGTTGACGTGCTTGGGCATGCGACCATCAGCAACCACCGGTATCGTCTATTGATCTCGAGGAAAATTGTGGGCACAGTCATTGAGGACGTTGTTGGCCGAAAGATATTGGGAGAATCAGGCCAGATCTCTGCTGCCAAGATCATGATCAACAACATTCTAAAGAACTACCCCCAAGCCCTGACTGAGCGACCGGAGCCCACCAAGCATACGCTCATTGCTACCCTAAGCGCGGTGTCCTCGCTCATCGAATCACTGGGCTCGGCTGCGAACATCTTCGCAGAAGCCTGCAGGGACGGGTTGCTGCAAGTTCTTCAACACCCGAGCTACTCGGTTCAGGTCTTTGCATCTCATTGCATGAAGACGTTTGTTCTTGCATGTCCCCAGCAACTCCTTCCATGCCTTTCCGTCTGCATGAACAGTCTTAACCGCGAACTCTCGCTGCTTAGTGGCGCTCGAAACTCGCCGAGAAGATGCATAGGTTTCGCGCATGGACTGGCCGCAACCTTGAGCGCCAGCCCTTCTCGTCCCCTCCATGGCTCAGTTGACATCAACAGTCGAGTACTGACGATGGCAACGAACTTGCTCAAATCCAGCAGCCAGTCGGAGCTTCGCGTCTCTGGCACCCAAGTTCAAGTTGCGTGGATTCTCATCGGTGGCCTCATGTCCTTGGGTCCAAACTTTGTCAAGATTCATCTGTCACAGTTGCTACTCCTTTGGAAGAATGCCCTACCAAAACCACTGGCTAAAGACAACACGTCGGCTCGAAGCTTCCTCGAAGCCTCTTTCTTGACTCATGTTCGGGAATGCGCTCTTGGATCAATCATGGCCTTTCTAGAGTTCAATAGCCGACTCCTTACCGTTGATGTGTCCAAGAGAATTGCAACTATGCTTCAGAGTACTAGTGCCTTCTTGAAGACTCTTCCATCCAAGAAAACGACCGACGACATCTCGCAGAGACTCACACCTGCTCTGCAACTACACGATCTCGACATGATGGTTCAACGCCGAGTCCTGCAATGCTACGTCAAGCTTGTTAATCTCAGCCCGGCTGGCGGCAGTGAGGCGTTGTTGCAATCCAACCTGCTCACACTCGCAATTTCCCTCTTCGCGGACCCAGAAAACTATTCCCCGAACTCTTTGAGTGCCTCCATCGCCAACGCTGCTGCTACTTTTGAATCCATCTGGGACGTTGGTGACAACTCTGGGTTTGGAATTACTGGGTTGGTCGCTGGCTCTAAAGTGAAGAACCTCCCTGGCCAACAAGATAACTCCATGGATGAACTCGCTGAGGACGACAGCCCCGAGGATTCCATCAACAATCTTCTCCACTCCCCTATTTGTGGCAGTCTAGAACACGACGCGTCAGTGCTGTACATTGGTAACTTCAACACAACCTCGGCAGCTCCTCACCCCCCATCAACAGAGGTAATCAATACAGCTATCCAGCTGTTTGCATTCGCCTTTCCCCTCACCCCAGCAAAGGTGCAGGAGAGCATTCTAGAGCAGATCCGGACTTTTGCATCGGCGGGAGTTCTACAACGAGACCCAGGTCGTAAGGCTGCCATCAATGTCAACCTTGCGGCAGCCATCTTGGCGACAATGAGAGTGGCGGTCAGAGAGACACAATCCCCTGCTGGAGACATCTCCAACCACAAGGTTGAAGCACTGCTGCAAGACATTGTTCGCGATTTTGTCCTTGATCCTGATCAGCATGTCCGAAGTCTCGGTTATGACGCTGTGGCAAGGCTCTGCAATGTTTACGGAAATGGATTTACGAACAATGAGATCAAGTATCTCATCGACACGATTGTTGGCAATCGTGAGCCCAGTGCTAGGGCCGGTTGTGCCATGGCCCTTGGTTCGATTCAAACCAAGGTTGGCGGCATGGCAGCAGGCTACCACCTGAAGACCATTCTTGGCATTCTCATGTCCCTCTGCAATGATCCTCACCCTGTCGTCCACTACTGGGCCCTGGAGGCATTAAGCCTGGCTTCAGATGCTGCAGGACTGAGCTTCGCTGGGTACGTTCCCAGCACTTTGGGCATGCTAGTCCAGCTCTATGTGTCCGAGACACACCACCCAGAAATATCCTCCGCTATTACCATGAATCTCGAGATGGAGCTATCTACCCCATCTGTCATTGCCCGTTGCGTTGATTCTCTAATTAATGTGTTGGGTCCTGACCTACAAGACACGACGAAGTCTAGAGAGCTCATCTTCACCCTTGTGGGACAGTTCCGAGAAGAGGAGGAGATTTTAGTACAGAAGGCTGCGTTGGGATGTTTCGAGCATCTTTCCCTCTACGCCCCTGGATATATGCACTTCGCCGATTACGTCAAGCTTATGCAGAGATACCTTTCTTCCGAGTCAACTACGCTGCGGGACGTTGCAGTTGATGGGCTTCATAACATGATGAAGAGAAACCCCAATGATGTCCTGCGAGAAGCAGAGGATGGATTTGAGGAGCAGCTCTGGCTTGTGCTGGATACTATCCCAACCCATGACGGAATCCGCAACATAATCCGGAACTGGATGCATCAAACATGTCTTGTTGAGACCAATGAATGGCTGCAACGATTCCAGGCGGTGCTCAGGATGACTAGGGCACGACCAAAGGCGGAGGACAGCCAATCAGGGTCAAAGGGCAGTGGCCTCCCTGATCTACAAGATGAAGAAGTTGCTGGATTTGCTGCCGCTGGTGGAGTGGAAATTAGCGAAAAGGGAGCTCCAGCGACTTCTGAAGTTGAGCCCCTGCGATGGCAAGTGACGACCTTCGCCATGAGCTGCGTCAACGACATATTTATCCTCGTCGCGAAGGATGTAACTGCGAATGGGGAATCCCAGGCGCAAACTGACCTTCAGAACAAAGTTGCGGATGTCGTCCGCATGGCATTTTCTGCATCCACGTCGAGTGTTCCTGAACTCCGGATATGGGGCTTGAAGATTATCGGCGCAGTTCTCAAGATGTTTGGGAAAACTCCTGATCCGGATTTCGAGGAAGCCATGCTTCTTGAGCAGTACCAGGCTCAGATCAGCTCAGCACTTACCCCGGCGTTTGCCGCCGACTCTTCCCCCGAACTCGCCTCGGAGGCAGTCAACGTTTGCGCAAGCTTCATATCGATCGGTATCGTTACAGACGTCGATCGAATGGGTCGCATCCTGAAGACGCTCGTCACCGCACTCGAAAACTTCTCAAAGGACAGTGAGAACGCTGCCATTGGTGACCTGAAGGGACTGAGCTCCAATGCGCAAGTCATGGTAAAGATCTCAATCTTCTCAGCCTGGGCAGATCTTCAGGTTGCAAGCTCCGAGCAACAATATCTTTTGGATGTCCTGAAGCCACATATTGGGACGCTCACTCCTCTCTGGCTGGAATCTCTCCGTGAGTTTGCGAGACTCCGATTCGAGCCTGATATCTCCATGACACTTGGGCCCCCATCTCTGTCTGGTAGTCTCGATACGATCTACGCAGCATTAAACCGAGAGACCTTGCTTCGGTTCTACCAAGATGCTTGGCTGAAGCTGGTTGATGCCATTGCTAGCCTGATCGAACAAGACAGCGAGTTTGTTTTTGATGCCTTGGATGGGAAAGAGTCGGATGGGCCGTCGACCAACGGCACCAACAAAGGACCAGACATCAACTATCGGGATGAGCCTGTGGCATTCTTCTTCGTGCTTTTCGGGCTTGCATTTGAAGCGCTGGCAACTCGCTCTGGGCAAAGCGACTCTTTGGCAACGCACGAACAGACATTGGCGATTCTCAAGGCCCTGAAGAAGATTCTCCATCCAAGTGTGTCTGGACATGCCATCTACAGGCCAGACGTATTCTCTGAGACCATGGACCTGCTTGACCGTCTTGTTCTCACGGAGGGGCTTGACGTTCAGCGCGTCATTGTAGAAATTGCCAGCGTGTTGGTCGTCTCGCATCCTTCGGCAAGAAGGGGCAATGAGGAGGGCGATCTCTCTGATGACATTGAACAGCTCTTTGAGCTCACTCGAATCATCGTGCTTGTCCTGGCTGGACTCCTCCCTAACCTCTCGGAAGGGAACCAGCCAGCTAGGCATCAGGTGAATGAAGAGGCAATCCTCCTGATCCGGGCCTCGCTGAATGCTCTGGTGAATGCTGCAGAGGTCTTCCCGCCCATTATCAAGACGGATCTTCATGCATGCATCGTCCACATCTTCGCCACCACCTTGGCCACTGCCGAATGCCAGGAGATGATTGCGCCCCAATCACTACCCATCTTGAAGCGGTTCGTTGGGAGCATGTCTAGCTCAAGGCGAAGAGCTAGTAGTGATAAGCCCTCGGCCACGGACATTCAAATGCAGGGCTGCCTACGCCGCTTCCTCTCGATTTACCTGAATGCGCAGAAGCGTGAGGTTCCGTCGTCTCTTGCATGCGTCAAGAATTGTCTTTTGGCCACGACCATTCTCTTTACCGGCGGTAAAAATCATCTACCCGCGACTGAGCCTCTTGTTGCGCGGTACTTGGACGAATTACTTGATTGTCTCACTGATCGGATGGTACGACAGCCCCCTCCCTATCTTTTTGCTTGAATAGAGTGCTAACCCTATCAAAACTCAGACCTCCAAGATTGCGGCAAACTGCATCAGGTCTCTGCTCTTGCAGCCGACGCCGACAGCTGCGGATCTCAGCATTGCTCGCTACTTCTTCCCTCGTCTGATAGCCTTCGTGACCGACACTAACCCAGAGGACCCGGAAAACGCAAGGTCGCTCATTGCCCATGCTCTCTGCCAGTACGTCGGCATTGTCGACAAGAGCCGGGTTTTGACCGCGATGTCCCTGATCATCCCTACGCTCATGGCACGAGCTACCGCAGAGGGCGAGGAGGTATACCAGGAGACCAGTGCGCGACTCCTGGAGCTGGCCGCGGTGGACCAGGCTACGTTCAGGGCAGTCGTCGGCGGGATGAGCGATGGCCAAAAGACGTTCCTGGAGGAGGTGATCCGCTGTGGCCGGCAAACAGCCCTACAAGCGGACAAGGTGGTTGCGGGAGACGCTGACCAGCCAACCATTGCATTGAAGATGGACTTTGGAGGATGAGCAGTCTCCGCTCACTTATCGATGGACGGGGCTGTCAAGTTATCAAAGACATGAGCTAGTGGCATGCAACAGCCACTTGGCAAGCCGAGTCTCAGCCCAGTTGGTCTTGGGCCAGTGACATTTGATATTTCAACATCGTCTCTCCGTCCAGCGTGCCGCATTGCCACTGCAGAAGGATGACAAGGGTGACAGCGGGTATATTACATATATGGCTTGCAGCAGTAGTTAGTTTGATGGGGGGTGGGATGGGATGGGATGGACTGGGCCTAATACAGCCTTCAGCAGCCCCTCGGGAGCGGCGGCAAGCTCGTGCTACACAGACACATCGCCACCTAAAGGAGAGGAGTTGAAGCTAGCGCAGCGCGTTTGGACTGGTTGGCTGAGGTGGGGGACTCAAAAAGCATAAGTGGAATACAAGCGCTGCATACGTATGTAGGGAGGGAGCAGGCAAGCAGGGCGTTGTAACTGTTGTTGGGAGGGATACATGCATAAAGCAATCCACCTTTGGATATCTGATTCTGTCGTCTCGCATCGTTACTTTCTTCCCCCCCTCTTCTTTTGTCTTTTGTCTTTTGTGTGTG